>JADBJO010000573.1:222500-260000 GCA_016801955.1 Conus betulinus
CGATGGCAAGGGAGTGTATCGCCTAGATGTTCGAGGACAAGATGCCATCATCGCGCTTGGTGTCTACTATCTGGAATCTGGATTACAGGTTCAACTTTTTTTTTTTTGGCTGATTTTTCGTTTGCTTCTGTTTTTTTTTAATGAAAAGATTTCTTCTGTTCAAATTTTTTTCAATTTTGTTGCTCAGTGTGTGTGTGTGTGTGTGTGTGTGTGTGTGTGTGTGTGTGTGTGTGTGTAACAATTGCAGATATGTGTGTGTGTGTGTGTGTGTGTGTGTGTGTGTGTGTGTGTGTGTGTGTGTGTGTGTGTGTGAAAGTATGCGTGTGTATGTGTACTTGCATGTGTGTGTGTGAGAAACAGAGAGAGAGAGTTGAAAGACATAGCATCTCAGTGAGACAGAAGATAAGAATTAAGATGATCCAAATTCATGGAACCTTGTTCCAAACAAGCCAGTGTGAAGAGGGTGTGTGTCTGTGTGTGCAGCACAAGTTCATGATCTTGCCATACTTGCTAAAGATTCTGAAAAACATGGCCAAGGCGAAGTGGGTGGGAAGGGCCCAAGGGACTCAACAGATACAGTCAGTGCCTGCCTGTCTCCTTCCCTTCCACGTTCTGTACTCATCTCTTTTCTACAGATCTTGTATCTCCCCTCTGGTTATCTCCAATCAGCCTGTCTCGTTGGTTTAAAACATACATGATTTGTCTTTCTGCATGACATTGTGTCTGGTATCTTTCTTAGTTACACGTGTGCAGGTGTGTGTGTGTGTGTGTGTGTGTGTGTGTGTGTGTGTGTGTGTGTGTGTGTGCGCGCACGCACACATGTGCATGCTCTGTATGCTTTCCTTTTTTGTCTCTCTGTCTTGCTGAATTGCAAAGAGGTGGAAGGCTGTAGGGGGGGGGGGGGGGGGGAGATAAGATAAGAAAAGGACTTAGAGAGAGTAGAGCAGGGGGGTGTGTAGGAGTGTCAGTGGTGATCTGTATGCTTGTTTCTCTTTTTAATGTTCATGGGTAATCCTTGTTTGATTAATTTAAACCAGTTTTAGAATTCTTCATCTACAAACTGAATGGGAAGATGCATGATGCAGTGGCGATTATCTCTCACTCTCTCTCTCTCTCTCTCTCTCTCTCTCTCTCTCTCTCTCTCTCTCTCTCTCTCTCTCTTCCCTCTCTCTCTCTCTCTCTCTCTCTCTCTGTCTCTTTCTTTCTGTCTGTCTCTCTTATCTCTCTCTCTCTCTCATTCTTTCTCTCTCTCTCTGTCTCTCTCTCTCTCTCTCTCTCTCTCTCTCTCTCTCTCACACACACACACACACACACACACACACACACACACACACACACACACACACACACACACACACACACACACACAACATACACACACACACATGCATGGGCACACGCGCGCACATGCACACACACACACACATATACATGCATACATTCACAGAGTTAAATGCCTTTTTGTTGTGACAAGTCAAAGTTTTCGTCAGCATTTACGTTCAGCCATAATCTGTTGCAACAGTCTGGTCACACCTTAGCTTCTGTTGTGTAAACCAGAGTTCTTTTCAAATTATAGTTTATAAAGTTTCCAACTGCATAGCTAAGGATGATTGTTTGTATGATGGATAGATGTTTAGAGGAAAAAAAAGAAAAGAAAAAGGCTAAGGTTAAACATCAATATGATTAGTAATGTTTCACAATATGTCTATGCTAAAATTTGATAGATTGAAGGGCAGACAGAAGACTCTTTGTCTTTCATTATTAATAAACTTTATTGTCTGGTGAAGAGTTTGAATTAAGGTAAAGATTTTGACTAGGAATCAGAAAGTTCAACACACACACTCGCATGTGCATGCGCGCACACATGCACACACACAACAACACACACACACACACACACACACACACAACACACACACACACACACACACACACACACACACACACACACACACATGTTCCACCTCTGGCAGCTGTGTGTCCTTCATGTTAAGTTAATTGATTTACTTTTCAGAGCTTCCTATGGCTGAGTGCTGCAGCTTCTGCCTCAATACCATCCTGACTGACGTGGCCTACAGGGACAGTGAGGCCAGGGATCAGGTGAGCTCCAAGTAATCATGGAGGCATGCTCAGTGTTTGAAGCCTGGATTTAGATTGTAATTTGCTGCTGATACAACATGCTGCGTTGGAAGAAATACTTCTTTTGTATACATGAATTGCCTGATATGAATACACGCAGTCACAGACTCAGTCAAATACATACAGACAGTCATATACACACACACACACACACACACGCACACACACACACACACACACACACACACACACACACACACACACACACACACACACACACACACACACACAGCAATACACATGTCATATTGGAAGTAATCACACAAACATCTGAACTCAGCCAGAAGGATAATGTCTGATAGAAAAAGTCAGCAGCTTCAATAAAAAGATATGGCATTTCACAACCCTTGTTTGAATACATGGTGCATATGTGCTATTGCCCATGGAGGTGCACCTCTTAGAAGTGTTCTGGTTCATAGTTCCTGATTAAGAGCTTGCAGCCGAGTAGTAGAAAATGAGAAAAGGAAATAGTCACAATTATTAATTTCCCCTGTCACTGTGTCAGCTACCATATTGCGCATTACGGATGTGAGCTGAACCAGGTAATGGTTTGGTCTAAAGTTGCAGACTGGTGTGCTGCAGGACAGCGTCAATGCTGTACAGAGAGGCTGTCTAATAACTGGGAGCACTCTGCATCAGCGTGGTTAGGGCAGGTTTCAAGCACTATCAGTTTCTGAGGATGATTTATCATCAAAGGTTTATTTCCACACTGCTCAGAAAATAGAAATAAAGAGTGGACAGTCACCATGTGTTCTTGATGTTTAGAATTGTCCATGTTAGCACTCATCTTCATTCGCTCCCTATGTAGTCTACATGGCATTTTGAGCCATTGTCATTGACTCAGTAATATCTAGGGAGCTAGATCATCTATTTTCATGTTGATAGACAGTCACTGGTCTCTGTTGAATAGACAGTCACTGGTCTCTGTTGAATCAGTCATTCATAGTCACGCTCATCACATGCTGAGAAATAATAATGATTTCAAAAATAATAATGATTTCAAAACTTTTTAGGGTCAAATCAAAACACCTTGCAAACGGCAGTCACTTCTGCCAAAGCCATTATCCTGAATGGCATGTCTCAACGTGCAGAGCTTTACAAATATCCCTTATGGAAATGAAATAGTGTTTCACCCCCTCAGCCAGTGGTTTAAGGCAGAATGCAAGTTTTCTGGTAATGGCCTGTATGGACGCTGCTGTAAGTCAGAATGGCTATTGAAACATAATCTTTAGTACCTGCACCTCTATTGCCATCATTTTTGCTGCAATGAAGAACACTGTCTTTCTTTTGGCATCATACACAGAGTCTGACCTATCAAGAAGATTTTCAGGTGACCACACCACTCCAACCTTCAGTGAGACTTTTTTTTTCTGTCATATTGTAGTCAGCTGGTGAAAAGAAAATCTAATTTGTGTGTAGCTTTAGTATTTTTAGAATGTGATTACATGGTCTGGTGTCTGACAACTTTGTGTGCAGATTATTTCGGCTCAGCTGGAGGTGATGGAGGTGTTGACCCAAACTAGTAGAGGGCAGTTTTCACCTGCCAGCAGGTAGGATCTGTTCATTATGTTAATATAGTAATAACAATGATGATGATGATAATGATAGTATGTTGGCGAAAAAGGAGTTGAGATTTTATATTGGCGATGATGAAAAGAAAGATCAGTATTGGGCACATTCAGACAGGTACATGATGTGGGGCAGAATCTTGATGCCAACTCAGAACTGGATACAATCAGACAGTTATATGATGTGGAATAGAATGTTGATGCCAATTCTGAACTGGGTACAGTCTGACAGTTAGATGATGTAGAATAGAATCTTGACGCCAAGTGGGAACTGGACACACTCTTCTTTTGGCTCTGGGTTGTCCATGGACAATCACCTTTCACCATCATTCATAGCCACTCTCAGCAGTAGCTGAAGATTTTTCAGCGCAGAATCAAAGCCCAACGCAAATGGCAGCCACTTTTGCAACAGCAGCCCTTATCCTGGAAGGACTTACCTTAATGATCAATGCTTCCCAAGTAATCTGTATGGTAGCAAAATAGCAGGTGACCCATGACAGGCAGTGTAAGACAGGATGGTAGTTACCTGGTATGGGGATGGTACATAGAGGAATGATAGTCAACTGACAGTGGCAAGATGAGCAGTATGGGTGCAGTGACGGCTACCTCACAATGGCAGGTTGGCAATATAGGACGGAACAATAGTTACCTGTAATGGCAGATGGGCAGCACAGAATGCAATGGTAGCTACCTGGCAATGACAAGTGGGTGGTAAAAGCTGGAGGAGAAGTTGAATGTTAAAGACCGGATTTGTTAGCATATATAGTGGTCATTGCAAAGAGGATACACTGTGCACTAGTGACACCTTCATTTTCAGACGCGCTGTGCCAGTACATCGTGCCCATCCTGATGGGCATGGCACGCGCCATCGGGCGCTCCAGCGACGAAGAAATGCCCCTCATCTCCTACCTGATGTCCGTGCACCGAGACCTGAAGGTGGAGAACATGGCCGAGGCCCAGAACAATATGGAGGCTCCCCAGCGGCGCTCGTTCAACACGTTCCGCTCCATCCTGCCGCGGACCATGTCCACCATGGTGCTGAACCAGGCGGAACTGCCCAGCCCCACCAGTGCCACGCCCACAGGTCACCTGGATGCCCCCGATTTTCAGATGAGGGAGAGGTCCCCTTCCCCGTTGGAGGCGCGAGGCCAGGGAAAGGATGGGACTGGGGAGGCAGTGGGGGATCCAGTGGAGATGCATTTCAACAAGGTGTGTATGAAGGTGTTGTTCAGTAGTTCTGCATATGAATGGAGCGTAGCTGATCAAGTCAGTAAAGCTCTTATCTAGGGGCCGTGGGGTCAAACACACACACACACTTGAGACAGCACTAAAGATAAATAGGGATCCTATCTGTGAGTCAGCATGTTAGCTGACTCCAGCTCCCTTCTTCCTTTGAATAAGGCTTGAAAGAGTTTCCATCTGCACAAAAAATAAGAAAAAAAAAAGGGCAGCAAAGAAATTTGCATGCTGGTGTCGTTGCATCATTCCCAAAGACAGAATGTGGCTAACTGAATGGTGTCATCAAAAACTGTCACATATATGTAAGTCTTGACAGTAGTGAACACGTAAGGTTACGGCTGAGGAACAAAAAAAAAACAAAAAACATGAAGCATAGAAAAGCACAGTGTGGTGGTAAGTGCCACACAGCAGTTAGTGTGTAACAATCTAGACATAAAGCTGTTGCTGCTCGGAAGAACCTATCTCGACACATAAAAAGTAAGGAAATGTACTCTTTACAAAGTAAGGAAATGTACTCTTTACTTGCACTCCTCTGTGCCAAGTGTTAAAGGAAATGTACTCTTTACTTGTACTTCTCTGTGCCAAGTGTTAAGCTAAAATGGGGGGGTCTGCGGGGTTTGGGGCTTTTTTTTTTTTTTTAAGATCTGTTTGCATACTCACCTAAAGTGATTACGTTGCAGCATCGATTGATGTGGAATTCAGTATCTATGTCCATTTAGGCTATGTCTGCACTGAAATCAGTTTATTAGCTTCCTCACTCAAGAAACAAGGGGCTGGATTTTATTGCTGCCTACAACCGTTTGTTTGGATGTTGGGTGTTTTGTTTTGCAGGTGGGATCCAGTTTCACACGCACAAAGCCGTGGGGATTTGAAATCATCCCTGAGGAGGATCACCTGGAATTCTCCAGCAATCATCTACAGACATTAGTGGGAGTAGGTGAGTGCATTTATAATGTGTTTTGTAGTAAATTGGTTTGGCTGTGTACGAGTAGGAATCATTGTTCTAAGTGTGTGGTAGCATTGCAGTGTTGTGTTTGGTAAGATTCTTTTCTTGTTCCATCTGACAGTGTCTCTGCATTTGTGCCTCTGCCTCTGCCCCCCCCCCCCCCCCCTCTCTCTCTGTCTCTCTCTTTCTCTTTCTCTCTCTCTCTCTCTCTCTCTGCTGCTGTTGCTCTTTTTGTCTGTCTTTCTGTGGCCATGTTGTTATTGCTATGATTTCCCAGTTTCTGTGTTTTTTCTCTGTGTACACCTCACTGTCTTGTCTCTCTTTTCTCTGCCTACCTTATTTTACTTCTGATGTTTTGTGTACCAAGGTCCGTCTACCTTTTTCTGTATTTCTTTCTCTCTTTGTCTCTCTCTGTCTCTGCTTGCAGGTTGTCTCTCTCTCTCTCTCTGTCTCTGTCTCTGTCTGTCAGGTTGATCTGTCTGTCTCTCTCTGTGTGTCTCTCTCTCTGTTGTCTGTGTCTGTCTGTCTCTCTGTCTCTCTCTCTCTCTCTCTCTCTCTCTCTCTCTCTCTCTCTCTCTCTTTCTCTGTATGCCTACCTCATTGTTACTCAAGTCTCTATGTCTGCTCTGTGTATCAGGTCAGTTTGGTTTCTCTGGGGTCTGATTACCTCAGTATTACTTGGGTCTGATGTGTGCTGTGTGTGTCCGGTCAGTTCTTTCTCTCTGATTCTCATTATGTATCACTGTCTGTCTGTTTCTCTCTCTCTCTCTCTCTCTCTCTCCCTCTCTCTCTCTCCCCCCCCTCCCTCCCCCCCCCCCCCCTCCCCACCCTTCCACATCTCCCAGCTTTTTATCTCTTTCTCTAGTACTGAGTACAAGTGGGTTTCTGCTCTGTATGTCGCGTGGTCGTGGATGTGTCAGTCTCATGCTTATTTCACTTTCCTTTAGTTATTTCTGATTTTTTCTTGGTGTTTGCTCGTCTTTTGTACATGTATGCATTCATGAATAAGTGATTTACTTTCCTGTGCATTTGCACAGAGGGCTGATGTTTTTTTTTTTTTCATTTGTGTAATTGTTGTTGTTGTTTTGTTTTAAATATGATTGATTCATTTGTTACAGGCCAAAAAGACTGCTCAACAAAGATGTTCAAAAGAACCTGGACACCAAAGTGCATGAGTTTATTTGCAGTGCAG
Source organism: Conus betulinus (assembly GCA_016801955.1). Taxonomy (NCBI): domain Eukaryota; kingdom Metazoa; phylum Mollusca; class Gastropoda; order Neogastropoda; family Conidae; genus Conus; species Conus betulinus. The sequence continues at coordinate 229,585 of JADBJO010000573.1, forward strand.
TGAGTTGTTGCAAATGTTTGTTCAGCTGTTTCTGTCTGTTTTTACCAACTGGTCTAAACTATAAGGGAAAAAAAAAAATATTGTTATGGGACTGGCAGTGCAGTGAGTTGTTGGGAGGGTCTTTTCTGCAGCTGTTCAGTCTGCTTTTCAAGCTGGCCTGAACTGTATGAGGAAAAAAAATGGACTGGCATGCACAGTTTGTACTGGCTTTTTTTCTCTTTTTTTTTTGTTTTTGTTTTTGAAGTCAGTCAGTTTCTCCACTGAAAATGGAAAGTGTACTATTTATAGGAGAAACAGTTCAGGAGTTAAAGTGATTTGAAAGACTGTAGTATTTGAAGTCTTAATTATTTAGAATATTTTGATATATACTGAAACTTGTTCAGTTAAGATTCCTTTCTTTTTCAGTGTCTTGATTTTCTAGAATGTTTCATACACACTGAAACTTGTCAGTCAAGTTTCCATCTTATTGAAGACTTGATTTTTTTTAGAGTGCTCAATGTATACTGAAACTTGCCAGTTTAAATTCCGTCTTTTTGAAGACTTGATGTTTTAGAGCGTTTGGTGTACTGAAACTTGCCAGTTAAGTTTCTGTCATTTTTAACTTGATTGTTTGGAGCCAGAATTTTGCTAGTTAAGACTGAAGGTTGGATTTTTTTGGAACTTTAATATACTCTGAAACTGTAAGACATTCTCCTTTTGAAGACTTTAACTTTCTAGGATATTTTCCTCTTAGGGTTTTTCCACTGTTTCTTGAATACTTTCCACTTTGTTTACAACAGATTTTCAGCATGTTTGAGTCACCATGAGAGCAGGGGGAGGGGGGGGGGTTTTTTTGTATTCACCATCTTGATTTTGTGTTTACTTTGTTCTTATCACTTTAGCATACCAGGGTTTTTTTTTTTTCAGTTGCATTCTTTGATACTCTTTTCATTTTCCATCCATCATTGTATGTATCTCAGGAGGGTTGGGGAAGGGAAGGGGTGTCGTGAGATCCTAGAAGCAAACACTGTCAGTTGTAATGTGTGTTTCAGAACGGGAATCTGACCCGATTTCCCTACAAGTCCTACAGCGAGGCCATCACTGTGGTGGTGGTCACTTTGCTGAGGGACGTCTTGGAACAGGAGAAAGGTAACACTGCAAGGTTGCATGACAAACATGAATGATTAGGGAAAGTCGCATGCAGAGAATCATAAAGGGCATGAGTGCATACGGGAAAATAAAACATTTTAAAGATTAATTGTGACAGCAGCAGGCTTTTTCATCATATATCAGTGAGGATATTCTGCGTAATGAGTCAGGTATCATGTAACAGAGAAGGCATCGATGAGCACCAAAAGACATACAGTAGAAGGGACCAAAGATGTGTTGCTTTCACAGTAAGGTGTTTGACTACATCACCTTGTATGGATGGAAGGGACGCTGAATTATAAGACAGGAGAAAGGGAACTGATAATGTTTGAGCTTTGGTTCAGTTTGAAGTGTTTTGAGTGAAGACAGCTTTCATTTTTACTCCAGAATTGCAAATTAGGAATATGAAATGCCGTTCTCCACCACCTCATCCCCCACCTTGCCCCCACCTCTTCCTCTCCTTCCACCCATCACTCACCCACCCACCCCCCCCCCACTCACCCCGTACCTGATGGATTCTCCTGAAATTGTGGGAAAAGCATATATTTTGTATGATGGGAAAACCTGAAATAGTCAAAATACGTCTCATCGTAAGTTTGTCTGTCTGCTGATATCTAATCCTTTCTCTGTCTTTGTAGGATGATCTCTCTCTTTCTGTTTCTATCTCTTTCTCTTTCTCTGTCCTGTCTGTCTGTCTGTCTGTCTCTCTCTCTCTCTCTTTCTCTCTCTCTCTCTCTCATTTTTTTTCTCGCTGTCTCTTTCTCTGTCTCTCTCTGTGACTTTGAAATGGTCCCTCATTTAACGAAATGAAATAATTTTAAAAAGTTACGAATATATATTCTCACTTATTCTGCCTGTATTAATCTTCTCCTTGACAGAAATCTAGGTTTTTAAACACTATAGTTTTACAAAAACAATGTACTTTGAAATTACTCAAAACTTTTTTCACTCTAGACTCGCAGTTTTTTTACTTTTTAAAAAATCTAAGAAAAGAATGTACTGGTGTCATGATGTGGTTCTGTTCTAATCGAAGAGCAGTATTTTGAATTTTCATATGTTTGATATTTTTCTATCGAAAGCAGAGAGATGTTGTAACAGCTTCACAGAGAGGTAACAGCTTCAGAAGAGGACACGTTTATTGAATCTTTGTCATACTACATGGCAGGCAGACCTTGTCTCAAGAATACTGATTTTGTTTCCCAAATTAGAATAGTATATTTGTTTTCTTTTGCCCCTACCACCCACTCCCGTCTCCCAGCTACACCTCCTTCCTTTTTAAATTCTTGATAATCATGTCTTGACACAGATTTGCCAGCGTCGTTCATGCGCGAAGTCTTCGACTTCGTGACGGAGCTGTACCATAGCGGGCAAGCAGAACTGGAGCACCGACATCACAGTCACACACGGACAAACCCCTGGAGTTTAACCCCTACTCTCTGAACGTGCACAGCAATGCTGCCTGTGTGGATCTTCTCTTCTGGGCCATCAGGGATGAAGCTGGTGATGACTTTTGTTATCTGATAGAGTCTCCAGACACAACAACGGTGCTGTAGCAATACTTAAAACTGTTTAAGTGATTACTGTTGATCTCAGCTGCTCACCAATATCAGTTAACCACTAGGTGCCTGTATTTGCTTTTCAAGGGTAAACCTGTGTTTTTCCTTGTATGGACTAAGGGGGATGGCTTGAAAATAAGGTATGGGAGTTCACAATGTCTGTTAAAGCGAAAGTGGACGTCGGCTTTGATTTGGACAGGAAAAGTGAAGGAAATTTTTTTTTACAGCTCATGTTGAGTGTAATCAGTGACAGTGAAAGAGGAGGGTCAATTCAACAAAATTATGGCCAAGTTTGTGGTCCTGGCACCATGTAATTGATAATGATGGCTCAGACAACGATGTAGACTGGACTGGTGTGTTTGCACTGGCATCAAACGTCATTGGCAGTGGCTGAGATGTCCAAAAAGTGGGGAATCAGTGTCAGTATTAGAACAATGCCAGATTTTCAGAACGCAAATGAATGACCACTATGAATGAAAAAAAATAACATCAGCAAAGCACAAATAGATACATTTTTGTTTTAAACGCAGTGCGATTCTTATTTGCAGGATTTTTTTTTCGAATAGGCATTCTTAAAGAATGAATTAAGGTAGTTAATTGCATGCTTGTTGCTTAACAAAAAATTTGATGGCGGGTTAGAACAGTTTTGTCTGTGTATAAACAGAATGACATGTATTGGTAGATAAGACTCTCAGTTTGAGGGCTGCAGGTTTTAAACACAGATCAACCAAACATGTGGATGTGCTAGTAGCTGATATTCTATGCAAAAGATCAGATATACATTGAAGATCCTGTAACTCCTGTCAGTGTTCAGTGGGTTATGTAAACAGGAAATATTGGATATGCTCAGAGAGTTTTGAAGAGGAGATGGGTATTGCAGATCATTCCCCACGGAAATGTTCTAATGGACACACAGATAACTCTGTGCAGATGACTGTACATTTATCTGTGTGTGTGTGTGTGTGCTTGTGTGTGCGCAAGTGCATCAGTGGAAGAGATATAGGATGGGAGAGCGGAAGGGCTGAGCACTTTTGTAGATTTTGGCTGTTCATCATGTGAACAGGTTGGGGGAGGGGGTGAGATGAAGAGCAGGGTGGGAGAGAATGTGAAGGTGGGCTAAGTGCTTTATGCGGACATTTGCTGTTTTTCTGTGAAAATCTGTTGTGGACAGGGTTGGAGAGGGAGTGGTAGAGAGTGTTACTAAGTGCTGTTATATGTGTGAACATAAGAGAGGGACAGGAAGCGAGAGCGCTTGTAGGGGTTAAGTATATATGCATAGTTTACAGTGAGATGGGGGGGGGGGGGGGGAGGTGGGCAGGCAGAGTAGCAGTGAATGTGGGCGGAGGGGGGGGGGGAGGGGGGGAGCATACTATTGTTGATATGATTATGCTGTTTACCTGTAAAGAGATGGGAGAGACAGGGTTGGGATGAGAGTGAGGGGTGAAGCACTTGCATATGTATGTGCTGTCTACTGGGAAAGAGATGGGAAGTGGTAACTGGGGGAGAAAGTAGGAGGCTACATTTGTACAGATATGTGCTGTTTGCCTCTTAATGGATGGGAGGGGAAGCGTGGGAAAGAGAGTGTGTGTAGGGGGAGGGGGGTGAACTTGTATAGAAATGTGCTGTTTACATGTAAAGAGATGAAAGGAACAAGGATGGACAGAGATGGGGGGGGGGTGGGGGGGGGGGGGGATGAAAGTCCTTGGGTACATATGTGCTGTTTACATGTGAACAATGGAAGGACAGGGTAGGAGGAAGGATGGTGGGAGGGGAGGGGTGGGTGGGACGGGAGGGAGGGTGGGACGGGAGTGAGGGTGGATTTAGTATTTGTTTAGCTGATTTTCGTTTTGCCGTGTGAGCAGATGCAGAGAACCTGTGCCTGAAACTGTCAGAGAAGATTAGCATGAACACCGAGAGAAAGCTGCTGCTGTCACACACTCCTCTCATTCTGGTGGCCTTGGAGGTAAATATTTATATCGTATTCATTGTTTTGTTGTTGTTGTTGTTCATGTGGGACAGGGCTTTTTTCCCTTCAGGAGTTATAACCTGACTGTTTGTAGTTGCCTTTGTTGTAATGATGAACCGGAAGGAAAACCTAACTTGCTCAGTTGATCTAAGGTCTATGTCTGCCAGAATTTCATTGTCATTCAGAAATTTTGTCTGCTTATGAAGGATAAAACAAAAGTTAGGGATGAACAACGTAACAGATTGGTATCAACACAGCCTGTATTACCTGCTTTGCATAATATAGGAAAAAAAAAAAACAAACTGACAACCTCATTGGTTACTACACTGTCCCATGCAGTAGGAGGAATGAGAAATGTATGTCTGCCTGGTCCCAGAATTTAGCCACATACACTTTAGTGCGCAAATGCAAACATCCGGAGAAAAAAAATCTCGCAAGTGGAAATGTATCAGTGATCACACTGAAGAAGAAAGGTAAACGCAAGTGACATCCACAATTTGGGCATATTCGTTTTTAACAGTGTCGGGGAGCAGCTTCAGATGTTTGTGAATGGGACACCCTTGATATTTTACACATTCCATATTAACTGCTTCCTTTCCTCCCTCTCCATCCAGCCCTGAAACAGCCTTTTGTGGTCAGCTGGGCTAAAATGAAACCATGGTTGTTCTGCAGAGTGTGTTTGTGTTTGCTCACAAATATATTCAGGACCTAAGACACTTTCAAAACATTGTTGTTCATGTGTCTGTCACCACATCCCGGTGACCTATTGGTAAAGGGATGGTGATTATAATAGTATTTTCTTTGTCCTCATTCGCTCAGTCCTGCCATGTGACTGTGGTTGCATAATATAGCTGTTACATCTCTACCTGAAAATGGCCAAGCCTTCAGCATCTTACTTTCTGTTTTGTTTTGTTTTTTGTTTTGTTTTTGTTGTTGCTGTTGTTAGTATTGAATTACATTCTGAGACTACTGAGCTCCTCCAACCAAGAATATTCTCTACACACATGTATTCTCTTCCATAGCCTTTGTGTTTCCTTATGATGCCTACAAGGCAGCTGGAGTTTCTTGTACTGGTACATGACAGTCCATGAGGACTGCTGATCGTTCGTAGAGCAGGGCATGGTTGCTGATTGCCTGCTGGCATCTGTAGATCCAGGATCTTTACACTGCACAACATACCAAGCTCTCATGAGTTCTGTGTCAAAGGTGTTTGTTTTCCTTGCTGTCCAGTGATGGCAAGCTCCACCTTTTGGACAGTCTTACCCGTAGCTAGGGTGACGTTGAAGTTATCGTTTTCCACCCACCTGCAGGCACTGGGGAAGCTGGCGGTGAAGTTCCCCCACTGTCGTCGTCCACCATGGTGGCGTCGCTGCGTGACTTCCTGGTCAGCCCCTCCCCCATCCTCAGCAAGCTCAACAAGTACTCCCTCTCCTCCTCAACCCTGCCACAGCCTCTGGCAACAGCAGCCACAGCAACGTCCGCATCACCGTCACCACCGACGAGGATCGGCAGAACCATCAGCGCACCACCCACCGCAAGCCCAAGGACAAGTTGATGGTTACGCTGGAGAACCTGCGAGACAACGCCATTCACAACATCTGCAGGTATGTGCAGGTTTCCCCTCTCTTGACTCTTCACCCCTGCCTAGTTTTTTTTTTTTTTTTTTTTTTTTCTTTTTTTTTATAAAGAGTACTTTAACCCTTATTTCAGGATGCAGAAATCATACAACCAGGGCAAAACGTCAGTTCATTGGTACGAATTCTCATAGGCTCAGGTTAACTCAGCAGTGAAGTATTACATGTAAAGCTGTCATTATCTCATGACATTGTATTTTGGCTGTTTTTAAAATTCAAAAGGCTCAAGCAAAAGAACCAAAGCAAGGGGGGGGGGGGGAAATGTTAAATGCTGAATTTTTTGTTTCTTGATCACATTAAAGTTTTTGGGGATAAAGTGCTGAAGTTTAAACTTTAGCACAAAGCCATTGAGTTTAGCCATTGTTAGGAATTGTTGAAGATGGAAACAGGGTTGAGAATGTGCAAGTCCTGTGTAAGTTGAATGGGGAAAAGTAGCCCGTAAATACCACTGACACAGTAGCAGTGAGAGATCTCAGATGGCTGGTCTCTGGACGACCCGACAGTGACAGTTCCCTACAGACAGCTTGCACAGGAACTGTGGCAGGACAGGCCTGGATGTGGTTGTGTATATGGATGTCAGAATGAGTCATCATGGATTAATGCTGCTGAAGGGATATAGAACCTCCTCAAAAAAAGAAAAGGTGCTACAGAAAACATTTCTCTTTTTTTTTTTTTTTCTCTTTTTCACAAAGATTATATTCAAGGTCGAATCTTTACCATATTGCAGCATCAGCATAGATTTACACAGAAAATACATGCATGCAGTGCATAGTAATCTGGTGTCATGGATCTTTGTCATGTACAAAACAGACATGATCTTTCAGATATGTATTGTTACTTTATCAGGATCAGGAATGAGTTGTCCAATTGCCAGTTGTATTGGTCTTGTTGTAAGGAAGAGAGAAAGGACATGAACATGCTTTTGACTTGGTTCCACATTTTCAGAGCCCTGAAAGCAGGGTTGATGGCAGATCCTGACTGCGTGCAAGCATTCCTGGCGTCCATCTCCAACCGCTTGTACCGTGCTGAAATGAGTGACCGGTAAGATTGATTTACTGTGTGTCTGTAGGTGTGGTCACCCTGTTGGATGTGGAATGGTCACTTTTACATGGACATAGAATGGTGGTTTCAAGATGGGTATAGGATGATTTTTTTAGATGGATGCAGAGTGCCCTTGTGTTGAAGAATGTGTAATGGTTGTTTTACTGTTTTTCTTTTTTTTTTTTCCATTGATTGATTTTCGGGACTGTGACTATCTCTGGGACTTGGACCAGCCCTGCATAGAGCATGTGTGGGCATGGCATGTGTTTTGGGGGTGTGTGGAATGATGCTTTTTCAGTGGGGATGTGATTTGAATTGGTGGGATTATGTTTGTTCGCAGGATGTGGCTGGCAATGACTGGCCATCCATTTATCTGTTGCAAGAGAGTTAATGCTGAGCAAGAGAGTTAATGCATAGACCTTTATGGATGTTGAGTGTGTCTGTGATGTGCCTAACCACCAGGGGAACATTCACCATGCATGTGAGCTGTGTCGGGGGGGGGGGGGGGGGGGGGGGGGTTGATTGGTAATGTGGATGATTTCAGCATGGTGTGAGACACAGCCCTTCACTAATGGTGTAGAACCGTTGTAAATGTGTCAGCAGGTTTTTCCAGCATGTTGTGTGAGTTTACATTTCTGGTGTGTCTTTGTTGGTCGTCGAAGTTGACTTTCAGGGTGACAGGAAGATGTGTTCTGCTGGAGGTTGATGCTTGGGGAAAAAAAAAAACAAGAGGATGAGAGTGGGAGAGTTGTAACTTTTGTGTGTCCCTTAAAGGATTGGGTTTGAACCGGCTTTGCAAGTTCTTTGCTGAAGGAATGGCGCACATGTCAGCAGATTATGCTGTTAGTGTTGCTGTTGTCGTTGTTGCTGTTGTTAATTAGTAAGGTGATTGGTTCATGTTTGCTCACATGGAAATTGATTGCCGTTGGGCTCCTGTGATTTTGAACAGAACAATGATTATGATAAAGCAGTGATGAGAGTGCAGTGGTGATAATAAGGAGACAGTGAGAGTTGTTTTTGTTTTAGATCTGTAAAACAACAGGACGGAAGCTCAGTACTAGTAATAGTGAAAAATGTCACCTCCCATGGACATGCATTCGTTTTCTTTTAGAAAAAGATTCGAGTAAAATCGCAGTCTTCAAAAGAGTGCTCCTGTTGCTTCATGTACGTGTACCCATGCATTCTTGGTATCTACTCCTGAGCGCTAGTGTTATTGTTGATGTTTCATCACTAGTTAGTGTGTTGTTGAGGAGTTAGTGTTTGTTTTGGTGTGTATGTGTTTCCGTCTGTTGCATGCATGCTGAAAGCTGGCTATAGGTGTTGGCACCGTAGGATGTTGCATGTTCCTGTACACAGTGCAATGCATCTTATCAGTAGCGACAGGTGCTTGCAGGGCACATCCATGCCATTGGACATTCACCATTTGTATTCATAAATGCTGATAATAAGTAACAAGATGTTTCTGTCGTGTTTTTCCTGCACCATAAAACACTTAACAATATCAAGTGAACACATTCTCCAACATCTGCATTCAGAGAAATTGGCATGTATGCCCATTGCTGTCCTGAGGTTTCCCCTTTCTCTGTGTCCCTCCCCCACTATCTCTGCTGCCTGCCTTGCCACCCTGCTTCCCTCCACCACATTTACACACAGACACATGACATGTACACCTCTGCTTGTAACCCCCAGACACATTGACATGTACACCTCTGCTTGTAACCCCCAGACACACAGACACATTGACATGTACACCTCTGCTTGTAACCCCCAGACACACAGACACATTGACATGTACACCTCTGCTTGTAACCTTCAAACGCACAGACACATTGACATTCACACTTCTGCTTATAATCCTCAGACACACAGACACATTGAAATGTACACCTCTGCTTGTAACCCTCAGACACAGAGACACATTGACATGTACACTGCTGTTTGTAACCCCCAGACACACAGACACATTGGCATGTACACCGCTGCTTGTAACCCCCAGACACACAGACACATTGGCATGTACACCGCTGCTTGTAACCCTCAGACACACAGACACATTGACATGTACACCTCTGCTTTTAACCCCCAGACACAGACACATTGTCATGTACACCTCTGTAACCTTCAAACACACAGACACATTGACATGTACACCTCTGCTTATAACCCCCATACACACAGACACATTGACATGTACACCTCTGCTTGTAACCCCCCTAGACACACAGACACATTGACAAGTACATGTCTGCTTGTAACCCCCAGACACACCAAAACATTGACATGTACACCTCTGCTTATAAATCCCCCCCTCCTTCCCCCACGCATGCACACACACACACACACACACACACACACACACACACACACACACACACACACACACACACACACACACACATCGACATGTACACCTCTGCTTATAGTCACCAAACACACACACACACTGACTCTTACACCTCTGCTTGAAACCCCCAGACACACAGACACATGGACTTGTATGCTTCTGCTTTTAACCCCCACCCACTTTGCCCCTCAGATCAACTTAATCATGTACACACAGAAGAAAATCAGTTTAACATTAAATGCTGGCTTAAACTTTAAAAAGAAAAAAATTAATCATGCACATGCACACATAGTTACCTGTACACAAAGTTTCCAAATGCTGCACCGTCAGCGTAGCATGCTACAATTCCCTTGACATGCTAAGCTGCTACAGTATGTGACAAAATGCTGTGCTGAAAAACTGAAAACTAAAACAATGAAAACTGTGACTTATTTCATCAGAAAATGGCCAAGTTCAGTAAGGAGAGGATAAAAAAGTTGTGAAAAAAAATTAACATTGCTGAGAAAGATTGCAAAATTGCAGATAATGGCTGGTTTCATTGTCAGCCATTTTTTATTTTTTCTGGGTCGTCAAAACCATGAGATAACTAACGAAGATATCTGTCTTCTTAGTCCAGCGTCATGTTGAGCATGGAGCAAAGTGCACCTGAAAGTGACATTGAGTCTGAATCGTAGCGTTGCAAATAAAGGCTGTGCTTGACTTTGGAATGCTACACTGTCAAAATGTTGCACTTTATGCTTTTGGGACCTTGGCAGTTCTTTGCACTCTCACTGGCGTAGATACAAAAACAAGTTTGAAAAACAAAAAAGCCGGTGCATAGAATGGGGTACACAATGTAACAGGCTGCTTGAAAAGATCTGTTTTAAAAATTTGTTGTAAAAGATGAAGGAATTTGCATTTTATTCTTGTTTGTTTGCTTACCAGCATCTCAGTAAATGTGCACAGACTCAGAAAGAAAAAAAGTTCTTTTCTTTCTTTAAACCCATGTTCCTTTTACCATTTTGAGAGCCTGTAGCGTTTTAAGCATTGGATATGTCTGGCTTTTTTCCGCATACTTTTCCTTTTTTTTTTTTGTGAAAATTTCAAGTTAAAAGTTAAAAGATCCCGTAGCCTCTCAGCTGAAGGTGCAGTGAACTGATAAGATTCGTAATGTCTGTGGCATGGCATGGCAGAAGACGGAGCCAATCCTGCTTCTTCCACTGCCTTAACCTTCTGTGAAGTAAGTCAGGTGCCCATTTATGGCTGGTTACACAGAGAGGGTTTCCAAGCTGAAGAAATCCAACCCCACGTATGGTTTGACCTCATAACTGTTAGCTTTGCAGGCAAACACGCTAACCATTTGACTACTGGTCCCTCTTTTTTTTTTTTGTGAAACAGAACTTACCACCAGTCGGGAAAACAGCACGTCGGACAAGACTTTCAGCTGTCATTCTATGATCAGATGGTTCATATACAATAGGAAGAACTTGTTTCCATTTTCCTCAGGGCTTCTGGTTCACAGACTGGCATTCTAAGGTAGCGAACATTCTCTTTAACATTTCCAGAGACGCACGTCCTCTCTCCTAGTTCTTTGTAGTGGCTTCATGAGGGTTTTGAAAAAGTTCAAGCTTCAAAGCTCTTCTCCTGTTTACCCATCCATCTGTTCTCAGTGTTAGTTCTTCAAACAGAGAATAAAAGAAATCGACCAATTAGAGTTCTCCAGAACCTTCGGAGGAGCGAGGTTGTCTAATCATGTACCACTGAACACATTCTCAGTTTTCAGATTCCTGTTCCAGTGTTGGTCATCCAGCTTTGGGGTCCAAGGTTAAAAATGTCTCGAAGCTAATCTCCCTCGAGAGTCTCCAAGTGAAGTGCGTGTTGAAAGTCGTCATCGAAACAATGCCCCTTTTAACATTGAAAAGCTGGCAATTCTCATTAACGGTAAAGCCATTTTTTTCATTTGTTCCAACGAAATGATCTGATCGTTCGTGATACTGGCTAGGCTGTGGTCAGTGTGTAGGTTCTCTGAAGAGAGAGATTTAGCATAAGTTATTGGCGCCAACATGCCGCTTGTTTGAAGGATATAATCATCAGCTAGTCAGTGGAAGTCTTACATATGTGTGCCGGAAACACGAAGCTGACTTGTGCCTACCAATACACTTTCATGTATTAAGATGAAATATGGCTTAAAATCTTTTTAATATCACTTGAATGGAAACACTACCATGTGTAATATAAAGATGTTAAATCAGGCGGAAAGGGTAACAATCCTATGGGATGCGGAGGGTTAAAATGTTTGTCTTTGTTGGCTAGTGTTTGTTGTTTTATGTTTTATCTGTAGTTTATCAAAGATGATGCGTTTGTGAGTTTTCGTCCACTGTCAGTTTTTGTTGAGGGACGTTATAAGAATAGTCGTATAATGTTTGTTTTTATCATATTGCTTGTTTATAAGATTTGTCAGGTGTGCCATTTCAAGGTAGTCATTTTTGTCTAATTTTTATTTTGTGATTATGTATCTGTGTATTCTAATTCTTTTACTTTTGTTTTTTTTTGTTTTCTTTTCAATGATTTTGATTTTGTAAATATGTATCTATATATTCTAATTCTTTTACTTTTGTTTTATTTTGTTTTCTTTTCAATGATTTTTGATTTGATTTCAATGTGAATACAGCCCAGTGAGACCTGCTTTAGAGACTGTTTGTTGATTTTTATTTTCCCAAATGTATTTTCTAGTGACTGTCAGCCCAGCGAAGAGTACGGTTTGTCTGTCTGTCCGTCTGTCTCTGTGCGCTGACGTATAATCTCTGCAGCAGCAGCACCTGTCTGTTGAATGTGAACATGTCCTTTCCTACCAGTTTGATCCATTGATTCACCTACATGCTTTCTAGTCCATAGTGATTGCCCTTTGCATGTACTGTTGATTATTGATGCCATCAGTCCCTGAAGTAGTCCAGTGTCATGCTTGCTTGCAGCTACATGAACTGTTGTTGTGGTCGTTATCATAGCCATCAGTTGTCAAGTCATTATTATTGTGGGTTTTTTTTTTTTTATCATAATCACTGTCATGCATTATTATTGCTGGTAGCATCATTCTTCTTTTTTATGTATATTGTCGTATTATTTGTTTATTTATTCATTTTTACTGTTTTTTTCCGAATATTATTGCCATGGTTAGTTCTGACATGGACGATTGTGTTAACCTGCATGTGTTGGTTTGGACATTTGTCTGTCAGTTTGTCTGTGTCTGTCTGCCTGTCCGTCTGTGTGTCAGCAAGATCTCACAGATTACTCAAAAACTACGGAACTGATTTTGACGAAACTTGGTGGAAATATAGAACATGTCCGAAGGACAAACTCATGCAGTGTCAGATCCGGATCAAAGACAGATCCCAGATTCATTCAACCTTGATGGAAGTCGGCGCTCACCTGAGTGCCATGTGGTTGTTGTTGTTGTTGTTTGTTATTGTTATGACGTACTGCTTGCTGGCCCTCTCTGTTCCTTCATTTCAGTGATGTCCTGCGTTATTGTGAAGTGACGACTAGTCTGCCATGCTCAGTGATGACTTTGAATAATCCCCATTTCCCCATCTTTTTTGCATATTGTGTTTTTTTTTTGTTGTTGTTTCCCCTCTTGTCTTGACTGTTGCCATGCCCTGTGTGAAATGTCTGCCTCAGAGCTTTGCACGCCAAATCGCCGGAAAAACGATGGGACGCAGCTGAAAATGGTTATAAAATTTCTGCGTCCCACTTCTTCTTCCCTTGTGGGCCCATTGGATGTGGAAAGGCAAATGTCTTGACTTGTTTCTCAGCTCCTGTGCCATGGTGTGAACCACCCAGTCAGACTGGCCGTATTCGATTTCAAACTTTTGTGTCCTCTTCTTCCTGATAATGTCCCTGGGTCAGGAAGCTCGATACTAAGCTCTGAAGATGAGATGGCATAGCCCCATTGCATGATTAAACACCTGTAAAGGTTAAAATGAAATAGCATAATCCGATGGAAAGTAACGCTTCTGAATGTACAGCAAAAGCACGCCATTGCTTTCAATCATACTGAGTATGTTGTCAGATGTAAAGCTGTTCAGCAGCAGTGGTAAGGCGTTGGGCATATGCAGTTTCACATACGTAACTTGACCATGTGTGTACTATGTAAATGCACCTTGTACCAAAGACCAGCCGTTTTTTTTTTAAATGAATGACATTATTTTTGTAAGGTTTAGAAAGTAAGAATTTCTCTTCTAAAAATTGAAGGGGTGGTGGTGAATGGACCCAAGATGGCAAAAAGAAAGAGACGACAAAAAGACAACAATGTTGACAGAAAAATAGAGACAGCTGAGAGACTGAGTGTTTTTCAGTTGCAAGTTTCCAGACAGAAGGGGTGCCAGTTATAACTGAAACAAACCCCACAGCTCCTATCACCACTTTCATCTTTTCCCCCTTCCCTCCCCCTCATTGCTCCTCCCCTCCCAAATTCCTGAGGGGGGGGACCATTGGCCACAGTAGTCTGACTGGAAGGAGTCGCATCAGCTGCCTAACGAAGCAAGCGTATCTCTTAGTGTGTGTAGCCTTCCATCCACTTCACTCTTTCTCTCTTCTCTTGTTAACCCCTAGCGCCTGGTTGTGCATTTGCAGTGGGGTGCATGGTGCTTGCTTTCTGCCTGGCTTGGACCCTCCTGTGCCCATGTGATCAGGCACTTGCTCTCCTAGCTGACCTGTAGCACGTTCAGCCAGTGCTGGTTGTTCCCTGACCTTATTTTTCCACCGCAAACCTTGGGCTCAGTGAACTGAAGGAGTCACAGTTCGGGTGATGTAAATGTGCCGCCAGCAGTTTGCCAGACGTTTTGTGCCACTTCGGCTGGGTGCCAATACTTTTCCATGTGACATGATTGCAGCGTTGAATGCCGCAGTATATAAAACAACAGTGATTGGTATGATCAGTTTCATGCATTCAGTTATACTCATCTCCGGATGTTGTACTTAAACCATTTCAGTGGTAGCAGTTGAAATTCTCGGCATCTTACAGTGTCAGTTGATTAACAGTTGTTAAGTTTAAAGGATTGTAATCTTGTACTTAAAGAACTAATTCTCTCACTCCTTTGAATGAAGTAAAGCAAAATAATGGTAGGTTTGAGCTTGTAATGTGTGCTTTCTGCATACGACAGAGTTATTAGTTTTTACACTAAGTATCACTTGATTCGGTACAGAAATACAACATCAGGGCCAAATCTTGTAGCACTAATGTTACATTGAGCATAAATGAAAATAAAAAGAAGAAAAAAGTGGCATGGTTGACTATAAGCACATGCTCATTGGTGTCATGTTCAGACTATCATCCCGAAAGATGGAGTGTGGTTACCTTAATGGTGGCATTGCTAACGGTCACATGTGCAAAAAACTGACCAGGGGTGGACCTCAGAGTCCTAGTGGAAGAAGAATGAAATGAAGAAGAGAAAGAAAGAAAAAGGAAACAAGAAAAAAAATGCATATCAAGATATGTGGTCACTGCTTGTCTGAAGTGCATTTTCCTTCAGTTGACTGGCAGCTTCCATAAATAAAATTTTTTCTGTTTATTTTCATTGCGTGCCTCCTTTGGTGGCATATTATCTTGTTCAGGAAGCTGTTGGTACTTATGTTCTTGAAGCAATCCACCTTTGTTCTAACTCTGAAAGTTGCCAAGAAAAAAAATATACCCCAGAAAAGAACATTTTTTTCTCATACCAGAGCGACACATGAAATTTGGGAGAAAACTAGCACTGGGCTGAATTTACCTCTGCGTGGCTTAGACGGCTTAGACTGGCTTATGATTTACAGTACACTGGCATCTTAACCGTGTACCGCTGCAGGTTGGCGCCACAGGGAACGATTTGGACTGTTCAGCTTGTGGAGGATCGTCACTTGCAGGGATTTGTTCTCCGTGTCGTTCTTTGTGGGGCCAAGTTGCAGGGTTGCTGAAGATCTTTGCAGCCTTACACTAACTCCACATTTTGCCATGTCCAGTGTTTGCAGCTGTCTGGGTTTGAGGTCAAGATGTGCTGGTTTTGGTAGAGGAAGGGAGGGAAGAATGTTGCAGGGGGTAGAGGTGAGGGGGGTAAGTTGTGAGACATTTTGTGTGTGTGTGAGTGTGTGTGTGTGTGTGTGTGTGTGTGTGTGTGTGTGTGTTTAAGAGAGAAGAAGAGTTGAGGAGGAATTGAGTAAAAAGAGGATAAGTTACATACGCAAAGCAGTCAGGACTGTGGGAACTCTTTAACAGTTTCATTCTTTTCTGTCCTTTTCTTTTCTTTTTTTTTTTAATGTTTCTTTTATCTCTGTTAAAGCAAAGGAATTTAATGGAAAAGATATGGTTAATGGAAAAGATATGGTTACTGTTACTACTGTTATTGTTTTGTGTGTGTGTGTGTGTGTGTGTGTGTGTGTGTGTGTGTGTGTGTGTGTGTGTGTGTGTGCATGCGTGTGTGTGTGTGTGTGTCTGTGTGTGTGTACTTTCTCACTAAATTTTCCATTCTTTCAAAACAGGGTCTTCATTACACTCTGATTTTGTGTAAACTGGCATTGTTCACATGGTGTGAATGTCTGTGTGTGTCTGTGTCTGATTGTTTTATGCATTATGTATGTGCCATCATATTCTCCCTCTACCAGTGTACCCAAATTTATCTGACAACCATAAAGTACCATTACACGTGCTCTTGTGTGTGTGTGTGTGTGTGTGTGCGTGTGTATGTGTGTGTGTGTGTGTGTGTGTGTGCGCGTGTGTGTATGTGCGCGCATGTGTGTACAAATGTATGTGTGTGTGGTGAGACTGGGGCACAATGTTGAAACAATTTTTTGTGTGTAAATAACTGTATGTGGCCATAACCAGCCATATGTGATATAAAACATCCCGTTTTGTTCCTTACACTTACCTTTTATAAACGATTATAATCTGCATAAAAGTAGAAATATCCCCTCCATATCCAGAGACTGCAGTGGAGGCTTGTGCCTATGTAATAATTCCTGGTTTTCAACCTTATGAAATAACAGCAATCTATCCAATATTAATACAGGATTAAGGTCAGCATGCAGTCTGGTAAAGCAGGCAGTTTGAGAATCAAACTGAATGAATCTATCCTCAAATGTATTTTGTGTATTGAATGACAGTTGGTTTACATATGTAATCAGGTAATATGTTGTTGATGTTTACATTTGGAACAAGCAATTGTCTTTTTATGCAAAGGTCTAAGCGGCATGTTTCTTGAGATGGGAACAGATTTTTTATGTGATTCAATTGATTGCTCGTTAGCTTTTTTTTTTTTTTCAATTTTTTGTTGTTGTTGACATTTTCTCTTTATGATTTAAGCATTTTGTTTTGTTGTTGTTGTTTTGTGATACTATCTTTTTATGGATCTGTTTGCCCTTCTGTCTCTGTCACTCTGAGCTGTTCTCTTATTCTTGTTGTCAGAGATTTCCGTGATGCTCAACCTCTTTGTTCCGCTCTTATCGTTTTTCTTTCATTTGCTTTACTGCCCTTCTTCTTCTCATTCACCTTGTCACACTCTTAGTTCTGTCCGTGAGGTGAACTTCAGTCCTCAAGAGATCTCCTGAGGCGCACCCCCCCCCCCCCCCCCCCCCCCCCCCCCCCATCCAACCCATCCCCAGCCCCAACAACATCCAGTGTATCACCGCCCCTTCAGGGGGGGCGGTCCTGAATTGTAAGCTAGCATACAGTGGCTAGTCCTGTAAGAAGTGCTGAAATGCTGTGTTATCTGCTGCACCTGCCTGTTGTGACAGTAAGGGATAGGGGCAACCTTCAGCCTCAGATACATGTGGCTGATAAACCGTTCATGTCCACAGTGAAGCTTGATGGAGATGTATGGTGTCTCTTAGTCTGTCTGTCTCTTGATGTTTTTGATCAGGGCCGTCTGCTCATGGTGGGTGACACAGGCAAAGTCTGGGTAATCATCACACGCCGCTCCCTGTTTCACAAGCTGGTCCGCCAGTTCATTCCCCTTTGATACTACAGTGGGAAAATATTCACTGCAGTTCCATCCGTCTGCTGTCCCCCACCGGTCTGATGCAGCTTTCCCCTCAGTTCTCCATCTCATCCCCAGGAAAGCTTCCAGAACTGACAGGGCAACACCACCCATTGGCAGGTACTCTTGGAGGTGACTGTCAGGTCCACAGCCTCTCACAGAGCTTCGGCCGCTGCTTTGAAGTTGGAGCACAACGTGCCGGCTGGGAAGTGCTTTGACTCGTCTGTCTGATCAGAAAACCTGGTGCAGACTGTGGACCTGGAGGATAGCAGCCGTTGTGGCAGATCCCTCTGTGTAGCGGTGGATCTAGGCTTCTTCTAGGTCTCATCAATCATGGCTAGAAACAAAGTTTTCTTCACACAGTTGTCCTGTCTTTCCACATTAATGCACGGAATCCTCTCTGTCAATTCTTGCGTGGTTGACCTGGAAAGACAGAATAGAAAAGGTTGAATAATCAGTATATATCGTCCTTAATTTTTTGAATGAGTGTACTCCCATGAAAAGTACGACACTCGTACATCCTGAGATGTTCTCCAGCTTTTCAGGAGTTTTTGTATCTCTCAGGCACTCTTTCCTTGTTTTCCACTGTTTACTTTTTACACTTGTTACACTTCAGCTCATTGACCTCTGTGCTCAGTACATCAGATTTTTTGTTTCTCTGCTATTCATTTTATCTTCCCCCACTTCGTATTTTTTCTCTCTCCTTTCTCTCTGTCTGTTTGTCTGTCAGTCTGTCTGTTGTCTGTCTGTCTATCTGTCTCTGTATCTCTCTGACTGTATGCCTGTCTGTCTGTCTGTCTCTCTCTCTCTCTCTCTCTCTCTCTCTCTCTCTCTCTCTCTCTCTCTCTCTCTCTCTCTCTCCTCTCTCTCTCTCTCTCTTTCTCTCTCTCTCTCTCTCTCCCTCTCTCTCTTCTTCACCTCTCTCTCTCTGATATTTTTTTTCACTTTATCTTACATCTGACCTTTTCGGTTTTCTCACCTACCCCTAACCCCATTCAAAAAAAAAAAACCTTCACTGATATCGCTACTGTCACCGAAGTTTATCCTTGCAGACATTTCTCTGTTCACTTTCTGATTGTGTTTAGATCCTTGGCCAGTGTGTTTCTCTCACTGTTTGTATCTGCTGTGTTTAACTTACTGTAACTCCTACAAAAGATTGGTAAGGGTAAAGGAAGTGCATTATTGTTGTTGTTATTCTGTCAGTCTGTGTGCTGGTCTGTTAACAAGCATCTGTACTCTGTGTTGCTTTTTCTTTTCTCTTTTAGAGACATCCAGAGCGATTTGTGTGCTGAAGAAAATCAGTATCAGTGGGTTTTTTTTTCTCACGATTTGTCAGTTGAAAGATTTTTACCTGATTTCTCGATCAGTGTGTCTGGCTTTCTACACTAATTACTGATCCTGGTTCTAATGCTGTGTGTCACTTTTTTTTTCACACCAGTGTCACTTCTGTTGATTAACATGTTGTGCTTTTAATTAATGCAGGATTTTTTTTTTTTCTAGATTTCAGACACTTTTTTTTTCTTTTTCTAAAACATTATGTGTAACCTGATTTTATGCAATGTGTCATTAGATGTGTCGGCACTGAAAGAAAATTGTTGCTTTTCTGATGGACTTATCTGACATGAGATTTCACTTGTTTGTAATTTCCTTGCCATGTTATTGCCCAGCATCTTTTTACACAAGCACCGCCTCGTGCCAAGGAACTATACCTTGCTGCAGATAACAACTCACAAAGCGAGAGACATTTTTTTGCCCTTTTATTTCTTTCTAATATACAAGAGAGAGAAAAAAAAGAGATCATTTCTTGTGCACAGTCAGTTGTACAAGCCTTCACCAGCTTGTTAGCTCCATTTCAAAGGGTTATCAACCACCTCAAACCAAAGAGTGAAGGTGAGAGGCTGAATCTAATGTCCAGCATGCAGTCTTTCTTTTTTTTTTTTTTTCCAAATGAAAGGCAAATCAATGTGAATCTGATGATAATTGGTATCAGTGAGGGATTTTGTGGAATTTGGGGTGGAAGTTGTCCATTTGTAGGTTGTAGATGTGGTTCCTCATCTGTGGAATCTTTACAAACTGTACAGTTTGCAGATCATGAAAGTTGTTGAAATCGAGTACAATTGTGCTATTCTGTAAGCTTGAATAGGCTGCAGTGAACACTGGCGACATACTGCCCTGATAAGGAAAACTAACTCCTGTTAGTTTAAAACAGACTTGTGTGCTTACACACTTTTGCTATATTTTGTGCGCTATGTTATGGAGGTAAGTGTCTTACTATACCACTTTACCCGCACATACACCTGATGAAAATGGTACATAGTTTATTCACAATCAGTGTGAAAACCAGTTTATTTTTATTTTCGTGATACACGCTCTCACACTCAGTTTGTCAGTTTTGAATAGTGTCGGTCACCAGCAGTCATATAAGTTCCAATCATACACCAGCCGCCGTGGCGAAGTGGTTAGCGTCGCGGACTCTCGGCTGGGAGGTCGTGGGTTCGAATCCCATCAGAGGTATGTGGGTTTTTCTGCCCCGACCGGCTCCTACCCAGAGTTGAGTTTGCTGCGGACTCAGTTGGGAAGACTGGGACCACACAGTCGAGTTTCATCATCCACTTAATGGATGCGTTTCTGAGAGTGTTGCTCAAATTTTCTGACCAACACTGCAGGTGCCTGTATCTCTCGGGCCTGGTTGACGCCGGGGATATATTATGAAAGGAAGCGTAGAGTACAGCCCTGTCATGTAGTCTCAGACCTAAATGGAAATCCGTAGCATCATCTTAATCATCCTCATTCTCATCGATCAGCATTAAAAAAAAATGTCCCAAGTTCTGTGGCCCTTCATGCCCCCTGCTCTCATGGTGACCTCAGTTTCGATGTCCTCTCCATGTCTGTGGCCTTGGTTTGTTCCATCGGGGTCACCGGTATTGGCGAGTCCATGGGGCTGTCGTTTGGACGGACGTGGGGGCGCCCTCCGGAGGGAGAGCTCACTCACGCCGGCTCCGTGACTAAGCAAGCAATTATTGTCGTCAGTAGGGGGCTTAGTAGGTGGTGTCCTGCGTATGTTAGATCAGAACAGGCGCCACTGAACACCACCGAAGTGTGACTCGGCAGCAGTGCAGTGTGTCTCCTCCGATGGGTTGCCTCTTGATGACTTGACATTGACTCCGCCCTGTGGATTGCCGGTGCTGGGGCTGCGGCGGGGCCGACCGGGCTGCAGCTGTGGACGGGGTGTCGGAATGAGCGGCATGGGTGCACTGCCTCTGAAGTGGTGCAGAGGTTGGGACAGGAAAAAAAAAAAAAAAAAAAAAAAAAAAAAAAAAAGTTCCAATCATACACTAAGCAAGTCTTCTCTTCTTCAGCTTTCGGTAAAGAAGCTTTTCAGTAAAGAGACTGCTGTGAGTTAAGATTTCCTCAAATACATCAGTTTTGAAAAAAAAAAAAAGATATTTAGTTTGAGCTGAGACATGTTTCAAAAGTGCATTGTTTTAAATATGCTTGGGTCAGTTTCATGATGGCCTTATGCCATAAAGTATGGTAGACATGATGGAAAAGAGAAGAATGGTTTTGAAATACCTACTTTTGAATGTGCCTACAGAGGAGGATACTCTGTAACTTCAACAGAGTCCAAAAAATTGTGCTTAAAATGCATCCACACAGAGGGTACTGTGTAAAATCCCAGAAAGTAGTCCAAAAGTAATATTTCAAATGTGGGTCACACTGTAGGATTCTCTGCAACTTCCTGTAAAGTAGTCCATGATTGGTAGAAAGAAACTTAACTCTAAAGTGTGCTCAGCTTCTGTGGACATTGAGTCAACTCCAGACAATGCTCCATCTTGGAATTTTTTGACTGAAGTGTGGTGCGTAGTAGCACTAGAGTAAAAAAAAAAGTGACAGTAGTTTTTTGTTCTTGGAGCTGGAAAATTATTTGCTTGATTCTGAATAGCTACAAGCAGAGGAAAGACTGTCAGTACATGCAAGAGAAACCTTTCCCAGGATTCTTGAAGGTTCTTCCCTTCAGGGCCTTCAAATAATGAAAAACTAGATCTCTAAAGACCAGGAAGTTTGTTACTTCTGTAGATTTTCTCTTTCTTCATGGAAATTTAGGAGAAGGATGAAAGTTTTTACATCAAGATATAACATGCAGTTCTGAAACATGCCATTTAATTATGAGTGTTGCTAGTTGATGATGATCTAAACCACTGTTAGCTTGCTGGTGACAGGTTTAGGTCTGATCTGTACAGATTAGGTTTACAGTCCTTAAAAACAAAAATGGAGGATCTTGCAGAACCGTGGAAAAATCCATGAAGTTTTGATGAATGAACTGTATGAAGCCTGTCTATAGCTCAGATTCAATTCTTGGGAAGGGGAATGGAGAAGAGGAGAAGTAGATGGGGGAGAGGCTGTGTTTTATTGGTTTGTTTGTTTTATAGAGCCACTGAACACCTTGCAAATATGGTTGAGTGCCCAAAGTGATTACACTAATGTGATATACATGTACACAATACAATCAAGTTGAAAGTAGCAGCTGACATTATTAGAAAAGTTTGGGGGAAACAGTTCATAGGGCTCAACATTTTACTTGAGTGCTGCTCAGGCAACGTCAGTGGAGGATATGGGTGCTGCAAATATGGGGCTTTCGTCAACGCACATTTTGCATGTCATATCATACAATGTACCCTTTGAAAATATCTTTCAGGCAGGAGTCAAACTTCTAAAATGAAAAAAAAAAACGGTACTCATTTGAGCGTTTGAAAATCTGCAGTGTGCGTGACTACTGCGGATCAGAATCTGCTGCATGAGTTTGTGTGCATCAGATATGAATCTTTCCAGTTCAGTGTAAAATTGAAAGAGGGGCCTTTTCTTTCTTGTCACAGCCCAGCAAGCATGCTGCACAACTTACAAGAGTGAAGTGTACAAAAATGGAACTACATGTTCTTAGGCATTTAGGTATATTTGGAAAATTGTTATTCAGTTTGTACAACATGGAGTATAGGATCAGTGGGCTGACTGAACAGTCCTCGCCGTTTTAAAACAGAAAACGGAAGTCTGGAGACCCTTTGAAATTCTGCTCTGAGGGTCAGGTGGCTTCTTAGTGCTTAAGTGATGGATGGCTTGTGATAATTTATTTTTCCATGCTGATTTTTTGTTGTATTTTTTTTTTTGTCACTTAATATTGTTAGATATATCATTGGAAAGAGTAAAATATAAAAGTTCCACTCAGTATGCTTTAAAATAAACTTAAGCTAAAATCAACATGGTGTTGTGAAGTAAAATTTTTTGAAAAGTGAGTTTTGCTGCTTCATATGAAATTATCTAATCTTCCTTCTTCTTAGCTTGCTGCATCAAAAATACCATCCCTGTTATTTGAAATGACAACATCTTTCTCTAGCTGACACTTTTAACTAAATGTGAACCAAGACTGCATCCAATAATTAGTATACAGAAAAACGTGAGAATGTTTTTCCTAGACTGCCATCACCAACCAGTGGCAAGGTGAACCGATACAGCTGCCTTCCCCATGAACATCAAACAGCAAGTTGCGAAAAAAAAAAAGTTAAGTTAAAAGCAGTTACCAATCGGAGCTCTGCAAATAGTTTTTTTGTTCGTTTGCTTTGGGGTTTATTTGGCCACCTTTTAAATTTGAGCCCTCTGCCAGACTTCAGAGACTGGTGGTGTGGGAGTGTGTCTTCTATGCTTTCTAGAAATTGACCCACCAAAAAAAAAAAAAAAAAAGAAAAAAAATTGTGAGTTTGGGCCTGAAAACAAAAAAACTGAAAACAAAAGGCATGAGAATGATATGTCCTTTCGCTTGAGCTATCCATTTACAGTGCTTGCTTTAAACTGCAGGAAAAGCCTCATAAGAATGGGAGTTAACCAGCTGGTTAAAGCTTGTACACCACTTGACACTTTTTTAAAATGTTCTCAAAAAAGGGTTTCTTCTTATGCTAATCAAATGGCATGGCAATGTTTTGAAATCTGGATGCGAGTTGTTTTAAATGTCTGATGATGTTCAGATTAGGCTGGCTTGTTTTTGTTTAAGTTGTAATGTTAATTTTCCACTCAGAAAATGATATATTTTAATTGTTCTTGACCTGAACACACACACACACACACACACACACACACACACACACACACACACACACACACACACACACATACACACACATTCAGATCACATGCATGTGCTCTTGCATACATATGCACACAAGTGCATGAATACTCGCACACATGCGCATGGACACACACACACACACACACACACACACACACACACACACACACACACACACACACATGTGCCACACACACACACACGCACGCACGCACGCACGCACGCACACACACACGAACGCACACACGCACGCATGCATGCATGCATGCATGCATGCACTCACTCACACTCACACACACACACACACACACACACACACACACACACACACACACACACACACACACACACACACACACACCATGCACATGTATATATTCATAAATGTTTGCGCATATATGTATGTACACACAAGCATACACACGTTTGAACATGCAAACACACATTTATACACTCACTCAGGTACTTTACATCAGTGCTAATTTATGTTTGTTGCACAGATTATTCAAAGTGTGTGGGTGTGGGTGGGTGCGTGCCTGCATGTATACACTCACTTGTGCCTACTTGTGTGTATGCATGTGTGTCTGTACCATAGAGGGGTGAGAGAAAATAACCGACTGCTATGCCTCTGTGTGTGTGTGTGTGTGTGTGTGTGTGTGTGTGTGTGTGGTGATTTGCTTGAGGTTAGTAAAAATGAAAACCTTAGGGGGGGACAGTATGCATTAGAGAGTATCCAGACAAGATGCAAATGGAGAAAATGAATTATTTGTCATTCACTATTTCAAATAGCACAGAAGGAAATTTTTTCTTCCATTCTATTTTGATACGTGCCTGATTTCTCTGTAGACTGTATTTGGCCTTTGATGCTTTCACGTATCTATCTTGTTGATTGTCTGTCTCAGTAAATTTCTGTCTCTTTCTCTTTCCTTCTGTGATTTTCTTCTCTGTATTTCTTTCTTCTTCTTCTTCTTCTCTCTCTCTCTGTCTCTCTCTCTCTCTCTCTCTCTCTCTCTCTCTCTCTCTCTCTCTCTCTCTCTCTCTCTCTCTCTCTCTCTCGCTCTCTCTCGCTCTCTCTCTCTCTCTCTCTCTCTCTCTCTCTCTCTCTCTCTCTTTCATTCTCTTCATTTGCTTGCTCACTTGCTCTGACTCTCGCTCTGTCTCTCTTGTCTGTCTGTCTATCTGTCTGTCTGTCTGTCGGTCGGTCTGTCTGTCTGTCTCTCTCTCTCTCTCTCTCTGTCCTTATCTGTCCTCTTTATATCTCACACTGTGTCTCTGTGTCTGTGTCTGACTGTCTGTCTGTCTGTCTGTCTGTCTCTCTCTCTCTCTCTCTCTCTCTCTCTCAGTCCCTGCATCTTAGTTTCTGTTTCAGTCTGCCTCTCTCTCCATCAGTCCCCAACCCTATGCTTTCTGCCATCCTGTCTGCATCTCTGTTTCATGGTCTCTCACCTTCTTTCCTACCTTCTCCCACACCTCCATCCACTACTACCTCTCTCTCTCTCTCTCTCTCTCTCTCTCTCTCTCTTCTTCTTCATTTCTCATCCCTTCTCTCTCCTCTCTCTTCTCTCTCTCTCTCTCTCTCTCTCTCTCTCTCTCTCTCTCTCTCTCTCTTGCTCTCTTTATCTCTCTCTCTCCTTTCAAAACCCTATCGAAGGTAAAGCAATCCATCGTGTTCTTTACAACGCTTACATAAAGATCTCCACAGTCCATATCATGACAACGTAGCATTACCTACGCGGAACTGACATATAGGCTCTGTCTTTGCCATTGCAGGGAATCGACCCTCATCTCCACCAACACCATCCTGTCGCTGGGCCACCTGGCCGTGGCGCTGAAGGACACGCCCAAGACGGTGCAGTCCATTCTGCAGATCTTCCAGCAGCGCTTCTGCTCCCCGCCCTCTGCCCTGGACGTGCTCATCGTGGACCAGCTGGGCTGCATGGTCATGGCGGGATGTGTGAGTGGAGGAGGCCGTGATGTGACAGGCTTGCCGCCGTCTCTCTTGTCACTATTTCTGTACATTTTTGTGGTGGGAGTTTTGTGTGTGTGTGTGTGTGTGTGTGTGGGTGTGTGTGTGTGTGTGTGTGTGTGTGTGTGTGCAGGCGTGTGTGTGTGTGTGTGTTTTCGCTCTCTTCTTTAGCCTTCTGACTGACACGTCTTTGTTTTTGTTTTATACGACAATGTACGTAACCAAGTCAACTTTTTAAAACACTAGCTGAACTTATGATGAAACGTATGAACCGTTTGGGAAAAAAAAATCGAACCAAGAACTTTTGACTGTCATGTTTTGGGTATTTTTAGGTGTATGTGTTAGTGTGTGTGTTAATGTGTGTGTGTGTGTGTGTGCATGTGTGTGTGTGTGTGTGTGTGTGTGTGTGTGTGTGTGTGTGTGTGTGTGTGTGTAACACAGCTTGTACATAAACACACACACAAAATTGAATAGCATCAAGTGAACTAATGAAACATGAAGAAAAAAAAATCCTGAAATAAAACAAGGGAAGATCTTATTATTGAAATAAAAATTTTAATGTTAGTCACCTTTCACATGGGCATTGATAGTAGTTAACTGGTGAGGGCAGTATTTAGAAGATTAGTGTCAATGTCACGTCCCTTTTGAAAAGCACAAATCATTTTTGGAACTGACACACAGTGCCAGCATTAAGATCTGTCAGCCTCTTGACAATTGGTTTTGAAGTGTGTTAGGTTTTTAGACATCTTGGCCAGGGGGGAGGGGGGGGGGGGGGATGAAAGGGGCTTTTTCAGTACAAAAAGCCCCCCCCCCCCCACCCCCCTCCTCCTGTATATGCTGAACTGTTTCTTATAGATTGAAAGACGATTCTGAGTTATCACTGGACATGTTGTTGCAGAAGTAATGGGCTTTTTTTTCTTTGCATTGGTTTCTGAAATCTTTCGAGCCCCCGCAAGGCCATGGGTTGATTAAATCTTTAATGCTTGAATCTTGTGTGTGCAGGCGGGGGATCTACCATGAAGTGATGTCCATGTTTACTCAGATCAGCGTAGAGAGCAGCGCCCCGTACAAGAAAGCAGAGGCGGACGAAAAGCTGAGGGGATATCGGTAGGCGAAATATTGTTCCCCTTTTTTTCTACCCCACCCTACTCTTCTTTCGCCCCTCTTCCCTCTCCCTTCTCATTTCCAGGCTTCCTTTTCATCCAGCCCCATATCGCTTTTTTCCACAGAGTGTTGTGGTGAACAGTGTTGTGAATGTGTTTGAAAATGGAAGGAGCCTAGTATAAAATAACATAAGAGAATGTAGAAAGGAAGACAAGAAAGGGCTCACCAAGTTCTCATTACCATTGTTGTTGGTGTTGTTGTTATTTCATTCAGAGAAGCATCACAAGGTGCTTTGACTGTGTTTCCTGGCATCTCCCTATCCTCAATCAGCATTGATTTATTTACAAGAAAAAAAGAGAGAGAAAAGAAGAAGGGGGGAAGGTCTGCATCATCCTCACATGATTGTGGCGTTTTTGATTGTAGCAGGAAAGTTTGTTTACTAATCCATCTCACAAGACTTGCCTCAAGCTCTAGTCCTCTTACTTCTTGACCTCATCAAAAGGTATGCCTGCATACGGGAGTGAAGACATAGTTTATTCTGATTTTACAACAAAAAGTACACCCTACCTATACCCCAACATACAACATTAATGAAAAAATGTCACATAATGTCTTCCATTTGGAAAGAATGAGAAAGCGATACACACACACACACACACACACACACACACACACACACACACACACACACACACGCGCGCGCGCGCGTGCGTGCATGCTCGCATGCACGCACGCACGCACACACACGCACGCACACACACACACACACACACACACACACACACACACACACACACACACACACACACCACACACACACACACACACACACACACAACACAGGCACACACACACACACACACAGTATTAGGTCACCAGATTTTGAATTTCCACTGAAAGTGTCAAAAGTAGCACACACTGGCAGTGAATTCTGATTGTGCTGAAATCTCGCAAGCCTTCTGATGATCACTTTTCAGCTTTGATGAACACAGTTTCCAGAGTATAGTATGTTGCCTGCAAGAATCCTTTGATACTTTGATGATGGGGACATTCCAGCCGCAAGTCTCAAGCTTACATATCAGTTTATACACTGGATCCTGTTGGTAACCACCTGTTAATTGCTGAGTCACAGAACTTGAGTGAGTGAGCATTTCAGTCAAAATGTGGGACTGGGATTTTTTTCATTCTCTAAGGTCAGTGTATATACATACTTGTTACTGGCCCAACTATAGTACGTATGCACATGTGCAAGAGTAGGTATGCATGATACAGACCTTTTAAACAACATACAGTATTTTGTGGAATATGGAAATCCGAAAATACCTAGCATGCACCGAAAACTTGGAGAGGAGATGAACACTCCTAGGTATTTTACGTTACCAGCTGAAAAGCCATGTCTAAGAATGCTCAAAAAAGAGAGAGAGGTCAGCTCTAGAAAAGACATGGAGGAGACTTGATGGTCTGCTGAACGGCAGACATGCTGTAATGGAGAAAGCAGAAATTTGACTGCTTTTGAATTTTGCAAAAAATGTTGAGATAAAAAAAAAACGCTGCTCAGGGTCCGAACATTCCGCAGGCATAGCCATTCTGGTTAACAGCCTGAACTGAGGGGATGCGTATGATGTTTCTGCCTTATTTCTGCAAAAAGTCACACAACGGAAAATGCTTTTCCCCAATTTCCAAGTTAGTTACCTGCTAATCAGAGAGAAGTTGTGGGTTTATTGTGCTGATAAAGCAGCACAAGTCTAGTACGTGATTCTCACATGCACTATAGATGGTTTGTTTTTTTTCTATTTTTTTTTTTTTTTTGTTCGTTTTTTGTCTTTGTTTTTTTTTGTTTTTTGTTTTGTTTTTTGGGGGGGGGGAGGGGTGCTAATGTTAGTTTACCATCCTTGGAATATCAACATCCCAGAAATTTTACTTAAGGTCGTGAATCTGTTCTGTCCCGTCTCCCCATTTGTAACCACCACCACCACCACCACCACCACCACCACCACCACCACCATCCCCCTAATTTGAGTTGTCAGTGTTACATCTGTGATGACCTTGTGTGTTGTTTGATTACAGATGTGTGTATTCTTGTGGCAGCATTCCCCAGTGAGTCAGTATGAACATTTTCATTGTGTTTCCATTCACGTTGGTTCACCCTTTTTCATGTTCTTTTTTTGTTGTTGTTTTTTGGTAATACCTTTTATGGTCACCTGTGGTGGTGTTTCTGTTTTGAGTCTTTATCAGGTAAGAAATAAAGCAAAATTTGCAAGTGTATGTGTTTTAAATGGTATGGTCTGCATTCATCTTTTGGTGAAGATGGGAATGGGGGATGGAGGGGAGTCACTGAGGAGAAGGAAGTGCTTTCAGGTCAGCTTTAATTTAGTCTTTATCTGTTTCTTTCTGTTGATGTTTACTTTAAGCCTCTGCATACAGTTGTTGAGTTTTGTTTTGTTAAGTTTTTTTTTTGTTTTTTTTTTTCCCTCATAAGTCAGCTAACCATGCGTGGCTCGAGGGAGAATTACAGGGCCTTTTACTGTGGCTCAATTGAGGTAATTGTTGGTGAATTTACCAGTCACTACTGACACAGTGACATGATTTGGACATTGAATGAGCTTTTTAATTGTTTCGAGCTTTTGTTAGTGAACATGTAATGATCCACATTTTTTACCTTTTAATTAGATGTTATACAGAATGTAATCAAATGTAAAGAAGTTATTTTCCTCTCCAGTCAGTTATTTTTCTTACAGATAGGTCATGTGCATACTTACACAGGAATGTAAGAAAGTGTACAGAAACTTTTTTTGGCCCCCCCCCCCCCCCCCCCCCCAAATTAATGAGAAATCATAAAGACTTTTTTTGTTTTTTTTACTTTGACAGAGGAAGAAAAATAAAAGGAATGCCTGGCATCCCGGCAGAAGTTAAATACATATGCCTTGAGGGTGTCAGTATGTTAGCTGATGGGTAATACATTGCTTGTGGATAATTATGTATTCATGCTATTGTTGTTGGTCTGTTTTCATGGCTGAACTTTTCTTTACCACTGTCTTAGAGACGGCCCAGAAAGGGTTAATGTGTGGCTAGCTGGGCTGTTATCACACTCTCAGACTGAGTCCCCGACCTTCCCAGCACCATAGTCAGAGATTTTTTTTACCTCGGTGTCACGTTGCAGACCTCATAACCTACCATTCTGAGCGTAATAAGCTGCATTGTGGAAGTCTCTTTCCGCATTGTTCTTTCCTACACTGTATTCCTTTTAAGAGGTAGCCGAAATAACTTTACTGAAAGAACCATTCTCACTGAGTTTGTTGAGAATGCAGCTGCTCATTGAGTACAAGCAGAGCTCAATTTCGCTGAATGTGCTTGCAATAGCGTGTGCTGGTGGTGTAACTCAAATGGGCAGTTACAGGCTGAAGGGGTGTTGAGCGAAGGGGGAACAACTTGAGAACAATTTTGGTGAGTGCACAGTAGATTTAAACCAAGATGGCAGTGGGAAGGAGGTCACATGAAGAATCTGAATGTGGATCTGAATGTGGATCTGTTGAGTTGATATAAGTTGCGTAAGTCGCGCCACAACATTATGTCACTTGAC
>JADBJO010000573.1:265000-295000 GCA_016801955.1 Conus betulinus
TTTACTTAGTAGCCAGTGCACCTGTATGCTGCAGTGTGAATACAAAGACTATCTGGTAGATCTCTGCTATGTGAAGCTGAAGCCCAGTGTTCTTATATCTGTTGTCCATGTTCAGCAGTGGACAGGTAGAGAGATCTGACCATGAAAAGATAAACAAGGTAACTTCTGCTTCCATTGTGAATTAAAAGTCGTATAACTTCACACGAATGCTACTAGTGGTACCCATTCATTTAAACACATGCAAGCAAGAGGCATACAAGATAAAGAAAATAGAAAAAAGGAAGCTTTTCCCCCCACCCCCCCAAAAGGAAAATTTCAAGCTTGCCCACATCCCAGCCTGACAAGGTGACCCAGTGACTTAAAAGTTGAAATAGGTTACTGTTGTTCTGAGTACTGATTTATTTCAACTTTTTTTTTTTTTTTTTTTTTTTTTTTTTTTTTTTTTTTTTTTTTTTTTTTTTTTTTTTTTCAGAATCACATACTCCACGGACCCTCAGGCATTCCACGGACTGTTCAAATACCTGAAGAATGACATGCTGATCAAAGACAAGGATGGTAAAGACCTGTTGCTTCTTTGTCACCTGTCTGAAGTGCCACCATCAGGGATAGATTCAAGCAGAATGTTTCATACTGTATGGCTGGATTTTAGTGGGATCTTTCATACTGTATCACTGGATTTTAGTGGAATGTTTCATACTGTATCACTGGATTTTAGCAGACTGTTTTCATACTGTATCACTGGTTTTTAGTGGAATGTTTCATGTAGAAAGTCCTTGATGAACAACTGAAATTCACCTAATGGTGTTCAGAAAATGAGTCATCAAATAATATATGCATGTATGTTTTTTTTTTGCAGATATGTGGATCTGCGTCCAAGCCATGTCTTACAAGGCTTTTGAGACTTTCCTGGATATCACCTCTGCCAAGGTAGGCTGGATTGCTTTAAAGGGCTGTTATTGGTGTTGGTTTATGGTGCAGAAGTAAGGGGGGGGAGGGTGCAGTTTGGTGGCATATTGCAGAGAGATACTACAACTAAACCATTAATCAGGCAGTCATTTCCCTGACCGCTGGGGTCATTGGGGGGATGTGATGAGGCAGCCGCCATTTCTCTCCCAGCTCATCTGTTAGTAGCTGTCGTGAGGAGATCTGGCATGGTCATTTTGGTCCAGTCCTTTATATTGTTAGACCAGCTCTTTCTCTGCCATCCGCGTCTGTGCCCTCCTTCTACGGTACCTTGAAGGATGGTTTTGGAGAGGGTGTTGTGACGAATGTCATGGCCAAACCATGCCATCTTCCATCATTTGATGGTTGCCAGAAGTGGTTTGTGGGGCCCAAACCTAGTTGGGCCCCACGAACCACGAAACCATTAATACCTCCAGCTAAAAAAAAAAAAAAAAAAGACCATTAGATCCGGGATCGGTTCTGATGTTGGCAATATGAATGGTTCCCCGGTGTCATTGTCATGATCTTCTCCCTGCAACAACTGCAAGAGAAATATAGAGATCAAAGACATCCTATGTAGCTTTCATTGATCTGGACTTCAAAATCATCAGCAGAGAGGGGGTTTTTTTCACTCAGCTTGAGGGTTGAGAGTCACTTAGGGGATAGTGTGTTTCATCTGTCGAGTTGACAAGGACCATTTCAGTCATTTGCGGATTGGAAAAAAAAAAAAGGCACAACCAATGTTAGGTAGGCACTCAAGGTCTGATCAGCGCATTGGGCTAATGCTTAGGTCAGACATCTGCTAAGTTGTAGCCACGAGACCCTCTTCAGCTCTCTCATCTTAGTTGTTAATTCATTTACCCATCAGCTTAAAATCATGCACAGTATGATGTGGTGCAGCGTATATGGACAAGTTCGGACGCAGTGTGATGCTTCCCTTGATGAAACTGAAAGTGATTGATGGGGGTGAGATAACTCTTGGGTACACAGGTGTTGATCCATAGACAGGAGTAGTTAAACAAAAAGTGGACAGTGGGGAGAGTTACTGGCATCAGACTTCACAGCCTGCTCCACAAGGTAAGGATCTGTTATCAGCATCATTTGTAGTAGGACCTGCCTCTCTCCAGCCACACCAGATGCGACAGATAAGCAGCTGATTAGCTTCACCACCAATGCTGCCGTTGTCACTGTATGTGGGGGGAGGGGGTGTGTGTCTGTGTGTGTGTGAGTGAGTGTGTGTGTGTGTCTCTGTATGTGTGTGTGTGTGTGTGTGTGTGTGTGGTGTGTGTGTGTGTGTGTGTGTTTCAGTGTATGTATGTGTGCATATGCTTGTGTGTATACATGCATACTTGTATTTGTGTTTGAAAGAAAGAAATCACATTTCTTGACTGGCAGTTAATTATCTTTGTGTGCTTCGGAAATCTGTGCAGCAAAGCAGCATGGTTAATGACTTGCTTCCTCTGTAACAATCCGAAGAGAAAGGTGGTTGGACTGCAGCCGTCATGATTTCATTAATGAAATGTTCCTTTCGATTGTATGGTCTGTTTTCTCTCTGTGAGATCAGTCAGCATGTCTGATCGGTACACAAATACAAAATGGGGTCCAAACCATTAAATGATATGCCTGTATGATTTTCATAAAAGCTCTTAGTGGTTTTTTTTTTTTTTTGTTTTTATTTTGTTGGGCCTTGTTTTGTTATTTGTGGGGAGAGGTATTTTTTGAAATAGTGAAAAATTTTTAATAAAAGAAAGTGTACTGATTATGTATCTAACAAGCATCTGGGAAATTTGTGAATGATGTGTAATTTTTTTTTTTTTTTCTGTGAATGCTGGCTGATACTCCTGCGGACACTCGCTGTATAGACAGGCAAGGATTAATCCCATCTGCCTAACAAAGGGAGTGGAGTTTTGTGTGTATGACCGTGTTTTTTATCCCGCCATTAAGGCAGCCATACTCCAACTTCGGGGAGGCAAACAATGATGTATAATGATGTATGTACAAAGTAGTGAGGGGTAAAGGTGCATCGCAGCACACAGTGCAGAACTCAACATACAGACCTAATGATTGTCACCAGCCACGCACCGAGGAGCGGGAGAAGGAGATCGACAGCCACGCCCAGTACCTGCTGATCCAGTTCAACCACACCAACAAGAGCATTCGCCGGGTGGCCGACAAGTTCCTCTCACTCCTGGTTGAAAGGTCAGCGTGAAATTGGAGACGGAGTGGGGGAAGATGAAGGTGATGCTTGTGATGGAAGAGAGAGTTTATTGTCTTGACTGCTGGAAATCGTAAGACACATGTACTTGGGTTTAATTTGACCTAATATTCTAGTCTGTACATACATTTTGCCATTCCGCTGAAAGAAGGATACAATACAGACAGCTGAGGCCAGTTTTTTAGGACGGGTTGTCAGAATGGTCTGCGTTGCTTTTACGTTAGAAGCCAGCCCTTTATGGTAATCATAGCTGGGAAAAGTCCAAGAATTCAACTGCTAGTTCTGTCTGGTTGGAGCAGAGTGTGGGGCTGGGAACAGATGCTAAATAGATACTGGGCTACATATATGGCACATACCAAAGTAAGCGAGTATCTACGTCTTGCGTATCAAGCAGTCATGCCCTTGACCTGCAGAAAATTTGCTGGGTTTGATATTGTGCTGTTTTTCTGGCAATAGGCTGAACTTTTTTTTTTTTTTTTTTTTTTTTACATAGATTGATTTTTTTTAAAGTCTACATTATAGTATCAGTCATTTTTATTGGCATGTTCTTATACACCATATGTTAGTGAAGTACCGTGAAGTTTCATGGGGAAAAAAATCAGTAAAATGAACAAGCTCTATCCCTTTTTGTTTCAGCATATGAAAATAATGTGACATGTGAGGGTACATGACATTGTCATCAGCAAAAAACGGAATTGAAATTATTTGCTTTTCTTTTTACTTTCTCTTTTTTTTTTGTTTTTTTTTTTTTTTGTTCATTTGTTTGTTACCTATCCTCTGTCATCTTGTGTCTGTCTTCCAGCCTCATCCCATGTGTGAGACTTTGACTTTGGAAACCAGTTTGGGGATTTTCATTGTTTCTGTTTTTTATCTTCAATGGTTGTGGTGGTTTGTGTTTTAGTTCTTTACTTTATTTCAGTCATGAAATACAAAATGAATGATCTAGTATCCAGATATTAAATGGAAAATGAGAATCTGGAAACAGCTCTCTTAATGCTAAGATATTGTGATATTTGAATGTTGATGTTTGGAATTGGAGTTGGAAATTAAATTATCAACATTAGTATACTTACTTAAAGGTGGGGGTACATACCCTCTCTTATTATTGCTTATGCTGTTCTTGAAATTGTTCAGGACCTCAGTTAAGATATGTTTTGTTTCTAATTCAGGTTTCCTCATCTCCTGTGGAGTGGAACAGTGCTGAGAACCATGTTGGATATTCTGCAAGTCCTCTCCAAGTCTCTGGAAATGGTAAGTCTGTCCACATGTCTGTCTGATGGTCCATCTGTTTTTCCATCTATGTATTCATCTGGACATCAACCTTTTCATCTGGACTCTGTCCAAATGACTGTTCTTTTTATCCACTTCTCTTACCAGACTCCATGCGCTCAGACCCTATGCTCTGGCACTGTTGTACCAGTTCTAGAGAGAGAATCTGCTTTGTAAGGACTGGACCTATGCCACAGTTTGATCTTTAACAGACGGCTGTTCCGACTGTATTAGTCAAACTGTGGAGAGGGCCTCTCCTTTAACAGACTGTAGCCCTGGCTACGCCTGTCTCTTCATGATGTTGATATTTTTTTTCTTTCTTAATCATAAGATTTACGTAAATATCATCAACATTTTATAGTTCTCATATGTAGATCACCTCACACGCTGCCGGTGAAGTGTGAAGCGAGTGCAAACACACTGGTGCCGTTTACACTGCTCTCTTACTTATCATTATTGATTTAGCTGTGCCTTGACTGCTAAACTGTCCATGGTAGTGTGATATGGACAATCCCCTGCCACTTGTGTTTATTGCCACTCTTGGTTCGAGCTGATGGTAGTAATTTACAAATTTTGGGATTGAAATTGAAACAGTTGTAAGTGGTGGTCTCTTTCTCTGTAATAAATGTCTATGAAAACTGCATCTTAGCAGTAAAAGCTTCTTCAAGAACCTACATGGGAACGAATGTAGGGTCAGTGTTGATAGATGGAGCCAGGCAGATAGAGAATCAAGTGGTAATGATGGCATGTGTAGATTGGTAGTTGAAAGGTTAAACTGACTGCAGTTCTGGCAGGGTTGGTGCGATGTGTGAAAACAGTGTGCAGCGTTGACAATGGGAATAAAAAAACATGTGAAGTAACTGACAAAAACTGGAAATGACAAAAGTTGTGGCCTCTGGCTCTTTACTTCTGTAGGGGAAGATTTTACATTTCATCTAGTCCTTGTCATTAGTTCAGCTACCTGCAGAAGCTATATTAGGATTGGAATATTGAATTCTGTCAGATCAAGTAACGGAACTTTACTAAAGAGTATAACATACTCGTAGCATAACTTTCCCATAGATCACCTTTTTGAAGATTGATTCCAGTTTCGGTGGAGAAACGTTTGAGTCATGGTGTGATGACTGTGTTCTGTTACAGGACCCCCATGAGGATGTGCCGAAGCTTTCTGTCCCTGACACCCCATACTACCTGCGTGTTATGGACAGCATGGTGGAGAGAGAGGTGAGTGTTTAGCAGCTGTGCATCTCGACTAGGAATAGCGCTGTAGACTTCTGTTTCCATGTCCCGTCTTTTTGTCCATACCTGTAGCGATTTATGTTCAAGGCCAGTGAGTATGAATCTAAAGGACAGTAACTGTGCTTTGTGCTGTCAAAGTGTAATTAGATCAATAGTATGATTTTGCTGTGTAGAGTGGTGATCATGATGAACAGCAATGCCTGTTCACCTGCCATCTTATCAACGGCTGTTAATGTCTTGCACTGATAAGTGTAGTCATTTAGCATCTGATCTGATGAGTTGTATGAGACAGAGAGAGAGAGAGAGAGAGAGCAGAGTGTTTGTGCACATTGAAGCATGATCACATTTTGCACAGAACACGGTGAAGGACTTTGCGGAGAGGAGCAAAGGCATTCTTCAGGAGTCGATGAAGTGGGCGCCCAACGCTGTGCGTCCCACCTGGTCCACTACGTCCTGTCCACCCAGAACTCCTCCACCGGCATGAACCAGCACTCTGGCCTGGCCCTGGCCACCGAGAGCGTCCTCAACTACGCTGGCTACAACAAGAACGCCGCTCCTCTGGGGGTGAGTGAAGTGTTTTGGACAAAGTAGGGTGACCTAACTCCCGATACTCTCACGATCCTAGTTCATGAGATAAAAGCCAGCAATAAACGTCATAGTTGGGGGATGGTCTGGCTCATGCTCACAGCCATTTGCTTTGTCAGAACACTATTCAGTTCAGTGTTTTATTGACTTTATTCCGATTGTTTTTTTTCCATTCACTATGACGTCACCACCAAGCACTTTACGTACTTGACCTTGCCGTACATTTACCACAGATCAAGTGCTGGGAATATTGAATAGACAGTTGGTTGTTCCTAATACAGATGAAGAAGACCCAGACAGCCACGAGTAAAGAACGATAGTGATGGCTTGACCGAATTATTCCAACGTGAAGCGTTGGACCGTTGCCAACTTGTTATGACAGGCTGATAAGACGCCCACTTACTACCCTACCGCGTGTGCCCCAGTGTTTTTGCGTTGAGCCAGCCAACACTGACTGACTGTTCACTAAACTATGTGAGGGAGCCAACTAAGACTTTAGGCAACGAACTTCACACACACACGCTGTGGGCCCACTCTCGCTGGTCGAGGTTGAAGGGGGCGTGGCCAACTGACACGTGAGAGGCGAGTATCACAGACGTCTTTCGAGTGGTGTACAGCTGATCAACTGAATGACAAGGGTTCAGAGACCAACAGGCACATGAATGACTTTGTGTTCATAAAAAAAAAAAAATATATATATATATACTGTTGAGAGTGAAAGGGACGTGTGTGTGTGTGTGTGTGTGTGTGTGTGTGTGTGTGTGTGTGTGTGTGTGTGTGTGTGTGTGTGTGTGTGTGTGTGTGTGTGTGTGTGTGTGTGTGTGTGTGTGTGTGTGTGTGTTCCCTTTTTCTTCTTACATGTGTACCAGTTAGGCATAAGAATGTGTGTGTGTGTGTGTGTGTGTGTGTGTGTGTGTGTGTGTGTGTGTGTTCCCTGCTATTGGAGTAGTTGTATTTGTGGCTGTTTCATGCACTTTTCTGTTGGAAATACCATACTTCTGTCTTCAGTTGTGAGTGGAGTATTTTTCCTCCATTGTTGAGAGTTTGTTGGCATTCTTTCTGTATTTTTTACGCTTAGAAGAAACATAACATTCTTTTTTTTTATTTGCATTTTTTTTTTTTCACTTGAAATCACTAAAAAATTGAAATTGTTGTTGCTTACCATTACTAACATGTTACGATATAATAAAAGTACAGTGTATCTCCTCCATTTTACAAAAAATAGCATGAGATTTGGTTGTTTAGTTCCAGAGATATCCGCGTTTCACATATGCTGGTATGAAGTCGTTTTATGGGAGAGGTGAGCCATGCTGCTTTTTTTTCTGTTTTTTTTTTTACTTTCTATCTTTCTTTCTGTCTTCTTCTTTCTTTTTTTTCAGTACCACTGCAAAATGCTAGTTTACTTGTGTTGTGTTCCATGCTAGTTTTACCCGTTCTTACTGGATATGTTTTGTACTAAATCTGTTATAGATGTGTACTTAGTGTGCTACATATATGTACTGTGTTATGTACATGTGCTGTGAAAGTTTCGTATGCATTCTGGATGTGCCTCCTGTGTGCACTGCTATTTATTATATAACATTCTGGATGTCGTACCATGTCTGCTTGGTGTGTAACTTTGGTATATTGGAGCTGTCATCTGTATACACAGGATGTCTTATGTGTATTTAGTGTGTATGTTACTTGTGTGTACCAGATGTTTTTGCCAAGTATGTTGATCATGTAAGCAGGGAATGTCGGCTGTGTGTTACCTGTGTGTACTGGGTGTGTCACAGGTGTGTGGGATGCAGGACATGTGTGACAGTATACAGGAGCTGGAGACCAAGCTCTGCCGTGACCTGGAGAAGGCGCTCAGTAAGAAGGTCAGTGGTACGAGAGTCCTCGTTGGAATGTTCCCGTCACTTTCTCTCCCAACCCCTCCACTTCTCTGCCCACCCTCGCTTCTTCGTCCCGTAGTTCCCAGCTCTCCCCCCCCCCCCCCCCCCCCACCCCCCCCAAAAGTAGAGAAGGTATTGAGAAGTTCTGTGGAAGTGACTCACCTGCACCATCAGGGTGGATTCTCCTCATGTGGATGGTCTGGCACTGGCCTGTGTGTGGACAGTGAGACTGGGACAAAAACTAAAATGACCCTCAGCCTGGGGAGGCCTAGAAGAGGGCTGAATCGATTAACATGTGGATGATTTCATTGAGAGTGCAAAGTAGCTGAGGAGTGATTACTTTGAAAATACAGAATAGACTGTGTTACTCTGCAGAGAGAATTTCCTACTGCACAGCATTTTAACATGCCACACCTTTGTCATGAAGAAGGAAACCCTTTCAGTAAAGAAAACAGGAAATCCGGTCCATCATTTATCCTCTCTCTGTCTTTACGTTTTATTCAACTCTGTCGTGGTTGTACTGTTTGTCTGATTCAGAGGTCTCCTTGTTTGCAGCAGCTTGTAACGTATTAAGTATGTTTTTGTTACAGATGAGGTTTTGTGCCAAAAGGCGTTATTCCGAATCTGTGCACTTCAGATCAAGATGGAAGGTATGGTTTACAGTAGCGGTTTTAGAACTTGGTAAGATATGTCCATGGCCGTGCATTTTTCTGTGTGTATGTAGTGGTATGATTGCGTTTTTTGTGTACATTTTTGGACACGCGTGTCAAATGTATTCTCATGGCAGCATTCACCTACAGATGTGCACAGGATGTAGGTGGACTTACTCATGCATACACACACGTGCGCGCGCGCGCACACACACACACACACACACACACACACACACACACATACATACACACACACACACACACACACACACACACACACACACACACACACACACACACACACACACACATACACACATAGCACTAACACACACACAAAGCACTAAAACATGTACACTCACTCTCATTTTATGCATTTTCAACAAGTTTGGTATGAGCAATTACACTTCAGATTTTCCCATTCTA
Source organism: Conus betulinus (assembly GCA_016801955.1). Taxonomy (NCBI): domain Eukaryota; kingdom Metazoa; phylum Mollusca; class Gastropoda; order Neogastropoda; family Conidae; genus Conus; species Conus betulinus. The sequence goes on from JADBJO010000573.1 coordinate 274,207, forward strand.
TTGAAGTGTGCGAGCAATGCTCTACAAACTGCATTCAGTGTTTGTTTATGCAGAGGTCAGTCGACGCCTGTTGCATGCCATCTGCTGGGCTCCTGTACAGTGCTTCTCTGAGAGGATCATGGGAATCAGTGTGGCATGCTGGGATTGGATTCTTGCTGCTCGACCAGACATCAGCATGGAAGTAAGGGAAAAGCGGAGAGTGTTAATTTTTATGAGTGTACATAGATGTGTGTTTGTTTGTCTTCTCTCTGACATCTCTTCGTTAAATGTGTTTATTACTTTATTACTTAGATTATTGGATGTATGTGTTTGGCTGAGGATGTATTGTTTGGCTGTATTCTTATGTATGTCAGTGTGTGTGTGTGTGTCAGGTGTGTGTTGTGCCTGTAATTGTGTGTATGGACTTTAAGATATTCAGGTTTATGTTGGTGCCTGTAATTGTGTATGGTCATGTATATAACATGCATGAAATATATCTGCTAATAAGATACATGGTGACTAGCGTAGCATAAGCAACATCTTTGCATGCAGGTGCTACAAAAAACTAGGTATGTACAGCTTGGTTTCATGAGCTTTGATGGAAGGTTTGCACAATGTCTGCACTGTTTTTCCTCCTTGGCAGTTCCTGTGTGAGATGGCAGCAGCGTGGCAGATGTGCGTGGATCGCCGCCTGGGAATCTTTGCGGAGGACGCTCCCATCTCTGATCCCCTGGCCAAGAAAGAGGATGAAATACTGGCACCCAATCCTCCCTACGTAGCCCCACACCACATCTGGACCAAAGTAAGGGTCTAAGAGCTTTTCTGTCTGTTTTTGTGAATATGTGTGCACATTAGAGGTTCAACCACTGGCATGTGCATTAACTGGGAGGTTAGAAAAATCTTTGTCCAAACTTCACCCGTCAGGTATTGCTGGTATTGTGCCTGCTGCAACCTAAAGTTTGCGATGCAAGAGTTCTGACAGCATGACTGTCGCACCTGTCAATGAGTGTACACAGATGCCAGCCCTTATGTGTTTCCCATGTCAGCATCCCCTCGGTTTGATTTTGGATGATCTAATGGTCATTCAGTTTATCATATGGCGACGAAACTTCCTCGAATGTCCGCCAACTTGTAGCAAATATCTATGATGAGGAGCTCAGTTTATCAATAATATCAAATCACCAAAGCTTTAGAAACATGCTGAACTACAAGCCTATCGTCTGCATCGTTGTGATCAGTAAGAAGACTTGATGCCCAGAAGTTGGCTATTAATTTCTCTACCTTCATTTCCACTTATTCAGCAAAGTGACTGGCTAAGGGTGACCATGCAGAAGGAAAATTGTTTATGCCAAAATTTCACCAACTCAATGAAAATATAAACAGAAGTTTTTGAAGAATCATTCCCAGTGGTGCTAGTGCCAGCAGAAATTCTTGCTACATCAGCCAAAATATGTCATGGCAGACTCAATCAATCGATGTGTGTGTGTTGCTGTGCGTTGCGACAAACTTGCATGAAAAATTGTTGTGGAACTGTGAGTATGACAAAAAATGTTTTTGTGAAAGGTGAACTGTTTGTTGCATCTTACTTGTGATTTTACAACGAAGATTTGTACTAGAACAGTGTGTGTTGTATCCTTCTTGTGATTGTCTGGCAAAGAATTGTTTTGACAAGCATCAGATTGTACAGACAAATTTCCCAAATTGTAATTGAAGTGATGAAGGGGGCGGGAACTTCTGATTATGGACTCAGAGAAAAGAGTAGTCTGGAAAACAGCAGGTCTTAAACGGAGGGAGTCTCGTTTGGGAGGGTCTTTACTGTTATGTGTGAGGTATACACAGTCTGTGTCTTTTGTTGACAAGGTGTATTGTAGATCATCCTCCCTTATCTTTATGCTGTCTTATGCAGAGGTATGTTTCATCAAATAACCTGTCTGCATTTTGACCTGGCCTATCATTTTTTTTTTTGTACAGCTTTGCTGGCATTTGTGCAGAAACATATATAAACATCAGACTATTATCTTTTTCATCATCACTGTTGAGAACATTATATTACCTGTTGTTGTAGAGCAAATAGATAATCGTGCCCTTGTCCTGTTTGTGGGCTTTGTTGTCAGCTGGTCTATTAACAGCATGACTTGAGTTGTAATGAAAGTATCATCATTGTCATCATCATTGTGTTTATTACTGGTATTATGATCATGATCAGCAGCAGCATAAAGTCATCACTATTGCTTCTTCCTTTCCAGTTCCTGCAGGAGAGGGTGGAGATTGCCAAGTACAGCAGTGCCTCCCAGGTGGAGGTGCTGATGTGTCTGCTCAACAAGTCCCTGTCCATCAGTGTGGGCAAGACCCCCGCCCCCATCTCCAGACACTCCGCCGCTCTGGGACCCAGGTTCAGGTGGGCAGAGGGTCAGCTGCTCCCTGTGTGTTCCATGCCGGAGGATGAAGGAGGGGGAAAAGCCCTGACTGCTCTCCCTCCACGAAGCAAGCTTGTGGCCAACTATTCAACATCTTGCCAACTTGTTCTTACTGGTTCATAACTTGCAGCATTTCATGCTGCTGAAAAACATGAGTAGCAGTTATCATTAGTGTGGTGTTTTGTGGGTTTGATTTGTTTTTTGCTGTGGGAGCATCAGTTACCGTCTTTGTTCATTATAAACTGTTGCAGTTTCAAATCAAAAGTAGTTCTCCTGAGTTTCATTCTCATTTCATCTTGCAGCAGAAGCCAAGAGTGTTCATCTCTTTTTTGGAGGTGAGAGTATGTCACTAAATTGATTTGCAGAGGTTTGAAAACATTTTTATTTTTTCAAAATGCTTTAATTCCAAAAGGAAAAGGAGAAAAAATGCAAAGTTGGATTTTGTTTTTGAAGTTATTCAAGTTAAACTGAATGTTGTGTCACACGTGGTGACCATGGTGTCCTGGCTCACACCTGGAGATATGTATCTTCATGAGATGATATGTTTCTGTTGAGTGCGGAGTGAACCTTAAAACTTAGACGAGCAATTCCTGTCTCTGGACAGTTATTACATATTGTCCTTAGAGATCAGGTCAGCGGGTTGCCATGACAAGAGACGTGACTGTTAAGGATCTCACTGACCACATCATGTGTAACAGGATAGAGATGTGCCCAGTGCAGTCCTTTACATTGCCTTTCCTTGATTTCTTTGCTCTGCCTCCAAAGCATTCATCCTCCACTGTGTACACTATTGGATTGTTTTGGGTTCATGGTGAGAAACATGACCAGTGCTGCGTAAGCTGGTGGCTTTTGACAACTGTGAGATGGGGTTCCTAGTCAACGTATGTATGTATGCAATGGGATTGTAACGGTTTCCTGGACCTTTTCATACCGTGTTTTACTGATGGAAACTTATTGATGAATAGATGTCTACAGACTGTGTCTCTGTTACTGTAATGTGGGTTTTGCTGCCTTTGTAATTTCAATACAGGTTTCACCCGTATCGGGTTGTTGTTGTTGTTGTTTGTTTTCTTATTGCCAATAACATTTTGCAAAAACTATTGAACACACTCAATGAAACCTGCTAGAAAGGTGAGGCATGACCCAAGGAAGAGTAGAATATCGTCCAGGCATGACCCAGTTACATCATAGTGTGGATTTGGGTCAAAGGACAGATCAAGGAACTTTTACAGAAGATCGTTTTAAAGAAGATTGTTTGACCTTAGGAGAGGTTTGCTCCTTCCTGAATGACCTTCTAGTTGTTTTTTAAGTATTTTTCTTCTTATTCTTTATTTCATAAAGGTAAATGTAAACTTTTTCTCTCGAAGTTTATATCTGTATACATATGTCTGGATGTGAATGTGTTTTTGTTTGATTGATTGTTACTACAGTGATTTATTGTGAACACTCAAGCATTGTAGAAAACGAAGCTCCAGGAATGTTAATTTATCATAGTTATGATGATGGTCATAATGACAATGTGGTTTGTGTGTGTGTGTGTGTGTGTGTGTGTGTGTGTGTGTGTGTGTGTGTGTGTGTGTGTGCATTAGGCTCCTGACGATGGGGCTGTCTCTGCTGCAAGGAGACGTGCTTCCCAACACCGCCGCCAAGAGCGTGCTCAGGGAAAGAGTCTACGCTGCCACACTCGATTACTTCTGGTCAGTGTACCACACACCTTGACAACCACATGTCTTCCTTGTACTTTGTACACACGTTCATACCTCACTACAAAGGAAAAAACTCCACCTTATCTACAGCACTTACAGAAAAAAAAAAACTGTTGTGTGATCATTAACAGTTAATGTCAGAATCGGTTTCCTTTCTAATGTTGTTTCTAAACTTCCCAGGATGGACTGGTCTCATTTCTCGGCCTCTTGCAGGGTGAGATCGACAAACTGTTTAGATGGTGATTGGCTTCATCAAGATTTGTGACTTGCATTCGAGGATTGTGATTTGCTGAGCTGAAGTTTCAAAGGAGTTAGTGTCTAGTAGTTATGACTGAGCTGTAAGGCAAATCAGGTACACCCAAAGGGTCCAGTGAAGAGATTTTCAGATACATTAGTTTCCCAGACTACACTCTGATACGTGTGATGAGAATTGCTGCAGTGCTGAGTTTCAGGTGTGCCCGTCTGTTTCTTGTGTTCCCTACTGTGTTTGGATCCCGGTCACTGTGTGTAGAAATCTGGTATATGCAGCTGTTGAGCTTATGTACCCAGATGTGTTTAATGAGGTATGATCAAGGGAGCTTAATCCTCCAGAGGCTGAGAAGATAACTTTCATGAGCAGAATTTTTGTTTCTATTTCATCTTTCTGGTCAAGTCTTGTTATTTATAGCTCAACTGGCCATGGAGGTCATGTTATTTATAGCTCAATTGGCCATGGAGGTCACATGAGGGATAGTCTTTGTTGTTGACAGGACACAAACTAGAGTTTAAGCTCTCAGCACAGTCAGGTAAACGAAAATCATGGTCACTATTCACTTTGGTTGTTTTCCTAGCAACATAAATCTGTTTTTGTTGTGTCACCAATCACAAACGTCTCTGTACACAATCTCATTGATATGTCATGCTACAAAAAAAAAAAAAAGAAAAAAGAGGCTCAGTGATCAGTGTATCGTGCGCAGTGGACCGGTGATCTACCCTACCCAGCAGGGGTCGGACCTGAGGAACGACATCAACATCCTGGTCAAGTTCTGGCAGATGATGCATGCCGACAAGAAGTACATCAACACTAACGTTATTCCTTTCTCTGGTGAGCGGCATTGCTGATAAGCGCAAGTTTGTCATGACTTTTTCTTATGATGATTTTATGAATTACGTGTTTGCATGTAGCAGAAAAGGGGGAAGTATGAAAGCAAGTGTGTGTTCGTGTGTGACAGAAAGGCAGGAAAATATCCAGTGCATTTTGTGTATGATAGAAAGACAGAAACATTTCTAGTCTGTGTGTGTGTGTGTGTGTGAAAGAGAGAAAGACTGAAGAGTTCCTGTGTGTTGTGCATATGGCAAAAAGAAAGGGGACATTTTCTGTGTGTTTGTGTGAACTTCAGTTGTACGACATATTAGCATCCAGTAACTGTCGTTATAAATTTCCTTTTGTCTATTAACATAGTGCTCTTTCTGCCTGTGCCTTTTCTTTCTGTCCTCTCTTCCTTTCTCACTGTCTTCCTCAAATGATCTATTTCGTTCATCTTTGATTCTGTTAACCAAGCCCCTACTTTTTCTTTTCATCGTATTGGGGCATCCAGTTCTCCATGAAACTCTGTCAGAGTATTGCTGTAGGTAATCTTCATGGGCAGGAGTTTTGGTCAGAAGCATGGGGGAGCAGGAGGATGTTTTACACTGTTTTGCAAAAATGTATGGTTATTTTGTTAACAGCGGTGCATCCTCTTCAACAGGGCGGTATTGCTAGTTTGGATATAGCAGTGTATCGTCTTAAAAAGGGGCAGTGACCAGTACTGAATGAAAGTGTTCATGCCCCGGCAGATCCACTGAGTCAGGTCCCCGCCACGCTGACCATCAACAGCGCCCAGACAGACATGCGTGCCCAGGGGGGAGGCTGGATGAACACAATGAACAGCGCCATGTCCACCTACTCCAAGAGATCCGCCAGTGAGTTCGGGGGGGGGGGGGGGGGGGGGGGGGGGGGGGGGGGGGGAAGGAACAGCATGGACGGTGGGTCATGCAACAATGGTGGAAGAAATTTGTAAGGAGGGTGGGGAAGGGGAAGAAGTCTGGGAGAGATTCACTGGTTTAGGGGGAGATGTGTGTGGCTGCATGCATACACACCTCTGTGCATTTCATGGGTATTGCGGATGTGCATATATCTGTCCAACTGTATCATGTGTTATTGATTTTTAACATTTTCTTTGAAGTGTACAAGTTCTTATGTTTGCATAGAGAAGAGCCGTGAAGGATGGTAATCATCACATGCTTCATTAATCTCTTTCACTCGTAACAGCAAATCAGAAATAATTGTCGTGAACTTTGTGGTTAACGTCTCTTCAAACTTTGTTCCTGGACTTAGAGCAGTCAGTGCAGCATCAGGTTTGTCCATTCAAGATACGCACATTATGGGTTGTTGGGATGAGAAACAAAGCCGTTTTCCCCTGAAAGGCGATCGCTTCCTCAAGTGCTGCCAGCGTGGCGTGGTACAGGTACAAGCGGTGATTTGAGTTTGAGTCGTGCTCAGTACTTCAAGTTGATGAGCAGTTGTGTCTGTGTGTCATTGCCAGTCCCCCGAAGCTGTTGGGCTGTCTGCAACAGGAAATAAAATGCCAGTCCACAAGTCTGTTTCATCGCTGTTTAGCACTGAGCCACCGGCATGGAAGTGCCGCTGTACTCAAAGGAGTATGGAGAGGGAGGCTTTAGTTCTCTGTGCCACTTACCACAGCCCCACCTCCTCCTGCAGCCACTAAATGGCTGTTATGCTGTCTGAATCGCTGACTTTTTGGGGGGTTAAGGGAGAGGTGTGTACTGGAAAGGTATTCAGGTGATTGCTGGTGCAGCTGGCTGCTTAGAAATACAAAGTCACGAGTACACCTTTATCTCAGATGGCTGCTTGCATCCATGAAACCTTTAATCATTCCCAAGTTGGCTGACTGCTTTGAAAAAAAAGATCGACCACACAGCTTTCTCATAATAAAGCACTCATGTGAGGACAAGACTGACTCGGCACTGTTAAACATGGGCCTAGAAACAAAAGTGATGAAAAGTTCAACCATATTGTCATGACAATTGTTTTTGATGAATTTTTGAAAGATCACATTCAAAACTTTGTATTGGGTATTGGGATTGTTGTCTGTGGAGATAAGTACATGATCACGGAGGTTTTGTTTATTAGTAATGTATCTTTTGCTTGTGTTGCTTGTTGTTGATTTTCCATTATCTTTAAACACTGTTTAATTCTCAAGTGAATAGTGGGTTGGGGAGGGGGGGGGGGGGAGGAATTAGCTTTTGGCTACAAAAATTGATTTTGGCTACCTGCTACATCTCTCTTTGATGGTTCGTTTCTGCCCAAATTAATTTCACAGGCCATGTCTAAGAGCATAAGGAAAGGAGAGCATCTGACTGATGCATCTTCTGTCATGTTTGTTTCTTGTCGTGTGTTTGTTTCTTCCTTCATTACTTTAAGACGTTTTCCTTTTTTCAATCTTTTACTGCTGTTCTGGTCTGTTCAGGCCTTAACCGCCTGTCCGTCATTTAGGTCATTCATCCAATCTTACAACTGACAGCTGCTCCACCCCTGTGACTGGGTGTTTAATCCCTAGACAGGGTATCTGGAAAGCTTGAGGGTTAAGATGCACCAGCTGAAGACAACAGCTGTTGTGGAAGTTAACATCATTTGCAAAGGAGCTCGGTTCGTCTCTCAGAAGTTTAAAAAACACTTTTTCAGCTCATGTTAACTGTGACAGGGTGTGACAATGACAGAGGACTGTCCATTCCACAAAATTGTGGACAGTTTAGCAGCCTAGGCGCTCACCACTTCTTTGGCAGTGTGTGAAATGACATGGAGGTGGGAGAGTCCATGTCAAGGTTATGGGTGATTCCAGATTTTGGTAGTGAAGGTGAGTGATCACAGTGATCAGTAACAATGTCAAGAGACCCCGCGCACAGACCCTGGACATCATTATTATTTTCATCATTATGAATACTTATAGCGCCTATCCACAACTTAAGACCAAGCTCTAGGCGCTTTACAATCTACCCTTGTTTACACATCAGGCTGCCTACCTGGGTAGTGCCGACTGAAGAGCTGCCAGCTGGCGCTTCATTTGGTCGTTTCCTGTGTCATCCAGTCAATATCGTTCACTTAATTTCCTTACTTCCTTCATTCTTCCATTTCTCTCGCAGGGTGCATGTTATGTGTAACATGTCATCCTCTTCCGAAAGTCGGTGATGTGATTTTTACGTGTGTGCAAGATGTTACGCGTGTCTTCACACACGGAGCCTCGGTTTATAGTCTCGTTCGAAGGACTGTTTGGAAAATGGAGTCAGAACCAATGTTAACTCCCTGGGAAAAATCTGCCCTGTAATGAAATGGCCCGGCAGAGATTCAAACCCACAACCCCAGGATCACCAAGATTACATATCCAGCGTTCTACCACTGAGCTATTCCGGCCCCATCGAACTACGTCCACTATCATACTTTTATACCAAAGTTGACATAATTTACTCTTGCAGTATTTGTTAATACGAAAGTTTCAAAAGCTCTTTATGTTCGGTGCTCTAAAAAAAAAAAAAATTAACTTGCTATGTGCATCAAGTCAGAGAGTGGGAGCATTCACAGAAGCAGGAAAATGACTTTTGTTCTCTGATTGTTTCTGTTTCCTGAAGACCACGAAGAGTTGCTCAGCCCAGTGTGGGGTGAGCAGACCGGGGGGATGGTGTGTGTTGGTGCACGGTGGTGCACTGTCTCTGTCTGGGGGCATGGTGGTGGTGGTGGTGGTAGTGGCTTTGCTGCTTGTCACAGACTTCAGTCTGTCGGTTCTTCTTGGGGACATTGCTGGGTCAACGGTTTACTATCCAAAGTTGTATAAAACTGCTGATGTCTAGTCGGTCTCAGCGGACGGTTATATATTTGTTCCAGAAAGGGTACAGAAATAAAACAGAATTCTCGTTTGTAGTCATGCACATATATAAAATAGAAGGGGGGAAGTATTGTTACTGGGGTGTTATAGATAGTTTCAGCTATCCCTGGTGAACATATAGAATGTCTTATTTCCCTTTTAAAAAAAATAGTTTCTGCTGTATCATTTACATTTTTTGGTTTATCTTCTGTTTGTCATATTCATGGGTTCTTTTGGGGATGTTTGTTTTCTTAGGTTTTGTTGTTGTTGTTGTTGTTGTTTTATAAACCTAAACTGAATGGATGGGTGTGTGTTTTGATTATAATTTGTAAAGAGTGTATGCTTGGAAAGCAATAGAATATTTGCTTTTTTTAACTAGAGTACTATAATTTGTAAAGAGTGTATGCTTGGAAAGCAATAGAATATTTGCTTTTCTTAACTAGAGTACATACCATGGTTTGTGATGCTCATTATGGATAAGAAATTGTACAGTGTATAGTTTTTTTTCATGCTTGTAACTTATCCTGTTTCATTTTCTTCAAGTGTGTGTGTGTGTTTTCTATGAAAAGTGTACAGTTGTTAGTAGTGTTTCTGAGTATTGCTGTCATCTTTGCAACATTCAGTCAGCTTTACACATCATACATTGTACATTAATATAAAGTGGTAAAGTATAGTGTAATACAGTACAGAGTGCAAAAGAACATTTGATGAGTAATTCCTCTGTTAATTTATTTAAACAAATGTACATACAGGTAAGTTTTAATCTCAGAATAGGGTTTTAAAAAGTATAATACAACAAAGTTTGAACAGAATTCTTGCCCAAAGAAGGTGCGTCATTAAGCCTGAATATAGAAGTGATAACAGATCTTTGTAAAATAAACATAATAAAAGAATTGTTCAGATACTGAATATTCCATTATGAAGCAAGAGACCTTGAGGCATAAATGTGAGAATTTGTTTTCCACAGTTCATTTCAGTATGACCTCATTTCAAAAGATGAATAATTCATGGCAAATGTGCTCTCGCGTTGTATAAATTACAGGTAACATGGGTGATTTTTTAAAAATTGTTGTTGGATAGATATTGGTAATTAAGCTGAACAATATGGTTATGATCAGAGCTACAGTTAAGACAAAACAATGTATGTAAATGGTGGTACACATCAACATGTTTGGGATTGCTTTAGGTGTTCATCATCAGCGTATTGACTGTTGGACAGGCACAAGCTTGCTGCTCTACTTTAGTGTGTGATTGGTAGATTTTTCTGTGGACCAATATGTTGATTAAGTACATCAGTAAGTGTAATGAAAATGTGTCTTGTGAGATTCTTTTCCTTTTAAATGCTGAGAAATGTTTAGTATTTCTGTTCTCAATAAGTGACAGAAAACTAGGACAAGTGATAACATCGAAAGAGAGTGGGTTAACTGATAGTAAATGTAAAAAATGGTAACACAGATCGACTGAAAGTTACAAGGATGACGGTTAGGTTAGTTAACGGTGATTTTCTTCCTAATTGGTCTATACCCTTTCTTTCATTTTTTCTTAGCTGTCATTTGTTTGATGTCATTTCATGGTCCTTTGTTGGTGGTTAGTCGTAGCGGGACAGAGACATTCCATTGTGTACGGACTTCATGGACACTAGAGAGCCTGGCCCATCTCAGAGTCATGACATTGCACACTTCGTAGGCAAGTACCACGTCCTGACAATCCCACACTGCTCCTTCCAACCCGCCAGCCAGCTACACTGTGTCCCACAGGGACCAGAGTGTCCTCTCATGTCATCCCGCAGGGTGCCAACAGTGACACACGCCCCACTGGGGTTGGGGGAGCTGGTAGGCGTTTTCCCAGAGTCTCAGCATCAATGCATATCCTAGCTCCTTTGATTTCCTTATCTAGAATGTCCTGTCACCAGTGTGCATTGCACAGGGATCATCTGGACACTACCTCCACCATCTCTTTGTTTTTTTCTTGGGGTAACTAAGAGCGGTGTGAAGACTGCAGTTGTCTTGTCACTGTGGCAAATTGCTCATCCCTGTTTTAATGACGCCTTTATCAAGACTGCTCAGGTATTTTGTCGTTTCTGTGGCAAATTGCTCATCCCTGTTTTAATGACACCCTTATCAAAACTGCTCGGGTATTTTGTCGTTTCTGTGGCAAATTGCTCATCCCAGTTTTAATGACGCCCTTATCAAAACTGCTCAGGTATTTTGTTGTTTCTGTGGCAAATTGCTCATCCCAGTTTTAATGACGCCCTTATCAAAAACTGCTCAGGTATCAAAACTGCTCAGGTATCAAAACTGCTCAGGTATATTTGTCGTTTCCCCAAAGTGATGACAGATGTCCAGCAGCAGACAGTAAAGCACTGACCATCATGTTCCACCGAGCTCAGCTTGCTCATACATGCAAGCTGGATTCGTCTGTCTTATCGTCTGAAATTACAGAGACAGGAATGACGTATGTTTGATACATTCATCACGTATGAATGGATTGTACATTTTAGGTTGAGGCGTTGAATGATAGAGAAGTTTTAATATCCTCTGATGTCAGGAGTTTTGATGTGGTATTTTTGGTGTAGGATATCTGTAACCTTCCTGGAGGCCTGAGCGAAACAAAACCTTTTCATTTTGCCATTAAGCAGTGGCAAAATAGCTGATTTTGATTTGCCCATGATGATTTCAACCTGAGGTGGATTTTCTAAATGGGTTTCTGCTGCAGCCCACTAGGCAAAAGAAATTCCGTGGAGAGTTCACAGATGTCTGTCGCAGAGATGCTGAGTGGGACCTTATGGGAGATCACCCAGGCCAAGACTGCCTGTGGGTTTTTAGATCAAACCCCTGCACCGACCCCTGTGTGACTGTTGGCTCCCGGGTGGGACTTGTCAGGAAGAGTCGTTGTGGCATGGAGACTGACCAGTTGTTGTTGGTTTGAAGCATGCAGCCACAGTTCTGTGTTCCATGACTGAGGGTGTCCTGGGTTTGTCTGCTGTTCCTGTGTCTGTGTCACAGTCTCTGTGGACCTGTGAGGATGAAGCTGTTGCATTGTGGTGCTCCTCATGAGGGTGGAATGACTTGAAAGCGCCGCATTGAACTTGCTTTGTGTCAGTGATGTTTCCTCCATTATTATTGTCATGGTTGGACGTGAAGCGTTTTTATGTTTGGTTCTTTAGTTTTGTTTTGTTCTGTTCTGTCGAGTGTTTATTCGTACTCAAAGTTATTTGTGTGTAGATGTCAAATGGACAGTTTGCTCTCCTTCCTGAAGCTGCACATATGCACACGTGCATGCTCATGTGTGTTCACACACTCACACACATGCGCATACACACACACACACACACACACACACATACACTCACACCTACCTTTTCCATTGAATGTAAGTGAATCATTATTTTATTGTATATTCATATCGCATTCATTTTGTTGACGTTCTCAGTTCCTTTTTTTTTTTTTTTTTATTAAACAACCGAGTTCATCTCCGCTTTTGTTTTCTTCTGGTGTGCAGTTCAGTTTAAAGATATTTGTATTGTGCATCATACTATCCACCCATTTTAATATTGTAAAATTACTGGTCTTACTATCTGCCATGCTGTGGTTTTTTATGGAGAAGTAAAATGATGAATTTTGATTCTTTTTTTTTAATTACATTAATTCAGGAAGTTGCGTCCGTAACCGTAATTGATATTTTGTTTCTTTATTTGTGATTAACTCCTCATCATCAGTTTTTTGTACTCCCAGTTCTTATAGAACAGGGAGTACTTGACAATGGGAACGAAGAAATGCTGTCTGTCTGTGTGTCCGTCTGGGTCAAAATGTGTTCCACTCGCTCCAGACAAAACTTCTGAGCAGTCTTTCTGGAAATTTTTTGGTATGTTTATTATCGGTCATGGGATCATGGATGATGCCCGATGTTTTAGTGTACCAGAATAGCCGTTACTAATGGCTACAAATGATAATTTTAAAAAAATCAAGTCCGATAAGGGAAATAACCACCACACTGTCAAGTTTTTTTTTTCTTCCTAATTGGAAATTGTCTCCCATGTCAGTCACTACTGAGAGTACGTTTATATGCTTTGCATCTTGCTGCAGTTTACTGTGGAAATGAGCCAAAGGTTGTTATGGCGTGAGCCTTTTTTCTCATTTCATCTCTAAATGGGAATATGAACTAAAAAGATCGCGAATGAGACATTTCAGTGTGCTGAGCATCCTTGAAAATGACGTGGTAGCATTGCAGGGTCTTCACTGGTGGGTTGCCTTACGACAACAAAGTGAATGCTCCCTGTAGACAGCCAGTGTTGGGGCTGCAGCAGGAGAAACTTGGGTGGGGTTGTGTTCAGGGAGCTGGATTAGAGAGCCATAAAAATGAGACGTGTCAGTTATGAGGAGGTTGGGAGGGGATGATGAAGAAGAGGAGGGTTGGAGTTTGGGGCTGATATGAAAGTAACTCAAGAGAGAGACTTTGGAATTGATGTGAAGTATACTTTGGGATGGGAAGGGGAAAGGGGGTTCGGGAGGGAATTCGGGTCAATCACAGTCAATGGTCAATCACAGCTTGAAAAGAGAGCATGAAAGCATAGATAGAGAGATGGATATGAACTTTGAGTCACATTGCTGGTACAAAAATCTTATCATGTTAGAATTACTATTTTTGTAAATGGATGTCAATCAGAAGAGTTAAGTGCACTCCAGTATTTGAGATGTGCAGATGTAAGATCTACAGTATCCAACATCAGAGTAGCCATTAACGGTAGTGCAACGCCATAGCCATAGGCTGAAGCCCAGTAATCTGATGCTTTTTTTTTTTCAAGCCTTTAAAGAAGGTTGTTTTCTTTTGAAACTTCACAACATTAGACATTGTGCACATATACAGTATACAACCGGAATACACATGTATACACATACATACATATAATATACATGTGCATGTACCTAAATATGCACATATTTAATGCACATATACAATATACAACCAGAATACATGTGCATGATTACACATACATACATATAGTACACATACATCTGCATGTACCTAAATATGCACATATATTATGTGTATTTTGTCCTGCTTATATCTTAGGTTCTGTTCATTAAGATAAAGCAGCTTCATTTATCACTGGGCAGAAGAGTGTCAGTTTGAAAATTCACTTCCTCCACCAGCCTTTGTGGGGCAGTGGTTAGTGAAGCACATTGGATGGTCAGTGGTTTGAATCCCATGAGAGGCATCATAGGGAGTTTTTTGTCCCTGGAGGGCTCCTGCTCAGTGCTGAGTCTGCCATAAACTCAGGTGGGAAGACTGGAAACACACAGTTGAGTTTTATTCACATGACGGATGAATCTCTCTGAGAGTGTTGCTCAAATTTCCTCACCAAAACTACAAGGTCACCAGGATGTATTATAAGAGGAAGTGAAGAGTGCAGCCTTGTTGCGTAGTTTCAGACAAAAATGAAACTCCCATGCATCAGCCACGTTATCCTCATCTTCAGTGATCATCATTAAAAAGAAGTCTCAGGTTCTGTTGGCTTTCCTGTCCTGATCTCCATGACTTCAGTTTTGATTTCCTCTTAATGTTCACACTGGCAGTGACTTCATGACTTCATGTCAAATGTTATTTGTGTCGCTACGTTCATGTGGGATCATCATGGAATGGTTCTAGTGGAATTAGCTTGTTACGCTTGCTGTATGACTAAGCAGTTTCTTGTCGTCAGAAAGGGACATAGTAGACGGAGCCCAGGATCTGTAGGATCGAGAGGGAGTGCCAGTAAACACTTGGCACCAGTGCAGTGTGTCTTCTGGTGGGTCGTCTCAGGACTATTTCCATGTGGACGTCAGTGCTGGAGCTGCAGTCAGACAGAAAAGGAAATGGCTGTGGACGGGGAGCACAATGAATGCCGCGGGAACAATGCCATTGAGAAAATGTGAATGATGACACATTAAAAGAAAAAAAAAAACAACGAAGAACTGTCTCCCTTGTAGAGACTTGGACATTTTTTTTTTTTTTCTAAAAGTGTCCCACAGCCCCCCTTCCCCCCACATTCTCCCCCTCTTCTCTGTCCCCCACTATCCCCTCTCTGTTTCCAGTGGAAGCTTCCTTTAACCCTCACGTATTTGGTGCTTTGGTTTTGGAATGGCAATATTCGATGCCACGTCCTCTGTCTTTTTCCATTGTTACTGTTTTAGAAATAATCGCAAATATTTTCAGTGGTCATATTTTACAGATTTTTTAAAATTCAAACTCAAAGCACATTTGCCTACTTTTTGGTATATGTGATGACATTTTCATGCATGTTTTCATTGTATGAACAGCAAAAACTGTCGTAGCCCGATACCATTCAAAAGTTAGCACCAAATTACTGGTTATGGTGAGAGTTAAAGTCCCCATTTAAAAAAAAAAAAAAAAAAAAAAAAAAGTTCTGGTGATGGTACTTGACCGTACTGAATTTTTTTTAAAAATATACAAACAGATGCCTGAAAGGAGTCATTAGTCGACTGAAAAATAAAGTATGAAGAAGAGAGAGAGAGACATACAGACATACCTGTTGGGTAACATGGGGAAGAGTATGGTTCTTCATTGAACATGGAGTGATGAGACAGTCTGGAAAATATGCTTTGCTTGATGCTGCTTCATTTCTGTTGTACAATGTGAAGAGTACCAGAAGCTCTGTTTTTGCTGGGCTTGCCTTTTCTGTTTCCCCAAGAGCAGACACAACGCTGCTTCACGTTGATGAAGGTTGTATGTAAACGATAGTGTGATGTATGTTTGTGTTTATGAAAAGTAAGCGTTCTGGTGAAAAGTTGGTGAATTGTTCATCGGCATGATTTGTGTTCTGGTGCATCTTGGTGAATTTTGCAAACCATGATTGTGGCTGTTTTGGTTCCCTTATTTTGCTGTGAAGGTGAAACAGTTCGCGTAGTAGAGTAGATTATGTATTTGACACTTCACTGGTCAGCAAATGAATATCAGCAGTTAAGTGATAGTGATAATGTTGGATTTTGTGTTCAAACAAAGTAACGTATATTCACATTTATCCTTATTTCACAAGAACCTTGCCACAGCGGAACATAGCATAGTGAGGGATGGATTTCTTGGCATTCTGCCTGAGGATGCTGTTCACCTCCTCATTCCTGTTTAGTCGGTCTTTCCACAAGTGAAGCTGTGTGTACTGAAACCTCAGTAAACAAACAAAAATCTTCAAATCCATTGAACTCTTTATAGAAAAAAAAAACAAACAAACAAACAAAGCGTGTGAGGGTTGAGGTGGGAAGACTGAAATGCTCATGTTGCAGCAAGCGCTCCCAAAGAAAGGGTTCTTTTCATCAGAGATATGAATCAGTTGTAGAAATTGGCATCTCTGTGTATGACATCTTATGAAAACAGTTTAATGAAAATATCAGCAATGCTAACAAAAAGTTCTTGACGCTCTCAGGAAGGTGGTGCGAAAAGTTGGAGGAATGTAAATCGGTTTCACGTAGATTTTTATGTAATGCGCTTCGTTTATTTGATATTTTCCAGTTACTTGGGGGTTTTTTTTGGGGGATGGTTGTAGCCGTTATGCTGACATTTATAACTGCCCGTTCTCTTCCTCCCTTGACCTGGCCTTTTGGTGTTTTGTTGTTTACTTGAATTGTTCCATTAATGATTTCTGTTTTTGAGTTTTATTGTTTGACAATGGTCATTTCCATCACCTTCATCATGTTTTGTCTTCTTTTGCGACATGGTGTTCATTTGAGTCTCAAGAGCATGTCTGTGTGGGTGCATGTGCCTATGCATGCATGCATGTGTGATTGTGGGTGCATGTGCATGCCTTTGTGCAGATTTGGAGAAGTATTTGCTTTAGATATTCTCAAATTGTGCCATGGAAGTACATTTCTTAACATTATCCAGTTGACTGATTCATTATGCCTCTCTCTCTCTGTCTCTCTCTCTCTCTCTCTCTCTCTCTCTCTCTCTCTCTCTCTCTCTCTCTCTCTCTCTCTCTCTCTCTCTCTCTCTCTCTCTCTCTCTCTCTCTCTCCCCTCCTCTCCAGCTCTCTGTCTCTGTCGCTCTCTGTCTCTGTCGCTTTGTCTCAATCTGTTGTTATTTACATTGTATTTCGTGAATGCAGGATGGAAACTCCAACTGTGCATTGTGTATCTCATTATCCTAACTGAATTAAAATATGTTTCCCTCCTCCTCTACTCCCTTCTGTCCCCAATGCAGTGTTGCACGTTATAAACTTCTAGAATGTGTGGAGGTAAAAAGCTGGGAAATGGAAGAGCAAGACTGAGTGTAAGGGGCTAATTGAAAGTGACTGATATGGTATGAAATTGGAGTTATACATTCATACATGAGGGAGGGAGAGGAAGTTGAACAAAGCATGGAGATCGGATAGAACAGAGAGAGAGACAATGATAATTGCTGTTTTTCATAGGCAATTTTTATCATTAGCCACTTGTGATAGTTTTGTTATGTAGTGGAGTGGTTTTGATGCATGCCTGTGTTCTATGGTCATCACTGCAGACAAATAATTCTTTGTGCAATGTGAGTGAGGTAAAATTCTTGAATTGTGTGTCACATACGTACACACCTTCTGTCTCTCCATACCTTTTTCTCGAAGAAAACAGACCTGTGCTTTTCTCATTAAAAGTGATATGTCTGAAAAATGGACACTTGCATTTCCATTCTGTTTTGACAATTTGCCTAATAGCCGTAGGATGAATGTTGCCGTAGTGTGTATGTATAGCAGTTGTACATGGATTGGCTTGATAGTGAACTAGTTCTGCTTTTCTTCACGATGGCTTTGATGATGATTATGACAAAAACTATGATGATGTGGGCATTCCATCTGTGCCTTTACCACAGAAAAAAATTACATCCATCATTACTTGTACATGGTGTGCGTGTGTGTGTGTCTGTGTCTGTGTTTGTGTGTGTGCGTGTGTGAGTGTGTGTGTCTGTCTGTGTGTGAGTGTGTCTGTGTGTGAGTGAGAGCACGTGTGTATGTGTGGTTTTAGTTTGTAAAACCAAGTGTGGTGAAAAAAAAATGAAGGTAAGATTTGAGTTATTTCACTGGACAAAAATAGAAATCGGTGAAAGTTTTACAAAATTCTCGTGCTACAGTTGTTTAGCCCCAGATGGCACCAAAGCAGTATCGTAAAAGAAATGGTAAAAGGAATGGATTTCACTCTAATTCGTATTAGTCCATGTTTGCATGACAGTTTTTCATTACATCAAAACGACCTGTATTTTCAGGTTGTGAATGGCTGCTGGTTTTGATGTTGTAGTCGTCGTTGTTGTTGTTGTTTTCCTTGCTGTGAAGGCTCTCTTTTTTTTCCAAATTCAAAACACACGTTTTCGCAACATGACAGAAGAAAATAGGGTACGAATGGTACGAACATCAAGAAGTGTCCATACACATCAAATTAACACTTGTTTCATGGTTTTGCTGTAACTCGGAAGGCACAGCTCGCAAAGCACCCGGGGTGGCCAGAGGACTGGAGAAGGACTACATGCGCAAGCGGAATTTGATCCTCTCCCTCATGGTCAGTTTGTGTCTTTCTGTCGTCGTTGTGCGCAGTGTGTTCTGTCCACCAGCTATTCAGACCAAACTATCGCAGACCAGATGGTGTGCCAGCCATAAGGGTTGGTGCTTACCGGTTAAGCTCTGGTATTTTACCGACAGCCATGTCAGCCAACTGTATTGCATGCTGATTGTCAGAATGTTTTGCGTTTTCACTCCATACTTCATTCATGTTGCAGTCTGTTTTGTGTTCTTTCTTTTTTAAGATAAAAGGAATCATTGTTCGTTTCTTAATTTCAGTATTTCTGAGTGTTTCATTATTGATTTCATGCTGTTGTCAGATATCAGTAGATTTAGACTTCTGTATTCTTATTTTTTAATGTTTTGTCATCAATTTCATGCAGTTGTCAGCTGTAATTAGATTTACACTTCAGTCTTTTATTTCTGCGATTCTCCGACAGGCCAACTGCATCGACAGTCTCATAACATGGCACAATCCTCTGGAGACACAAGAGCTACGTGTCGCTGATGAAGACAAGATAGCAGCGTGGCGAGCCAAGCCGTTGACAGAAAAAACAGTGGCGAGAGAGCGTGGGATTTGCATGGGATATCTCTCCTACCTTGGCTGTTGGTTTACCTTCAAGGTGATTTAAACTAGTATTCAGAAAGATCCCAAAGAGTTTGAGTTGTAGGTTAACAAAATTGTTTCCAGTTAGAGTTGTCGTAGATGTACAAAATTGTTTCCAGTTATATGATTTACAGTATGTCCTTTGTGCATGTACAGATTTTTCATTTTAGTTCACTTTTTCTCTTTTTTTTTATACATTTATTGATCCAGAGTTTATGTTGACCAATGCTTGTGTTATCCATTTAGAAAATCATATTATTTCAATTTAAATGAGTAGAAATAACACATGCTGAACGGAACAATGTTGTCAGATCAGTTGTAAATCTTAAAGACAAAAACATTTATGTTTCAGATTAAAAGGATAGTTTCAATTTTACATCACTGTGCCTGGCAAAACATGAAATGTAGCTTTTGTTGTCGTATTCTGCACACAAGCAGTATGCTTAGTGTATAAATATATATAAACAGAATGCTACACATGTATGCAATAATAGTATGTTGGTATTTTACCAGTTTTGCTGTATATGGTGAATGCATGTGGATGTACACTCATGAGGTTTGATCAGCAGTTTTGTCTGTTGTTATAAATGCAAGTCAGGCCATGCGTGATTACCAGACAATAGTGATTTTTATTAAGTTCAAACCTCAGTACAAGTTCCTTTTTTTTTTTTTAATGCTTTATCACTTGGAACAAAAAGAAAAAGTAATAGAAAGAGAGCTATGAAAAAGAAAGATGAGAGAGAGAAAGAGGAAAAAAAGCATTGATTTATTGCAGACTGCCCATGTTGTAATGTGCAGACAACATTTTGCATACGTACACAAGGGAGGGGCTTGGAGAGGGTGGAGAGAAACAGAGGGATGACAAACATTTGGCGTCTCTTTCACTGATGTTAAAGATGTATCAGGGAAACACTTCTACAATACAGGGATGACAAACATTTGGCATCTCTTTCACTGATGTTAAAGATGTATCAGGGAAACACTTCTACAATACAGGGGTGACAAACATTTGGCGTCTCTTTCACTGATGTTAAAGATGTATCAGGGGAAAAACACTTCTACAATACAGGGGTGACAAACATTTGGCGTCTCTTTCACTGACGTCAGAGATGTACCTTGGAAACACTTCTACAATGGTTCATCAGATTGTGACTTCTTACACTTGCATGGTTTTTTTTTTTGTTTGTTTGTTTGGTTTGGTTTTTTTGTGAGTTTTTTTTTTTAATGTCCCATCTTCTGTACCACCTCAGTGGCAGTGCACCCATGCTGCTCATTCCAACATCCTGTCAACAGCAACAGCCCAGCCCAGCCTGCCACTGCCCACGGCAGGGAACAGTCAGTGTCAGGTGACCAAGAGGCAACCCATAGGAGGAGACACTGCACTGCTGCCAAGTCACTTCGGTGGTGTTCAGTGGCACCTGATCTGATCCAACATACGCAGGATACCACCTACTAGGCCCACTACTGATGACAATAATTGCTTAGTTGGGGAGCTGACATGAGCGCGCTTTTCCACCAGAAGGTACCACCACATGCGTTGAATGACAACCCCCATGAACTTGCAGAACACTTACCATTTTGTTAGTTGTAGTGTTTTTGCTTTCATTCGTCAGGCTGTTGGCTAATCAGGAATGTATGGGCTGGATAGCAGTATATGGTTACATGGACAGGCA
>JADBJO010000573.1:300000-365000 GCA_016801955.1 Conus betulinus
GTGCTGATCTTCTACATTCCACAGATTGTCCAGTCCTTGCGCTACGATCCAGTGAGTATCTGTGAACACGTTTTCATCTGCTTTAAAAAAAAATTATATATATAGTTTTTAAAGAAAACTGATGGGTGAAGATTAAATTTCACTTTGACAGTCGTATTAAAGTATTAAACTCAGAGAACGTGGATTAAGTTGAACCAGCCTTTTAGGAAGAAGAAAGAAGTTTCTGGAAAGATGAAAACGCTTTTGCAGTTCATTTCTGGTGTAGTCTTTATTTTTCTTCTTCTGACTTAAGAAAAGCATTTGGAAGGTTTGGAGGTGCAGGAGGGGACTGTACTTTGTACCTGTCCTGTTTCCTTGTTTTAAACCGCATCCCAGGTGGTTCTTATTGCCCACTGGTGCCTCCTAGATGACTGTATGACATGCAGTGAGTAATTTGTATCTAATAGCAATAGTTTAAAGTTGCTCATCCCTTTACACACATGTGTGTACACCTGTCGCATTTTCCTAGCTAGCTGTTTTTTGCCCTTACTCAGAAAGTCATGTCACAGGTTAGGGCTCATACACTTCCATATGTGCTACTCAAGCACCATAGCAACCATTGTAGAACTGTACACATAAAGACTAAGCAAAAGCATCCATAACGAAGTAGCTTTTTATCTTCCATTAATTGATATTCAGAAGAACAATCTTTATTTCAGTGTGTTTTCAGAAAGTTGTTAGGAACACAGAGTCACCTGGTTAGGGCACTTACCTACAGAGTCAGACCACATTTAGGGTAAGATTGTTTTCAGCTTGAATCCCTGTCCACCCAGCAGTAAATGGGTGGCTGATTCAGACACCTGATCAACCTTCATGTTTGTTAACCTTCAGAAAGCTGTCGTATGATGATGAATGAGATTAAAAGAACGCAACAACAAAAATGTGAAACTAAATGACAACAGATCCAGGTGTGATGTGCATTGTGGATGTGTGTGGTTTTTCTCACCAACAGATGGGGTACATGGTTGAGTTCATCTTGTGGGCGGGCCAGAAGTCACAGCTGCTGGCTCACCAACTGCTGTGGAACATGCACACCAACATGTTTTGTGACGAAGACGGCACGCAGAAAGACGGTTAGGAATGTGTGTGTGTGTGTGTGTGTGTGTGTGTGTGTGTGTGTCTGCTTGTATGAGTAAAGTGATGCATAAATAGCTATATTCACCAGTGATGATTTTTTTTTTTTGCAGTCCATGTGTAGGTAAAAACCAAATATGCCTGCTGTCTCAGAATATCCTTTTTTATCATTGAAAAATGCGAAAATCAGTTACTGTTATGGGCCACATGTTGCATGTTACTGATTAAGAAAAAAAAAGGGAAAAAGTTGGGGTACATTTTTTTTCACAGGTGGCCAACGGACAGCAGACAGGAAGTTGTAACTCAGACACTGTGCACATGTACACAAGTCAGAACTGACGATGAAAGACACAGAACTGAGATGAAGTTAGGAGAAAGTGCTGAATAGATAGCTAGCTGAAGCAAGCAGATCAGAATGCACAGGTGAGACTGGTGAAGAAAGTAATGAATCCAGCTGCAAAAAGTGAAAAAAGAAAAAAGAAATTTAAAAAAAAAAAAGAAAAAGCCAGTACCTCTAGACTTTCAAGAAGTAATGCAAATGAAGAGTGGTCATGTCTACATCAAAGACAGACAGGGAAAACTTTGTGCATGAACTGCAAGTGCTCATTCTCCATCAGTCATGACGGCCTTGATGATGTGAATGTGCAAACATGCACACATGTCTATCTGTGCTACACAGTGAATTTGTAAAAAATATCCTGGGTGTTGCTGAAAATTTTTTAACATTCCAGTTTGTTCCTGATTTTTTTTTTCATTATCAGGTTCGGGGATAATCATATCTGCAACACTGTTTTGGCAATATGCACTGATATAGTCCATGTAATCTATTTTTCAGACCCCAAACCAGGAAAACAAATAGCTTTTAATTGAAACTAAAATGAAGGACATGATCACAGTCCTAATCTGTAGCAGGTTTTTGCCAAGTGTGTGATTCGATTAAACAAGATTCATACTAACGAGTAAGGTGCTATACAGTGGTGACGTGACTCTGAGAATGACCATGTGATGTTTTCGTTGTGTCTTTCTGTACAGAGGAGATTGGGGACAAGATGGAGGAGATGATCAACAAGATCAAGAAAAACCTGTCTGGCTTTGCCCTCCAGTTCTACGAAAAGGAGTTCACCTTCTTTGGGAAAATAAACCGCATATCTGGAGAAATCAGGTGATCATTGCTTTCCTCTGTGCTCTTGAATGGCAATTTGGTTGACAGTTTAGCGATGTAGACAGAAGTATTATATGCTCAATTTTTACAGCATATGGCAATATTAGAGTAGACTTAGGGAGATATAAACAATCAGTAACAAACAGGGGAGGCAGCTTTTGCTCCGGTGATGACACAACTGTACGGTCATAACTCCAAACTTGTGCGGTTTTCTCCAGGTGGAGTTGTGAACATGTAACTGCTTCTCCTCGGAAGCAAAAGTTGCTTGTTTGTTACCCCTAGTTAAATTTAAATGTTTAATTTTAAATCTTTTCATCATAGTTTTGCATGCAGCGACACCTTTGTTTTTGTTTTTTTTTTTTAATTGGCTGTCTCTGGGTTGACATTGCAGGCCATACCCCAAAGGACCAGAGAGGAAAAAAGCCTGTCTGGAAGCACTAAGTCGCATCACACTTCAACAAGGTAAATCAGCACACAGCTTGTGGTGTGGGGGGGGGGTTGTGGGGGGGAGTTACTATCTTTCTGTTTTTCTTTCATTTCGTTTTTGTTTTTTGTTTTTTTTTTGTTGTTGTTTTTTTTTTAAGAAGGGTGGTCCTCCCATTTACGTGGAAGAAGTGGGGTGTAGGGGAAGGGGGTATTTTGAATATTGAAAGCATATATTTTGTCATTTTCTTGTTTTGGTTTAGCTTCGCTCATAATCTCTTTGTCAGTGTGTTTGTGTTCTTACGCGTGTACTTATTGGTTTGTATTGTTTCCATTGTTGTGCCCTAATCACGTTCTCATCCTGTCCTGCTTTTGTTCTTGTCACTCCCCACACCCATTGTATCCCCACCACACCCATTGTATCCCATCCACATGCATTCTTTCCCACCCACACCTATTGTATCCCACCCACACCCATTGTATCCCACCCACACCCATTGTATCCCACCCACACACATTGTATCCGGCCCACATCCATTTGTATCCGGCCCACACCCATGTATCCCACCCACACCCATTGTATCCCCACCCACACCCCATGTATCCGGCCCACACCCATTGTATCCCACCCACACCCATTGTATTCCACCCACACCCATTGTATCCCACCCACACCCATTGTATCCCACACACACACATTGTATCCGGCCCACACCCGTTGTATCCGGCCCACACCCGTTGTATCCGGCCCCACACCCATTGTATCCGGCCCACACCCATCCTATCCCACCCACACCCATTGTATCCCACCCACACCCATCCTATCTCATCCACACCCATGTATTCCACCCACACCCATCCAATTCCACCCCACACCCATCCTATCCCACCCACACCCATCCTATCCCACCCACACCCATCCTATTCCACCCAAACCCATCCTATCCCACCCCCACACCCATCCTGTCCCACCCGTTACCTCCAGCTTTCCTCCACCTCTCTTTTTTTCTTACTCTCTCTTTGCCTGTTTGTCTGTCTCCCTCCTCCTAGCCCCTTTCTTCTGTGTTCATGTTTTTCAGGATCTGTCGTGCTCATGTGATGTCAGAGAGTTTTTTTTTTTTTCCTTTTTGTTTTTCCTGTTACAGTCATGAAATACCTTGATGTCACTTCATCAATGGCAGTCTGACAAAGCGCATGCAGGGTGAAATATTGCCACTCTTCTGTACATCAGGAAATTGCTAGGGATGGGTAGGGGGGATGTTGTGTTTTGGGGGTTGTTTTTTCTCTTCTGTTTGTGTGTGTGTGTGTGTGTGTGTGTGTGTGTGTGTGTGTGTGTGTGTGTGTGTGTGTGTGAATCTGTGCCTTTGTGTGAGTGTGTGTGTAAATCTGTGCCTTTGTGTATGTGTGTGTGTGTGTAAATCTGCATTTCAGCAAGTGTCCCAGTGCTGTAAGCATACAACAACTTCTGTTTGAAGCTCATGTTAGCTGCCTGTTAGCTTCAGGACAGGTACATAGGCAATGAAGTCTTGATGAAACAATCACAGACACAAGCTTTTGCTGACGCATAACTGCATATATTTACACTATCCATTCCCCCCTCCCCACATACCTGTCTGCTTCTCCTTTCCCCATTTCCCTTCCTTCCTCTGCTCCCCCAACCCTCTCACCCCCCCTCCATCCTGTCCCTTCCATTCCTGCCCCTCCCACCCCTTTCTGTGTTCTCCTCCCCCATCCCCCACTCCTGGCCCTCTTCCTGTCTCCTTCTCCTCCCACCCCCATTCCCCGTGTACTCTCCTAACTAACTCTCTCTATTAACCTCCTTCCCTTTCCTCCACCCCCTTCTCCCACTCCTCCCATTGCACCATCCTCTTCCCTCCCCTCCTACATTCCTCCTCCCCCATCCCCACCCCCTCCCCTCCTCTCATCCAGCCCCACCCCCCCTTTACCTTAGACCTTTTTTAAATCTCTTGAAGAAAACACAGTGAAGAAAACACGTCTGAACCTGGAATCACACACTTGTATATGCACGCATGCACATGCACACATGCACACACACACACACACACACACACACACACACACACACACACACACACACACACACACACACACACACACACACACGCATCCATATACACGCACATACGCATACTTACACACTCTAACACATGCACATATTCACTCAACTCACACATGCGCGCGCGCTCTCTCTCTCTCTCTCTCTCTCTCTCTCTCTCTCTCTCTCTCTCTCTCTCTCTCTCTCTCACACACACACACACACACACACACACACACACACACACACTCACACACAGATCAAATACACAAGGATCACTACATAATAATGTACAGTACAGTCACTATTTCATTCCCAGTCACAAACATACACACGTCTTCGCATGCATGTATCCTACAGTCTACATATAAAGATTCGATTTTTAAAGACATGAAAAAATAAATGTCGACCATTGCAAATAAACTATATCTTGAAAAACAACCTACCAGGGGTGTCAAAACAAGGCTCTTAAGTAGATTTGGTGATTGTGACAAACCTGAAACATTGATGTATAACATAGGCAAGCTTTTGTTTATGTACTTGTTTTAGCATTTTCTCAATGTGTCTGTGTTCTTTCTGAAGGCTGCTACCTGCCCTCCAATCCTGAAGCCATTGTGACAGAGATAGACTACAAGTCTGGTACACCCATGCAGAGGTATTTCTCAATGAAAAGGCTTTTTTTTTATCTATTTCTCTTTCTGTTTTCTTTTGGAGTGCGCATGGGCTTTTTTGCACTAGGAAAAATAAAAATAAACGTTTTGGTCCCAAGTTTTCCCTCGTTAGACGTTTTGTTATTTTCATGTTCGTTTTTTTTTTTTTTTTGTTTTTTTGTTTTGTTTTGTTTTTTTTTTTTTTTGCTCTCTCTCTCTCTCTCTCTCTCTCTCTCTCTCTCTCTCTCTCTCTCTCTCTCTCTCTCTCTCTCTCTCTCTCTCTCTCTCTCTCTCTCTCTCTCTCTCTCTCTCTCTCTCTCTCCTCTCTCTCTCTCTCTCTCTCTCTCTCTCTCTCTCTCTCTCTCTCTCTCTCTCTCTCTCTCTGTATGGCTGTGTGTGCATATGTGCGAAGATCGCAAAACGTCTTGATAGACCTTTGAACTTTTAGCAATTGCATTTAACACTATTGGGGCAACATGTCTGCCTGGTCACAAGTATGGGAGATCCAGAAATAGATTTACACATGTATACACCTTTAATATTCACTGTCCATGGTATGTCGAAGGGCAGCAGCTAAAACTAAATATGATAAACCGTCTTATAGTTTTGAAATGCCCTGATGTTTCAAATCACTTGAATGGTGTAAACTTTTCTTCTCTTTGATGTTATGGCTGCATAAGTGAAAATTTGACATGTATTCATATTTGGGAAGTCATTGAACACATGCCTCTGTTTCATGAGTTTCTGATCACACAGGTACTATGTGTTTGACAATGAAAAAGATTGTGAGGACATAGTGAATATTGTGACTGTCCAAAGAATTCCCATTTAGCAAGAGTCTGTCTAGAGTTTGGTTTGTGTTGTAAGTTTGTGTGTGTGCGTGCGTGTGTCTTGTGTGTGTGTGTGTGTGTGTGTGTGTGTGTGTGTGTGTGTTTTGTGTGTGTGTGTGTGTGTGTGTGTGTGCATGTGTGTGTGTGTGTGTGTGTGTGTGTGTGTGTGTACATGAGTGTGCATGCATGCATGCATGCAAAAAAAACAATGAAGTGCAGTTCTTGCAAGAAACAAGCTGCATTAATCATCTGTACGGTCTCAATATCACTCTGCACCCAAACTCTCACCTGCAAGTGATCCCTGTAGAGGGTTGAGGACGTTGGCATGCAACCCTTTGTCTTTCAGGTGGGGGTTGAGGACATTCACATACACATGTTTGTCTGTTCACAGTGCTGCCAAAGCCCCCTTCCTGGCCAAGTTCCGTGTCAAGCGCTGCGGCATCACGAGCTGGAGAGACTGGCAGAGGGTGGGGCGTCCGACACCACTCACGACCTGTCGTCGCAGTACTGGCAAGCCTGCATCTTCAAAGTCGGCGATGATGTCAGACAGGTAACTGTTTTTTTTTTTGCCCACACACACATACACGTCTGCAGAACCATGTATGTTGGAGTTGAGAGAGGGAAGTACATGAAATGTGTGACTATATGTTGTGTGTTTCTATACACTTTGGTGTGAATGCGTGTTTGTAAAAAACAAATCTTTGTTTTCCTTGTAATATGCGAAGGAGACATTGATCTGTGGGAAAATGCTCTACAAACATTTAGTTTTTTTTTTT
Source organism: Conus betulinus (assembly GCA_016801955.1). Classification (NCBI taxonomy): domain Eukaryota; kingdom Metazoa; phylum Mollusca; class Gastropoda; order Neogastropoda; family Conidae; genus Conus; species Conus betulinus. The sequence goes on from JADBJO010000573.1 coordinate 307,011, forward strand.
TTTTTTTTTTTTTTCAGTGATTAAAAGGTAGGGTGTGTATGTGTGTATGTATGTGAGTTTGTACATGTATGCATGCGTGTGAGTGTGTGTATGCATGTGTGTGTGCATGTGTGTATGCATGTGTGTGTATGTGCGCACACATGCGCATGTCTATGTGTGTTGTGTGTGTGTGTGTTACAGGACATGCTGGCCCTGCAAGTGATAGAGATGTTCAAGAACATCTTTGAGCAGGCGGGACTCCGCCTGTATCTGGCTCCCTACAGAGTGGTGGCTACTGCCCCTGGGGTAACTGTGACCCTTTCTACATGTCTGTCCGCTGGTTCAACGACTGGGTCTTTCTCTCAGTCTCTGACACTTTACTGTCTTTGTTAAGTTGGTCTGCCTATGAACTCGTCACTCTCTGACTTGCTCTGTCTCTCTCTCACTGCCTCCGTCTCTCTCTCTCTCTCTCTCACTGTCTTGTCTGTCTGCCTGTCTGTCTCTCTCTCTCTGTCTCTGTCTGTCTGTCTCTCTTTTCTCAGCGCCTTAATCAGTTTTTAATCCTCCCCTCTCTCTCTCTGTTTCTCTGTCTGTATGTGCCTGTCTGTCTCTTTCTGTTTGTCTGTCCCTCCCCCTCTCTCTCTCTCTCTCTCTCTTTCTCTTTCTCACTCTCTTTTTTTTTCAAGAGCAGTATACATGGATGAAAGCTAGCGGAAGGAAAAGCAAAATTTGTTGTCTGTTGTTGTTCTTCTTGTTGTTGTTTTATTTTAAACTGAAATGGATGTTATTGGTTTTTGTTTGTTTGTTTTCAAATTTTTGGAGAAAAAAGAAATACTAAGCCGAAGTATGTACAAGCTTATCCAAGCAACTCGTGTGTGATTCATCATCCAGGGCTATTATCGCAAACACCATGGATGCAGTGGTAGTCAGTTTTATTGCCATGAACATTACGATGGAAGTTAAATAAATAAAGTGAGTCTTTTATATAAGGAGGACAGTATAAGTCAGGACATCAACAAAGGACATCGAGAAAAATTAAGGCATCAGGAACAGGTGGAAGTGTTGGTGGCTAGATGACATAGTCTCATCTGATCAGAAATTGTGGTAGCAATGTCTTTTTTATCAGAACTGTAGATTTGTGTTTTTTATTTTACATTCCATAAATGTCATTTCTGTGTTAAAAATTGAGAATAATCGTCAGCTTGAGGCGGCAGTGCTATAGGTCATTTACCTGTGACAGTCATGCTTTTTTTCTGTATTTTTAGACATTGCCAACTTTCACCTGTAGGTGTATATTGCGTGCTTGTTGTTTGTTTTTTTCAGTGTGGCGTGATCGAGTGTGTACCAGACAGCAAATCACGTGACCAGATTGGTCGGCAAACGGACATCACTTTGTTTGACTATTTCATCGCAACGTATGGTGACGAGACAACTCAGGCCTTCCAAGAGGTATCTGTGTCTGTTGACTGATATGTTGATACCCTGCAGTGTGTGTGGGGGGCGGGGGGGGGGGGGGGGGGGGGGGGATTGGAGAGAGGGGTTCTGGTCAGGGTGGGGGAAGAAAACCGTCTTCAAAATGAACATGAGTGTGTGGTTCCAGTTATCCTGTTTCAACCCACTAGACTCCCTCAGCTCGAGCCAGAGCTAGCCACTGTTGAAAAATCCCATTCATAAGTGCTGGTGGTGGTGGGACTTGAAGCCAGAACCGGCAGCCCACAGCTTGTGACACTAACCACCACGCCAAGGCAACAAGTTGAGATGCCAGTTATTTACCAAACCCCTTTTTCTCTTTCTGCCCTTCCATCACATGAGGAAGCTTAGTCTCTGGACCCTCCTCTCCCCCCTTTTTTTTTCCAAACCAGCTCCCAGGCTGTATCTGAATGACAATGACTTAAACTATGTAATGGCCGCTACTCAAGGGGGGCTCCAATGTGATGGTCACTCCTCCCGTTCATCTTATTGTCATAGAGGTTCCTACCTGTATGGTCAAGATGCGTGATGCTGCATGTTCATCGTGTGGATGATGACACATATGTTTCATCAGTGATAGTGTTCATGGGAGTTCTGGCAAAGAAGAGAGGGATAGTGAATGTTTGAAAAAAGAGCCATGCATTTCAGGTCTTTTTTTGTAATTATATTTCTGCTTTTATTTGTGTTTTTTCCTGGGGAAAAAAGTTTACCCTACCCATTTTGTTTACAAAAAAGTGAAGACTGTAGAAAAAACATCTGTCAGTAGAGTAGGTAGATAATCTTCTCCCCCTGTCCTTTTTCTGTTTTCCTCAGAAAGATGGGTTTTATTATCATGACTACTTTGTTGTCTGTTCAATGTTTTTCTTGTTTTTCTCTTTTGTTTTCTTTGTGGGTTTGTTTGTTTGTTTTTTTTTTTTTTTTTGTTTTTGTTGTTTGTTTGTTTTTCTGAAGGAGTTGAAATGCATGAATACATCTTTGACATTGTCCCATTCAGGCACGCAACAACTTTGTGATGTCGATGGCGGCCTACAGCATCGTCAGCTTCCTGCTGCAGTTCAAAGACCGACACAACGGGGAACATCATGTTGAACAAAACAGGACACATCATCCACATAGGTGACAATATGTGTTTGCTTGTTGTTGTAATAATGATTTACTTTCTTCCATAGCTTTTTTTTTTTTATAATGTATGTTTTTGCAAATTTGGTTCTGTTTCACTATGGTTTTCTTTCATTATTTTGCTTTTCTCTCTTGTTTTTGCCTGTTCTTCTTTGTGTCTGTCTCTCTCTCTCTCTCTCTCTCTCTCTCTCTCTCTCTCTCTCTCTCTCTCTCTCACATACACACACACACACACACACACACACACACACACACACACCTCTTACATTTAATCCCTCACTGTTTCCCTGTCTGTCCATCCTCACAATATTTCTGCCATCATTATCATTACTTTCCTGAATGTTTTTTTTTTGTTGTTCTTCTGTCCTCTAAAGCGTCCCCCCCCCCCCCCCCCCCTGGTTATGGGTTGTTTTGGTTCAGTTGTTTTATGTCTCTGATGTGTGTGTGTTTTTTTCCTCTATTGTTTTACCAGACATATTACGCAGTATCCTGTTGCTGTTTACATGTTTCTTCTTCTGTTTTGATTTGGGAAAGGTTGGCAGTACATAAATTGTGAAGTGGTTCTTACAGAAGATCAGTATGGAGGATAATAATGTTTGTCATCTCTGATGTTTTGTGGGTGTGTGTTTGAATCCACCTTTTTTTTCTCTCATTTGATAATCATTTTGTGGATATCAAGGTGAGACCAGGTGTCAAGGTCAGATTCACTGAATCACTGTTGAGTAATTGATGAAGCACCCTTTTTTTCTCTTTTTTTTTTTTTTTAGTGCATCTGGTTTTTGTGTAACTAAGAAAAATACATAGAAATGTTTTGTTTCGCATTTTTCCCTCTTTTGTCTGTTATATATTTTCCTTTTTTTTTTTTTTTGCTTTCTCTCTCCTCTTTCTTGTTTTTATTGTTGTTGTTGTTCTTGTCGAAGGGGGGTAGCAATTGCAGGCCTAACGCTAGTGGAAGAAAAAAAAAAAAATGAATTGTTTTACCTCATAGTGAAATGATGATTCGTCATGGACAATCGAGCCCCTGGAATGACGGTTGAAGATGAGTGATCTATTTGTTTGAAAATGAAAAAATTGTAGTGCGGAGAGCCTTTGCTAGTGTACCGTCATTAATCCAGAAAGGTTGCTCCGATGTTCCTAGTATTTTATCAGCACCTGTCAAATCGTTTACAAGGTCCTTGGAAGATCATTGGTTTTGAAAGATCATATTGGTTTTTTCATCACAGAAAGTTGTGTGATGGAGTTGTCTGCTATAAGTCTGAATTGTGTCTGTGATGGCAGATTTCGGGTTCATGTTTGAGAGTTCCCCGGGCGGGAACCTGGGGTGGGAGCCAGACATCAAGCTGACGGAGGAGATGGTGAAGGTGATGGGGGGCAGCACAGACGCTGCCCCTTTCCAGTGGTTCATGGAGCTGTGTGTGCAGGGCTACCTGGCCGTCAGGTGAGTCTGGTGTTGTGGTGTTACTGTTATAGGGGGACGAGCACACACACACACACACACACACACACACACACACACACACACACACACACACACACACACATGCGCACCCATACACACACATACACACACACATGCACACCCACCCATACACACACACACACACACACACACACACACACACACACACATGTGCACCCATACACACACACACACACACACACACACACACACACACACACACACACACACACACACACACACACACACACACACACACACACACACACACACACACACACACACACGCTCGCATACACTGGCACACACTCATAGGCCCTTGCCCTCACACCCATACACACACACACACACATGTGTACACTTGCCACACACACATACAATGATAATAATGGCACAGCTAATGTTAGGAAGGTACTCAATGTCTGACCTAGGTGTTGGGCTAATGCATAGGTCAGACATCTGCTAAGTGGTAGCCATAAGACCTCTCTTCATAAATTATCTGATCTTTGTTATGAATTCATTTATCCATCAGCTTTAAAACATGTGCAGTGTGGTCTCAAACTTAGTGGTTGTGGTGTAGCATATGTGGACTAGTCCGCACACAGTGACACCTCCTTGTTGAAACTGAAACTGAAATTAGTGGAAGAGAATTAACTAGAGTCACAAGAGAGCTGAATGTGTAGAGCTACCACCATTGGGTGAAACTGGCACTGGATAATTAATCCAAATAATGCAAATCACCAAAGAGCTGTGCGTAGAGCTACCTGGCTGTCACGTAAAAATTGACACTAGGTTATAAAGATCAGTGGAGTCCAGTTAACATGATTTATCTGAAAGCTGTTTGTAGAACATCTTGACCTTCAGGTGAGAATGGTGTTTGATGTTTACTAAAGTAGTCTAGCCAGGTAATCATATGTCACCAGAAAGCCAGGTGTGAAGACCTACTAGCCTTCTGGTGAGACTGATAATGGATGATTACTATAATGGTGAACTCCATTTGGCATGAGTCTCCGTAACATGATTACCAGGTCGTGGTTGTACAAGCAAATTGTGTATTCCTGACCCATTACTCTTTTACACCTGTGATATGTTTTTGAGATTGATATAAACATTTTGACAAGAACGTTTGCATGAATCGGTCGAATGTTCCTGGCCAGCAAAATGTTCTCTTACTTGCCGGTGGCGGTTGTAGGTGCAGTTGATTCAGGTGTTCATACATGTTTGTACTAGACATAGGAACAGTCATGAGAATGTGTACAGACTGCTGAACCGGGATAATCAGACTAGGACTGTCCACAGCATGGAAAAGTGCGTCTGAACAGTACGCCCTAATTGCATGTCTGGTCAGTTCACTCACAGTATCACACAATTTGTAACAAGGTTGAAAATGCAAATGTTTTGAGATATGTCTCAGAATGAGATTTAGTGCTTTGTGGATGCCATTGTTAGTAATGTAAATTCACAGACCTGTGATCCATACACGTATGGTGTACTTTGTGCAGCAGTATACGACAGAAGTTTAGCATTGAACTCTACATCACCAAAGCAGTCCTCTTATAGAAAGTGTTTTGTAGTGTATACAAAGTTTATGATGAAACCAGTTCCTTTTCCTCATGAGAGAAGGGGGGTGGGGTGGGAAACGGGCAGTGTTGGTTCTGCTGAGAACGGCCTGCATTTTGTATGACAAAGTAAGTTAACCATGATTTTGATTCTGCAAGGAAAGTTTGAGAACTGTCATAAGTTCAGAGCTAATTCAATAAGGCCCAAATGTATGGATGTCTGCAGAGAAGAAATTGTTTAGAGTCGAGAAGTTTTCCAGACAAACAAACCATTTTTTTTTTTTTTAGAAGATGCTGTAATCTTCGAAAATATAAAACAACTAATAACAACTTTGAGGAGAACAGATCAAAGAATGGTATGAGTTTGTGTTAGTAGTACTCGAGTGTCTGCAGATCCATGGCAACTATTGCTGACGAGATGGGGTGGTAGTCTATCGCCAGAGGCAGACTTTCACTCAGTCTAGCTCTCTAGCTGAGCGGTGACCATCATCAGTAGAGAGCTTAGTAGGTGACTTCCATATTGGAATCAGAACAGGCACCACCAGATACCAGCACAGTGCTCTGGTGCAGCATCTCCTCTGGAGGGTTGCTTTGTGATGGCCTGATGTTGGAAGCTTCCAGGAAACTCGTTGCCGCTGGGACAGGGTGATCCTGGATGCAGCTGTACGTGGAACTGGAACCAGCAGGGAGAGAATCATGACATTGAGAGGTCACAGAGAACGGGGCACACACACACAAACTTGAATGAATGAATGAAGAGATACATGCTTTAAGCATTTGAAACATGCCCTCTTTGCAGACCGTACCAGGACGCCATCATCTCTCTGGTGTGTCTCTGATGCTGGAGACACGGCTGCCGTGCTTCCGTGGACAGACCATCAAGCTGCTCCGACAGCGTTTCGCGCCCTCGGCCTCCGAGCGCGAGGCAGCCAACTACATGCTGAAGATCATCCAAGGGTCGTGCCTGAACTGCGCGCGGCAAAACCTATGACATCCTGCAGTACTACCAGAACCAGATCCCCTACTGAGCAGGGGTGCAAGCTGCTCTTCAGATGTGCGTCAGGTGTTCGAAGTCTCCCTTGGGCAAGGTCTGGGAGTGGTGATCGATGTGGATCAGTTCCCTGAAAAATGGCATAGGACTAGTAACAAGGACAAAGCAGGCCTGTGACTGTGGAAAGGACTGGTCTTTGATGTTTTCAGACTATTTTGGGACTGCTCACTTCAGGACCTGGGTGTGGTTCGCTGTAGCTGTTATAAACTCTTTTTACACTGACATAGGAGCATTATAGTATCCCACTCGTGAAGACTGCTCTCTATGCATTCAGTGCAGAGTTTCAGTCATTTGTATCATAGCACTTTGGAACAAAGGTTACGCCACCAGTCCGTAGTTAACAGAATCTTATGTGCAAGGGTGAACAGAGAGTTGGGGGGTGGCTCTCTCACACTTACACTGCCAGATTTCTGTATGTTATGCACAAAAGAAACACCTAAGTTCCTCAATCAAAATGGCAAGTTTGAAAAGACTTTCATTTTTAGGAATGTGCATCACATAACACACACATAAACATAGCAGTGGGACTTTTTTTATTTTTTTACTTCAATGTAGGCATGTTTCATCATTACCCGAGTGCTTATAACTTTTCTTGGTCTGAGACACAGTGACTTAAACGGACATGAGGGTTACAGCTCTCATGGGCTAGTTCTCAATTCACAGAGGTAACTTTTCCCACTATTCGTAAATGTCACTGTCTAGAGATCCGTAAGTGTTTTCAAACATTGTGCATTAAAACAGTGACATTGAACCCGCTCCTGATTATCACAGAGAGGAGTGTGAACGGCTGATTGAGTGGGAGGTAACTGCTTGATTGTTAGGCAGAGTGTAAGCACAAGAGAAAAACGTTATTCTGGTCAGCTGTGAATGTCACCTGTTGCTGCACATGGTCAAGGCTGTCATGTCCAGTCTGATCTTCCACTTCACTATAATTGGCTTCAGATCTGTCTGTGGAAGTGAGGGAAAGTGCAGTATTTAAATGCAGGATCAGAAGGTAGGATAGTTGCTTAAGGTAAGCTTGTGAATCATTGGAGAGATACGCTAGACTTGTGGTTGAAAACACAGCTGCAACATCAATTTCCTACCCTGCCAACCCATAGATTAAGAAGATCTTGTGTAAAGCAGTTCCTTTGGGTTCCTTTGAAAACTGAATCCCCCCCCCCCCCCCCCCCCCCCCACCCTTTTCTTTTTTTTTTTTTTTAGTATTGTTCATCATTTAGTGAGCTTTTGTAGTTGTTTTTGTTGTTTGCATAATTGTATGACGCATCATTTGGAAAAACATTCCCTATAATGATCATGAAAGAGGCAATATGAGTGAGGCACTGGTGAGGAAAATGTTTCACCAGGCTTTGCTTGTGTTCACAAGTTGGTGTTTAGTAATTAAGGTTTGTTGGGTTTTTTTTTTTTAATGTGTTCTCTGTTGCACAGTACAGACGCCATCAGCATTATTACAATCGGTCTCTCTCTTATGAAAAAAAAAAAAAAAAAAAAAAAAGTAACTTAAACTAAAGTGGGAAAAAAAATCCTCTTGAACATTTCAAACAAAAAAATGGAATGTTCCTGTGCATTTCAAAGGAGAATGAAGCCTCCCTTGGGTGCCAACACACAAACCTTTTTGTCCACCTAATGGCCAGGCCAGAAGTGGAGCGACTACAGGTGGAAGCTTGAGCAGGAAAACAAAAGCAGGGGTACTAGCCTGCCAGTTGAATGGAACAAAGAAAGAGTCTATCATTTGTAGTTTGCATGCTTTCAGCCCCTGGAGGACCTCAAAGTGTCAGACAATCTGCTCCCCGGTGTATGAACTTTCTCCACGGGAGCAGAGAGAGAGGGGGGGCACAAGTTGTAAGTGTCTGTACAGGCGATTGTTCCTGGGGTGGCCCCTGTCAGCGGGGGCTGACCATAATGATGAGGCTAACTGCACGAACCTGATCTTGAGCAAGCAGTGCACCAAAGTAATCCCATTCTCTGTTGGCTCCAAACACAGTGCACTGTATTCACGACAGATAAATAGCAACTGCTGGCTAATGATGCAGAAGGCACCAGAAAGTACACTGTCTTAACTCATTCATTCTGTTTTTCACGCAGGTACCACAATATAAATTCTCAGCTTCAACTCCCACGATGCAGTCCTTCTACTTAATTTTGAACTACTGTCACAATGCTGTGGCATAGGAATAAAAGGATAAAGGAATGGTGACCACTTGACAAATGATAAAAATCTGTCCGTGGATGATCTCAAACCCTGTATTACTGCATGGAGGGAGTTGATGTCTGCTACAAAACATGGATATCTAACAGCAACCAAAATGCGTTGTAAGTCGAAAAATGCATGGCGAGACAGTGCTTTATCCTGAAAGATTTTTTCTCGTTGACCATTCAGTAATAGAAAGAGGGAACCAGAAACCATTCTGTGCTGTGTGCTGAAGATGGTGACAGAGGTTTGTTTTCTATATTAGCCACAGGAATTTGGCTAGAACTAGCGAACTGGATATAGCTTCCAAGACTGTGAGGTGGTAGATAATACCAGCCAATCTTTACAACAAAGATTTTTTTGAGCCATGTATTTCGAAGGCGCATGAACATAATGCATTGTATATACAGAGTGTGGCATTGTGTTTATGGTTTTGAGTTCTCTAACAATATTTAGTCATATCTTTTTTTTATTTTTTTTTTATGGTGACTTCATTAGCTAGTGGAAATCATATCTTATTGAAAAATATGAACTGTAAAGTTTGCCATATCTGTTGTAACACGGTTTTTTTTTCCATCTCTTGTTGCTTATCTGTGTACATGGCCTTTTGAACAGAATAATCTCTGATCTTTTGCTCTTCATTCATTTTTCAGTTTCTCAGTTTTTGTACAAAGTTAAAAAAAAAAAAACTTAATCTCCACTATTTCCTTTGCGTTGTCTTTCCTATACCACTTGTTTTTAGACAGACACATAAATACGTGGTTGTTCGTGAACATAATGATGTATGTGGGTATGCATACTTGCAAGAAAAGGGGGGGGGAGGAATACTTTGCATATCATTGGTGTATGCACATGCAAGAATTTTCATGTACACAAGTATGTGTGCGCATGTATGCTTTCATAGCCTCAAGATGGTCTCTGCACCTGACAAAGTGATGAAGAAAATGGATATGTGTGTGTGTGTCGTGATGATGAACTTGGTCGGAACAATGGATAGGTGGAGAGTTCTGAAAAAAAAAAAAAAAAAAAGAAGGTGGAGAGTTCTGCGATATCCTAAACCAGTGGTCATCTGTGATAGATATTCACCTGCTGTCTGCCAGCTTTCCAACTTGTATTTTATTCTCCGTTTTTATTGACATGTTGTCTGGCTCCAGCCTTTCACATAACCTTTATTCTTGTCTGGTCCTGTCCTTTCTCATAACCTGCCAAACGTGATATCTTGACATGCGTTGAAAAAAAATCACTTCTTTGGGCATGTAGTGTGTTGTATGAGAGGAAATATATGTGCATCAGCATTTTAGTGTGAAAGTCAGTGTTTTAGTCTCCATGTTTTGTTTTGTTTTTGTTTTTGTTAGTTGTGTGTGACAGGGATATCAACAGAATTCCCTTCCACATAGGTATGAATGTTTTTTGAGATGTGTTTTCTGGCCAGCCGTGTTACAGTGGGCAACATCATGATCATACTGTTTGCAGTGAGCGTCGTCTGCAAGTGCATTTTCTTTGTAACACAATTGAGGAACATTTCATCTTTTTTGTGTTTTACCTGAGAACTTCTCATATGAAAAATTGGTTTCGTTTGGACGTACGTGGTAGCAAAGTCCCTCCATTTAGGGACGAGATTGGGGAGGAGAGATGTTCACTCATGTTAGTTTGAAGACATAGGTTAATTTTCATCAGTGCGGAAGGATTGGAGGCAGGGGAGGGTCGGGGGGAGTGGATCTTTGGTAGGCTTTGTATGTTGGATCAGAACAGGCACCGCTTAAATGATTTGACGGCAGTACTATGCCTTTGATGGGTTGCTCTAGGACGGCCCACTACTGAGCTCCCTGTGGACATCTGTCTGTGGGACTGGTCCAAGTCAGACCTTGATGTAGGTGTGCAGGGGGGGAGCTGGAATGAATGGATGGAAAGTAATGACGTGGATGATACAGAAGATGGTACAGGGAAAGGCATGTTTAACTGAAAAAAAAGGGAGGGAGGAGAATCAGTTTACAGTCAGATCATGCGTTTCGTCACCTGTATAATGTTTTTGTCTTGTGTGTGGTGTGTTGAAATTTGTAAATAGGTTACTTCTAAATGTAAGATAATTATCAGTATTTATACTTTTCACTTTTTTTTTTGCTCCTTTTAATCCCTACTTTGTAGCAGTGCAGAATTCCCATTAAATGCTTGCTTTATGCCATTGTATTTGTTTGAATCCTGTAGTCATGAAGGGATGACCTTAAACTATTGTTCCATTCACTCTCCTCTGCGTGATCAGACATTTCAGTGCGCCAACCACATTAGGCCATGTGTAGATAGATATTCACTTCTGTTCTTATTTGACTCTCCAAGTCCCAAGATACTGTCGACGTTGGCCAGTACGCTGTGGATGGATGTCGCAAACCATGTCGACAGACGCTTTGTCATGTTGAATCGTATCAATGCACAGTTTCTTATCCTTTTCCGTTGGACAGTGCAATAGTGGAGTTGGTTTTGTTGTTGCTATAGTGTGCTCTTTTTGTAACATGGTTTTGTTAATAAAGAATTCAATGACAGATTTTTTTTCAGATAATAGTAATGATTGATATGCGATCCGTGATGTGTAAGTGTGATTTTAGACTAGGATCTGGACAGGGGAAGAGGGGAGAGGGAAAAGTGTTTGTTGAGAGTGGGGTAATGAAGATGGTAATACGGGGGGGGGGGAGTGATCAAAGACGTCTGTATTTTATCTCTCTGCCCACAACCTTGATTCATGTACGTGTGGTATGTGTTTTAAATAAATATAAAAGAAAACCATTAATTGGGGAGAAGGGGGGCAGCTTAGGAGGAGTTAAAATGCTAGTGTTCACATCGATTGAGCATTCACTTACACTTTTAAATCACCATGTGTATGGATATAGTCTTCAGTTGATTCTGGTCCTAGAAGTAGATATACCACCATCATCTCAAAGCCACTCAAATATCGTTTTCAGCTAGCTTTTCTTTTTTTATAACATGACTGTCTCTTTTATCATCACCATGCCATGTTAGAAGACACGTTACATTATATGGTATCAGCATTATGCTAAATAGATCATATATGTAGAAAAACCATGTGTGTTGTAGTTGCTTGTAACAGTATATGGATGACCTCATCCTAAGACAAAGGGGCGTGCAAGCATGATAGTTGTTTATTCTGATGTGCATTCCACTGGTCCAAAGTTGGCCCATGTTGTGGACTGCAAAGAGGAGAGCTACAGCAGGGGAACCAAAGTGAAAATGGATGGATGTTTGTGAGGATGGTAATTAACCATGTCAGCGCGCACTGAGGAGAGTGACGACAAGTAAGCACAACTGGGTGTTGTCAGACTGGAGTTGATCAGTGCAGTGCTCCAGGGAAGATGCTTTTAAATGAACTTTGTTAATTGAGATGAAAGTTGGATGCAAGATGACCAGTTTTCAGTGCGTATGGTCAGTTTCCAGTAGGTGTTCTGAAGGTGTGACGAATGAATATGGTTGGAATCCGAGTGGTACCTCATTGTGTATGCATCTGAGAAATGAATTCAGTTGGTGTCTGCTTGGTGATATGTTTTTGAGCGTGCATGCTTTGAGAGATGTGCTATGATGAACATGACTGGTAATTTGGAGACAGAATTTTGTGTGCCAAAGCGAGAGGTCTTCTGGAAGCAAAAAAGTCTGGGTTCCATGTTCCACCCACATTTTGTTTTACCACATCTCACAACACCAAACAGCAGCCTTTGTGTTTGATCAGCTTGGCCAATTTTAGTAGCTAGTAAGCCAAACATACACCGGCAGACAAGAACAGTTACCAAACACTGAAAGTTTGCCCATACAGGCATATCTCACCATGATTTCTTTTCAGGTCGACTCATGAGTTTACAGTGGAGGGTTTGTATCAGCAATGAAGAGTGAAGAAATTCTGGATAGACAGCATGATGGAGTGGATCAATTATCGATACAGGGATGAAACCATGTTTGGAAACTGGAGTTTATTTTTTTAGAGAGATCTGGAAATTACATGTGTTAGAGTCAACTTTGTGTGTGTGCATGTATTTCAATAAAGTTGTCATGAACACTCTAGTGTGTGTGTATGTATTTCAGTACAGTTGTCCTGAACACTCGTGTGTGTGTGTGTGTGTGTGTGTGTGTGTGTTTCAGTAAAGTTGTCCTGAACATTGGGCACCAGTCCAGGTTTTTTCCAGACTGGATTTTCTTCGGTGCCATGTTCTACTGGTATACGAATGCTGTTTCAGTTAGCCAACCATTAAGCTATGGATGCCTTCTTCTTCCAGCTAAATGAGGATACTTTTGTGATTGCAACTGTAGGTTTGAACATTAGGAAGTAGGTATGGGTGGAAATCAGATTCCTGACAAAGATGGTGTTGATTGGCAAGGCCGTGTTTTGGGCGCATGGTGTTGGAAGACTGTGAGTTCTAGCTGGCTTAGCTAGCCTATGATGCACCGTGAGTTTAACCAGCATTGACTTAGTGTGTCTGAATGCCGACAATGAACAAAAAAACATGCAAAGAATCAGAAACATGTAAAACACTGTCTCCCTCTCTCTCTCTCTTTAGGATTTTGGAACAGGTGTTATTAGTGATGGTGGGATTTTGTGCTTATCATTTTATTGTAAAATTCAAGCTAGCCAGTGTTCTTGTTGTGATCGAAGTTGTATAATAGTGACCTTTCATGAACATATTAAACATTTGATTTTTTTTTTCTCACAAAGCTTACTACAGGTTGGGCTGGTGCACAAAATACTGTTTCTTGTGTCCAGATTGATTGTTTTCAAAAGTTTCATTACTTCGGAAACACTTTCACATGTTTTTATAGTAACAACTCCCCCCCTCCTTCCCCCCACCCCAGCCACCCCTCCTCTCCCCATTGAAGATATTGGGAGGGCCAGACTGCTTTCCAGTCTGGTGTCAGAACAGTCATCCCGGAATCATTCTCTTCAGGGGGGGATTTACAAGTCATTCTCAGGTTTTTGCGTAAGAAAATGGCCTGGAGCAAGGATCCCATCAAGAAATCAGTCCCCATAATTCTCAGTCTGATCCAAGCAGTTCAGGACTCGACGGACACTGTATCAACATTGCAAGGAGGAGAGAAGAAAAAATTCACAAAAGTATAGCGAAAGCCAGAAATTGACTTAAAGGAACATGGACAGTGCTATGTCTTCAAATCAGTTAAGCAGCAGTGAAGAAGTGGTGAACGCAAAAATGTAAAACTCTTCACCTTTATCCGCTGCGAGATCTCCAGTACAGAAGATGATCTGGTCCAGGGAGCCGATAGGCTGTACACACAGGCTGCATGGAAAGTTGATTGGATGAGGAGGGTCAGCTATGACCGACATCAAGCCTTATTAGCCCCTGAAATCGACCTGACATGCTGTGCTTTTCTGTCGTGAGACATGGTATATCATGCAACACCAAACTGATCTTTATTTAGAAGTAATGTAACTTACTCTGTGAAACATATATTATTATTATGGGCATTGTTGACGCGTTGTTTACTGTAGAAAATACAGGTGTCTGAAGCAGTTGAATGTGTGTGTTGTTTGTGCATGTGTGAATATGCATAGCTGGCAGCCTTCCCAGACTTTTCTGCAAATTTCCTAATTCAGACATTATTCCCCAAATCACGAATTTGGTAGAAAACTCCAAAATTACAAACTCTGTTTGAAAGTGTGGGGATTGGAGGGAGTGGTCATTTTTTTGATAGGGGTGATAGAGTAATGCAGAATAAAGCCTAAGTGATGTTTTAAATATGCTGACAATATGTATGGAAAATGACTTTTCCTTGTAAACTCACATTGGTCAACTGAAAGACCAGGGGATTGGAAATGCTTCAGTCGAAATTCTAACTGCCGCCTCTTCACTCCATCCACCCCTTCATACCCAGGTTCCCGAATTTTGACTCAAGAAGGTTGGCAGCTGTGTATATGCTTCCTCCAGTACCAGACTGGAATATGGTAACACGTATACATGCCCATCATCTCATCTGATATCTCTTTTAAGTGAACAGACACTTAAGATCTAAGATCTTGAGATGGTTAAGATCTAGCGTTGGCAGATTGCCTCTCTTCTCATTTCTCTTCACTGGTTTGCCTTCAGTGCATGGGCTCTTCATACCGAGGCTGACCTGGACTCTCAAGCATACTTGCTTGACTCGCTTGATTTAAGGGATGTGAGAGGGTATAATAGGATAAGATATGATAATGTTGCTTATAGCCCAGCCGACCGCAAAGGGCCACATCAGGGCTGTCACCACGTTAAAATCAACTCACCAGTCATTAAAAAAAAAAAAAAAAACGAATAAACAAAAACAAACTGTCACACATCTCTTTAAATGACTTCCAGAAACGCACCAGAAATTTCGTTAAAAATCTTTCATCCATAAAATCTTAAATCAGATGAAAAATGTAATGTTAGAAACCGCTGAATATGTCATGTGTGTGAGCATGTGTAGTGTCCTTTCAGATGTGAATCACATCATGTGATGTGCACAATGAGTGTATATTGTCAAATGTAATTTATGGATGTGTCAACAATTTGTTCCAGTTTCATTTGTCTGATAAGTAGGCATACTGCACATACTGTGGTCAGGTGACTGCGTGTCACGTGAATGACTGTTGTGTATGTGTTTAAAGTGACAGTGTGTCAAATGTATGATATTCTCGAGTATGACTTCTTTGTGTATATTATATATATGTACATCAAAGTATGTTCGCATGTTCATGAGTGACTTAGAGAAAGCACACAAAAACAGAAGCTTCAAACCCTGATCCATTCTTTAATTCCCAATATTCACATAGCAAAAATAACTTGCACTCTAATGGTGAACAGCCAGCCTGTCAAGCCTCCTAAGAAATGTCCATGCATGCACACACACTTTCTCTCCAATCCCATCATGCAACGGGAACTATGTTCTTCCTCAGCACACTTAACTTACCAGGATTACACACTTACCATTACCACTTACCAGGACTATCTAACCATCCATAAGTGCAGTATTTTTTTTTCAGTGCAGCAATACTTGCCACAGTACCAAGCAAGCATACATGCAAATGTGCACACACACACACACACACACACACACACACACACACACACACACACGCATGCACGTTTGTCACTACCAGTAAACACCAAGGATTGACGGATCATCATGCGTCTTTTCATTCTCTACATGGCTCCCTGTTCGTCCACAAAGTGCAGCATTTCAATGTTTTCACAGCACAAGAATCACATAATGCTCCATTTGAAACACACACGTTTTACCATATACAGGATGGGCAAATCATCCAGTCTCTTCTCGCTCATCCTATGTTCCCTGCCTGCCCCAAACAGTGTAATAAGAATTTTGCAATATATAACATGCTGCACTTGCCCATGTATACACACAAGCACATACGCAATGTATGGGACAAGCAAAAAGGCAGTTTTTAGCATATGTGACCAGAGAAGAAATTAAATGATTATGTTCGAGATTTCTATCAATCAGCCTCAGTTGGAGAATACATCTCGTATTCAGACCCTCACATCACTAGAAGTCGTGTTATGAATGGAAAAGGTTGATTTATTTACTAAATCTCAGTGATGATGTTCCGTTCAGATGTACATGCAAACCCACTGTCTGCCCGCATACTTAAGCATGCCTCATTGCTTGTTGACAAACTCACTTGGAGCACATACAGAGAAAAGCCAGCTGGCAAAGAAATGGGGGTAACAAGTGTTGTATCATTTAACACCACATCCCAGCCATTTTGAAACACTTGAATCTCCTGGAATATTTTCACAAGAAGAACACAGAATTTAAAGAAAAGAAAAAGGAAAGAAGGAAGAGGCATGACTGTGTGTACTCATGTACATTTTGTGTCGAGTCTCATCTGCCACATCCCAAGGGCGACCGAAAGTCAAAGTGGGTCCTTCCACCAGTTTTATAATCCATCAAGATGATCATAATGATACTGTGATGATACCTAGCAGACCAAATTTTCATCAAGTTTTTATTTAGTTTTACAAAAACGAAAATCATTCTACTTTTGACAGCCGTCTATTAAGTACTGTTCTGTATATTTTTATGTCTATTATCTGCAACACCTGAGACACACACATATATGTTGACAATCCATTCCACATTGTGAGCTTAATAAGGTTACCCAGCATTTTGTGTGATTATTTCAGTTTTTTAAAACACTGGTCATCCCCGAATGGAAAATTTTACCAATACCATCAGAAAAATATATGTGTTTGGAAAGAATGGCATTATGCCTGCCAAATCTACCCAAAATAACACTCTGCGCATGACAGCATCTATATCTACTGGATGACATTTTCTTTGTAAGCACTCTACAGACCAGTTCAAGCAGTGGAATACAAAACAGTTTCAAAGGGAAAATGTTATCCTACATGGTGTAAGTCCCCAATGTTGATGTTCGAAGATCGGTAGTTATGTACAGAAATCCACTCTGGTTTAACACTCTCCACCAAAGCTCAATGCACACACCATGAAAAGGGAAAAAATTCTCAAGATGCATCATGTAAAATAATAAGCCAATCACCTTTTCTGTTCGCTTTACAAATGCATCCACCAAAGCTAAAAAAAAACACCAATCAGAAGAGGGTTTGCTTGGACCAAATGAGAAATACCCTCTTCTTGAGAAACATTAACGTCTCCAGAAGTATCCTTTACCAGAAATATTCACTTCTCCAAAAAATACTGTTGCAAGCTATGGCCAGTTGGCTTGCTCTGACTGGGCAAACGTCATGGTTTACACAGCACCAAGGTGCCCTGGACAGCATGCTACACTTTCCGCCCAAGAACAGGGCTGTATCCACCGCGTTTCATTCTACACTTAAATGCTGCTCGCCTTCACCTTGTCAGACTCTGTAAACCTCGGCTGCTCCTTTCCTTGTAGTCTGCGCCTGACACTTACCCTCTCCATTGCAGTAAATCAAGCTTGTAAAACAACTTTAAAAAAAAAAAAAAAGAAAGAATGAATCCAGAAGAATCAAACACAAAGCAGAAACCCAGAGACCGCATGAACAGTTCACACATGAGGGGAGATAATCAGAGACAACGAAGAAACATATATGAGTGAAAGCATGAGTATATGATGCATAGATGTATCCCTTCACCGATCTCAATACTTCTCTATGGATATGCGCATATACCCACAGGAGAAAAGAAAAGAGAAAAAACATGGACAGTGTACTGGAACCCTCATACATACAATTGGTCTACACATACTTGCACACACATGCGATCAGCTATGAGCACAGACACATATACTCTCCGCTGAACTAATTCCAGCCTCCACTTGGCATACAGCCTACACATTTATACACTTTATGCATCCACAGCTGCATTCACACACATACACATGCATAAAATTAAAATCAACCCATACACACACCCAAACCATAATGAAATTGCAAGTTACAGCCATGTATAAATTCTATGTATTGATAGCACAAGTAGATACTCGTTAGCATACACTCGCATACAAACACCCACTCTCTCCCCCTTTTCTCTCCCTCTCTCATACACATACAATCATCAGTATACTATTTCACAGGCAAGATTCAGCAGAGGCCAAAGTTTCTCTGATTACACGTCTACAACTGGGATGAGAATCCACCCACCTGCCAGTCAGACTTGCTAGTTGACTGGAGAGACATTTCATTCCCCAACATCCACCTCCTTCTCCCCCCTTTGACCTGAACCTGTGCTGCTCCTTTTGATCCCGAACTACCAACTATAGTATAACTCCCCTGTTCCAACCTATCTGATTTTGATTCCCTCCCCTAAGTGACTTGGATCAAAAATCTGTGCACAGAGAAGAGGCCAATTCCTCCACCTTGAAAAAGAAAAAAAAACTGACCTCATTCACCAAGGGCAATCACTCTTGTGGCCTATCTGTGTATGGGGGCAAGGTTAGCTCCCTGTTATCCCAATTTTTTTTTTTTTTCAAGGAGGATTCTGATGATATGGCAATATTCTGTGCCAAGTGGGGATGAGGCATTTATTTGGACTGGTAAGTATGAGAATAATGACCAACCTACTTCACTCAACAAATTAACACTGTCAACACAGACCTCGTTCTGCTCTATGTGCCCACACTGCAGTCACAGCACTGAAATTCCCTCAGGACACCTGATTTTGACCATTTTTAGTTGATTTTCCTTAAAAGCCTAAATCCGACAGTGACTTCATATTTGTACAGTGAAATAGAGCTCTCTTTCATCTTCTCGATGATAAATGTTTTAAAAAGTCAAAAAATTATTATTTTGTTGTTGTTTGATTGAGTTGAAGATGACATACTTTGAACAAGGAGCACTGATTGAATGCTTGAAGACGCCAATGGGTTGGTTACTTTCTCTTCATATCAACCAATGAAATCAACTGTTAGTAGCCTACTAACTGGTATGAAATGACATTGGAAGGACTGTATCTGTTTGCTGACACTGGTTAAATATTCTCCAGAAAATTCAGTCATATCTATTTTTAGAAGACCATCGCTATCATTCTTGCGACAGGTCCTGAGTGACAGATCTCATGTCGCGAGTATTTTCACCCCACGTCACCGAGTGGTAAGTTGGGCACCACAATCATTTTCCAACGTGTTGCGAAAAAGTTAACTCTATATTACAATGACAGCTATGTACTGACCAATACTGTGCAAATAGTTGTGCTCAACCAAGACTGGCGGATCATTAGCTGGATTATAAGGTAGTCATAAAACGGGGCAGACTGGTACAGTGAAGTAGCTGGTCATTTTCATTCAGTTCACACAAGGGAAGAATTCATAATCAGGTAGGCTGGAACAGGAGATTTCCACTGTACTGTCGCAATGCAGGAAATAAACACAGTTTAGTCGCTCCTGCATCGGAAAAACAAAGCATGCCAAGTAGACAGGAAAGTTTATTTATCCGATAATCATTATCCATAAATGTGGACAAAGCTGAGCTGTGCAGACCATTTTGCTCACTGTATGTAGTTTATGGCAGATTTGAAAAAAATTAATTTAAAGAATCTTCTAAATGCAGAAAAATGCCAAATTAGCAGGCTGCACTGCAGAACGGGACAGTAATGCCTATTCCAGTGGTTAACCTCTATCCCTAGTCCCCAGACTACCACAAAAACCCTCGACATTTTATGAACTGTTTACTAAAGGTTTGAAGTCCCATAGCCTACTGGTTGCAGGGGCAGTGAACTGTTGGAGGTACACTGTGTCCGGGGCACAACATTTTAATTTGTAACAAGAACAGAAAAAAAAGTCGAGGCTTTCTTCAACAAAGGTAAGGGAATAACCTGCAAATGCATGAGATGACCACAAAAAAAAAAAGAACAGAGGACAAAAATAAAGATACAAAGAATCAAAATGAAAGTAACAGAAAGAAAGGAAAATGAACAGAATTTCCAGATCGAAAACATCTGGTTGCTAAGAGACTTCCAGCATCTCCATTCCAGCATTCACATTACCATGCTCTACTAGTGCTTTGCCTACTGGACCATAAAACTGTTTCGCCACTGTAGCTGTACCACTTGTTTGTTGCCGATTAGATGCATGCAAGCATGATTACATTTAGATATTCGGTAATTTTTTTTTTCTATGAATGGTCATACATCACAACATGCACAATGTCTGATTCACTTGTGACATGGGTGGGTGGGTGCGTAATTGCCAGAAATGCCCTCTTCCCTGTCGTCCTCTCTTTGAGTGGATAAAAACATGGTCACCTGTCCTATTCCTGATGAGCTATGTCGCCGTCTTCTCTTTCATCCTGTTTCTTACGTTTTTCGCCCACTTTGTAACTTTTCTGGGGGCGTTTCTTAAACATCTCTTCAAACTGAAAATTGAGGTATTCCCTTCAATTACATTAGGTGCTGTAACCTATCCCATCTGAGATGAGATCACCTATGTTTTCTCTCTCTCTCTCTCTCTCTCTCTCTCTCTCTCTTTCATATAACAGACCCATTAATCATCTTTGTTCTCCTCTTTAAAACTGTTCTGTTCATTTCTGGCATTCTCTTTTTTCCTCAGTCCTTAATCCACCTACCCACCCTCCCCTCCCCTTTCCCTTGGCCCCCTACCTCTCTGTCTCTCTCGACAGAAATAAAAAGATGTTTATCAATACCATCCAAGGTAAGGCTATCAGTATTTTCATCTCTCTCTGTCTCTCTCTGTATCTCTGTCCCTCTCTCTCTCTCTCTTCATCTCACATGATTTTCTCACATTCTTTTACTTCCTTCTACCAGGAACAGAAGGTTCACAGAACAGTGACAGAGCATCGTTTCGAGCACACACACAAAACACATCCAAGACTATCCCCAGACCATCCACCCCAGTTACCCCATTTAGCAAAAGTTTGAAGGGCAAAGTCACTTCCCTATTCTATGTCACCCTTCTCACATAGAAACCCTGCAAAAGCTTGAAGGGCAAAGTCACTTCCCTATTCTATGTCACCCTTCTCACATAGAAAACCTGAGTTCACAAGTCACGTATCCATCACCACGAGATCTTTTAACTGGTTGCCACTTTGTCTCCTGTAGTCAGTCACACGCTGACCGCTCCACCCACCCCTTTTCCCCACCCTCAAAAGTTCCACACTTCAAAGGCCTACGCTGGATTTCTTGCTGACATTTCTCTGGTCTTGAGCAGCCTTCTCTGATGCCCATGACAGACAAGTCTGTCTTTGACCCACAT
Source organism: Conus betulinus (assembly GCA_016801955.1). Classification (NCBI taxonomy): domain Eukaryota; kingdom Metazoa; phylum Mollusca; class Gastropoda; order Neogastropoda; family Conidae; genus Conus; species Conus betulinus. Next base: position 328,533 of record JADBJO010000573.1, read on the forward strand.
CAATGACTGAAATAAATGGTAAATATCAAAACCAAAAATGTGACAAAAAGAAAATTCAACATACTAAAAAAAATGTAAACAAATATCTAAAAATCATAGTAAAATTTGGAAATATTGACACTCCCTCCCATTTTAAAAAATCCATAAATAAATAAATGAATTAAAAAATAAAATAAAATAAAATTAATAAAAAATTTTTTTCCAGTTTTCGGGGGGAGGTATTTCACAGATCACAAACACATCCTGGGTAAGCTTGCCGAGTGGAAGGTCACTGTTGGTTCTCCGCAGCGTTGTTTTCCCCAAGTGCCTGACCCTGACCCCAATCAAAGCCGCCAGGTCGGTCCTCTGGCAAGGGGTTGTAGTTGGGGTCTTCTTGGTGACTGTCAAACAGGTATTTTCTGTGCAACACACAGCCAGGAAATGTGACTGAACAGTGGTCTGAACACTGTACTGAAACAAGAGTGGCGATTAGAATGCAAAGCTCTCCACCTGAGGGACATGGTTTCATGCCTCCGCAATGCCTGACAGGTAGCATATTTTGCACATCTTCCGAGTCAGTCAATGTGCAGACCTGCTTAAGATTGAACAAACTGCATGTGTATACCATCAAGCACACATTTTGATGTTCCATGTCATCCTTCATTGAATCATAGAAAACACACACAAAAAAAAAAAAAAAAAGCTTGCACCAACTGCCTTTGTGCAGTGGTTAGTGTCATGGATCGTGGTTTGGGCTGTCTTGGGTTCAATTCCTTTCAAAGACATACATTTGTGGGATTTTTTTTCAGCCCCAACGGTCTCCTACCCAGACCTGCATTTGAAATGGGCTCAGCTGGGAAGACTGGAAGAACACAGTTGAGTTTCAGTTTCATCCGTTTAGTGTGTAGCTCAAATGTCCAGACCAAAACTGCAGGTGGTCTGTATTCTTCTGGCTGGTGGATGTCTGGATACATTAAGAAAGCAGGTGTAAAGTACAGCCTTGTCAGTGTCACGTAGTCTTAGACCATAATGGAACTCCACAGGATCATCTTCATCATCCCCTTTCTCATTGATTAGTGTAAAAAAGTCTCAAACTCTATGGCCCTTCATGCCCTGCTCTCATGGTGACCTCAGTTTAAATCTCCTCTCCATGTCTATGACCTTGGTGAGTTCAAGTCAAAGTCACTTATATCACTGGATGACATGACGGCGCCCTAAGAAGGGAATGCTCACTCACCCTGGCTCCACGATTATGCAATTACTATCATCAGTAGGGAGTTTAGAAGGAAGTGTCCCATGTATGTTGGATCAGAACAGGGACCACTGAACACCACTGAAGCGTCTCATTCTCAGCAGTAGCCCAGCATCTCCTCCCGTGGGCTGCCTCATGACGGCTCAACACTGACTGCTCCCTATGGATAGCCACAGCTAAGGCCGCAACAAGACGAGCCTGGGTGAGGCTGTGAAACAAAGGAGCTGGAATGAGTGGCATGGGGTAGTGCCACTGAAATCGCATGGAAGATGAGCCCCCCCCCCCCCCCCCCCCCCCCCCCTTAGAGAAATGGGTGCCATCACGATACTGGAGGAGATAAGGAATTTACAAGCCTGTCCCATTACTCAGTGAAATGCAATCAACACCCAGGCAACGACGACAACGTCATTTACGTGTCTCTCCTGGATCCCTATAACTTTAATCATCAGGCGACCGTCTCAAAACCATCCCTCTTTCCCTCTCCCTGTTCTAGCACTAATCAACAGTGGCAAAGTTGGAATATAAGTCTTTTAAAGAACGCTTATAAGCAAAATCATATTCAAGGTAAAGTAGTTTTTTAGTTCTGTGTTGCACGTTGTCAGTTCAATTCATTGTGAAGTAGTGAATGTCGCATCAAAGCTAAAATGCAATGAAGAATGACATCCAGATGAAAAAGAGACTGTGTGTTGCATTTAAGAGGAATAAATTTACAAATCTGTGTTTTCCAGTCGTTTCATCTGCTGTAATGTATAAATTCATGAAGTAAACTGAAATCATAGTATTCTGGGCATCAACCTTTTACTCACCATGTGATGTTACATTCATAAACCAACGCCATGGTAATAGTGTCTATGTGCACCAAAATGGTGTGTGTGTGTGTGTGTGTGTGTGTGTGTGTGTGTGTGTGTGTGTGTGTGCGTGCGCGCATGTGCGCGCGTGTGTGTGTGTGTCTGTGTCTGTGTGTGTGTGTGCATTTTTGCTTGCTTTAGTGACCTGGCAACCAAGAACAGTCTGATTTTTTGCACACAATCCAAAATGGTTTTTGGTATGCAATATGTGCATACATGTACGCACATGCGCACATGCATGTGCTCACATGTGTGTGTGTTGTGTGTGTGTGTGTTTGTTTCAGTAGCCCTGTGACTTTCCTGAATGTAATTATCGATACCACAGCAGCTTGTAAACTAAAGTGATTGTTCCCATATGTGATATAAAACACTTTTTTTAATGCAACATAAAATGTTTGGTTTTGTATACGATTTGAAATGTCTGGCTTTTGTTTGTGACAAAGTTTTCACCTGCACTTTTTGTTCACTTACAAAAATCCAGGAGTCCTGAGCACCTTGAACCCTCCAGGCTGGTTTGGAAACACGTCTTCAAAGAAGTAGTATATGTGGCCTATAGCAATCCCTGAAACGCCAAACAGCACTCATTTTTTATTCATTCCAAACTGTTTTAGATTTCAGATTCTGAACGATCACCAACACTGTTATCTGAACCACAAATATTAAATCTAACAGTCAAAATTATGTAGTAAAATACATGTGTCACAGCTACTACAACTCGCGCACATAAATGGACATTCATGAGGCGGTAAAATCATGAGGCGGTAAAATCATGATCATCAATGATTTTTCTACTGCTTTTTCTTCTGCCCCTCAATGAACTGTAATTTTTTGTCAAAATAAGTCTACAGTCTAAAGATCTACGTTACCCCGGTTCTGTTTGGCATAACATTTCGTCACAAAGTGTAGCAGCACAGCACTGTTGATGAATCCATCACTGCATGCTGCTGCACCAAATCCATACCACTTTGGCAGCTCTGCCCTCCCAGTGACAGCATCCCAAATTTTTCACACACAGAGAAATGTGTCGTGACGAATGAACTAACACAACAGAGCTTACCCATGAGGTCATATCTTCTTCGCTTTACAACTAACACGGTCCATTTGTTTCACCAAGCATTTTCCTCAACTTATTACCTGATGATGATGGAGTTGCCCAGGAGCAGGGAGAAGCCCATGAGGAGGACCCAGGGCAGGTAAGGGGCCTGGAAGTTCATCAGGCCAAAGAAGTTCATGCGGGTGTACGGGTTGCGCCGGCTCCACACGTAGACCAGCATGATCGTGAAGGCACTGCCAGGAACACGAGGTTCACAAACAACGCCAGCAACTGTCAAACTGGTTAAGGGGGACACGCTTCGTCCCAAGTATAAGAGTGATTGAGGTGGTCAGAGTAAAAACTACTGGTGTTTTGTTCTTAGGCTCCTTTACAGAAATTATTGATAGTAAAATTCCGACTCTTAAGTGGACGTAACCACACCAGCCATTTCCTCTATCCTGCACACTGCACTTTGTGTTCAATGATAATCACCTCACTTATGGGTACGCCTGCTTGCAAATGTGCATGCATATGTGAGTGCATCTAGCTGTACAGTATATGGAACACTGGGGGGGGGGGGGGGGGGGGGGGGGGGGAGTGGGGGGCCAGCAGGATGCTGGAAAAAGCAAACTTAATACACCAACTTTTCTTCTTGATTCCTTGATCATTACACACATCAAACCTACACCACCTCTATTTTGTTCTTCACTCAAGCACTGAAATACCTTGTCCCACATGCTAAATTTCTCTACGTTGTTGGTATCTTACCTTTCAATGCACGTAACTACACAGGACACAGCAGAAATTAAATAAAGGAAAGACAATCCTGACGATAATAAAATTGGATTTTGACCAGTCTGACTGGGGATCACTTTGCTGTGCCAGTCAACCAGTGACATGTTCTTACCCAAGAAAATCCTTGCAAAGCTGAAAATAAACTACACCCTCAAAGGGAAATGGTTGAAAGCAGTCTGGCTGCTGTCATAGATACCACTCAAAAATAAAAATGATGCAAAACTATCCCTAGTAGGACCTTGATTCTTTGCAAAACAAAGGCATAGGGAACACTGAAGTCTGATAACATGTCATTATATTGGAAAATATATATATGGAGATGGGAAAAGAAAAGCTGGAGGCAATTTTTTTCCCAGGCCTGAAATAAAGAGTGCAGAATTTCCCTGGGCTGGATTTCTGGCCTGAGCTTGAAAAATGGCACCTCTGTATAAATAACAGGCATAGCACCTACACTTCAATGGTATTCTCATCATCACAAATCACAATTGCCATCCTGTGACCCTCTAAGGCAAACAGTGAAATAATGTACACAAGAAGTGAACTTCTGACAAAAAAGGATACAATCATGAGAAAACCACCGAACACAAACATGAAAAAGAAGTCTGCTGTCCGGCCCCGAAATGACCCCTCCTCCAGCATGCGGCAGTAGCGATAGGCAAATATCATGTTGAACAGGAAATTGAAGCCGATTGGTCCAAAGTACAGGAAGTTGGTCACCAGGCGCCATACCTGCATGATTGACCAGAAAATAAATGAGCTTATGACTATTTTCTCTTACAAGTATTCATTCATGCACATACGTGCCTCACATGTTTGCAAACACATACTTGTGTGCACAAACACTAAAGAATTTGCATGTATGCATACAAAAGCACACACATAAACCATAATCTTATTAGCTGATGCAAATCTTCTATTGTGACACCTGTATCATTGGAAGAGATACTTGCCACTCAAAATAAAAGTGAGGAATCTGAATCAATCTCTCTCTCATTCTGTTAAAAAAAAAAAAAAAAAAAAGTATTCATTGCTACAAGTTATGTTGTAAGCAATCATGAACATTTAAAGTCCAAAATATTCTATACCAGCAAAAAGAAACTTTTCTGATTTTAAATATTCAATCCATCTGCACCTTCCACAAAAAAAAATTCTTCCGCCTTTTCCACACACCCATTTCCCTTCCATCTCCTCTTACCTGCCCCCTGCTTCATACTAGCCCTTCCTCTTCCCTCCTCTAAACCCCTGCTCCCTTCCTGATCCCTTGTGAGCATAATGCAGATCTACTGCAATACCCAATTCTGTTGCATTAGACTGTACACCTGTAAATTACCTGATACTGTCGGAAGATCAGGTCTGGATTGAAGTAGATCTGGAATGGTGTGATGATGTCCAGTTGCTGTGAAACAGTAGAAGAGGAGCTACTGTTATTGCATACTTTTTAAACATGTGTGAATGAAATCTGATCTCTATTAGGAATATTCTGAAAATCCAAAAGTACTATCAAAGGGGAAAACATTCACTGTTAAAACTACACATATAAGATAATTGAAAACTGAAGTAAAAGCAGGCTAAACAGTATTTTCTTTTTGTGCTGATTTCATCAATCAATGTCTATTTTATGTGTGTGTGTGTGTGTGTGTGTGTGTGTGTGTGTGTGTGTGTGTGTGTGTGTGTGTGTGTGTGTGTGTGCACGAGCATGTGTGTGTGAGTGTGTGTGTGTGTGTGTGTGTGTGTGTGTGTGTGTGTGTGTGTGTGTGTGTGTATGCATGTACCACATGGGTGCATGCTTGCACATATGTGTGTGTGTGTGTGTGTGTGTGTGTGTGTGTGTGTGTGTGTGTGTGTGTGTGTGTGTTTTGTGACAGTTACAACTAGCTTTTTCCATTTATATCAGTTTTAAAGACATGGAAACACACACACACACACACACACACACACACACACACACACACACACACACACACACACACACACACACACACACACACACACACACACACACATTCCACCCTCACCTTCCTCCTGCACCTCCTTCCTTGAAAAAAAAAATCCCTACCTCTGCTACCCCCATCCCCCACACTGTCCTCAATCTCAAACACACACACACGCACGCACGCACGCACGCACACGCACATGCAGACACATGCACACACAAACACACACACACACAAACACACACAGACTGGGTCATGTATGTGAGAGAGGTGAAGAAAGTGACAAAGAAATATCCTTTTTAAATGGTGGAACGGATGATTTGTAATAAATGCCTAACGCTTTATGGGACAGCAGCTCTGCCATGGCTCTCTGTAGCAGCTGAGTTTTAAACAGTGTAAACTGAACTGAATTGTAGGACAAGAAACGAAATATGATTGCTATTATTAAGAAACTTATATTATTATTATTATTATTATTATCATTTTTGTGGCAGGGAGCAGTAAATGTTGAATAACCATCAAGAAGAGTAGTACTGTACCATGCTAAGTTAATTACAAGTCCATAACACAAAACAAATGCTGCTTATGGCACCAATTTGTTGAGTAAATATGCAATTCTTTTGCAAACACAAACAACAAACAAGGAAACATCTTCATTAAAGATGTTTGACATTTGCCTACATATCCTGCATCTGATGCATGGCATGCATGCGAAACCAATGAACTTGTAAGATCTTACAAATTTATTCCAGGCTGGTTTGGCCTTTAGTCTGAATCCTGAACATGGTCAAACAGAACACACAGTGGAACAGAAACAACTACAGATAACCTCAGTATAACAAATAAGAATGGAAATTTCAATTAAGTTATGGAACGGTCATACCATAGTATATAATTATAGTATACAGTCTGCCAGCAGGTCTACACGTATGGGCACTTTAGTCCAGCAAAAATCTGGGGAGCAAGAATTACTTATCTTGTTCCTTCAGATGAATACCTTTGGCATGAAAAATATAACTTCACACATGTGACACGAGGACAAAAATGAGGACAAAACAAATAAAATGAGCAACAAAACAAAAACAGAACCTAAGACAACATCTGATAGGAGAAAGTACCCGTACGTGTAGACCTGCTGGCAGACTATATATTATAGTATAATTATATACTATTCAGGCCCTGTAAATGGAGTCCTAGCACAGCCCAAGACATAACCAAGACTAGAGCCATACCCAGGCCCACAAAGCACTGCACTCTATCAAATGAGGAAAAACAACATTTGGAAGGCGGAGGATAGGAGTAGGTGTTTTCATATATATTTGATGTAGGAATGACTCCACACAGAACTGCCTCCTCTTTGAGCACATTGTACTCCACAACTGTGAATCAGTACAGAGGGCTCGACATCTGGCTGGATCTAGTGATGGAACATACTGGCTATCTACAGAGACCAATTTGTTATGAAACTTGTTAAAGTTTTTGTACAGTATGCCTTTCATCTCCCTGCCAGCAGTGATGACCACTCCAAACTGGGGCAGCATGCTATCCACACTGAAGATTCTCATGTATCTCTAACATACCAACCTTGCAGCTCAACACTGGACAACCTCTAAGCTCGTATGATGCTTGCCATTGCATTAGTCCCAAATGGAGCGAGCGTACCTGTCTTGTTTATCTACTGTTTACTCCTCTCTCTCATTCTAGGCAAATAATTACTGTAAGCAGCATTTGTTTGAGCATGCAGTTGTATTCCTATAAAAGCAAAAAGCATTCTGAATTATTGAGCTTCTGTCAATCAACTGATCATCTTCTGTTACTGTGGTAAATTTGGATATATTATGTGTCATCTGCCTAATAAACATGTATGTAACTTTTGTTCTCACTGTACAACAATTAAATGCAAAAACCTCAAACTAATGATGCATCTGGTTTCCTTTCACCTGGCACATATGTATCCATGCAGACAAGAACTGAAGAAGCACACACAACGAACAAGGAATTTCCCTTTAAATTCTAGCTCCTCACTCAATGCCTTCTGGTTCTAATGGACGAGCTCCTTTTTCCTCGTTTCTCTTTCCACCCCCTCAAGCGGAAGAGTAATCAACACTATCGTTGGCACAATTTCCTCTCTGATTTAACATATGACGACAAAGACTTTCAAATCAAAATAACAAACATATCATGCCAAAGATTCTAAAATCAAAATGAAACGTGCCCCCCGGCCTAAACCCGGCCAAACAAACATCTTGATCTTCCCTTTGAAATCGTTTCTTTCCATCAAATATTATGACCGAAACAAGCTGAACTGTGTGTTCATTAAGCAATGTAAAACAATTAAACTGCTTTCTGATTTCACTTTGGTTTCTGCAGTTATGACAAACAAACGGAGAGAAAACGTACATGAAGATAAGGAGTGTCGAAAGTAGGGAGCCTCTAAGTCTAAGCTCGAGATGGCTGAAAAACACGTCGTCTGCTATGGCGATTTTGAGCAGACAACATACTTTACTGGCATTATCCTATTGATTCATTTTCTCAAAAGAAGCAAAATGGACAGAAAACTAACCACAGCAATTGTTGTTAAAACACAAGCGGTCGTGTATGCCCTTGTAATAGGGGGCATCTGCATATACTCCTGTTGAAACGTCTGTGCTGCCATGTTGGATGAGACTGCAAAATACGCATGCGTACACGTCAGCGTTTACTAACTTCTCTGATTGCAGGGGAAGTAAGCACACTGTATTTTGTCCGAAGATTTTGTTTTCCAGACATTATAAACAACATTCAATTTCATCCACATCAACTTATCTTGCTGGAGCAGAAATACATGAGCTAAATGCTTGGTAGCATTATCTAACAATAATCCGAGTGATGCTAAATTAATCATAGGAAGATGATGAAACAAACTCAGGAAGAAAGAAGGAAAACTATCCGCGTCACACTTTCTATCCTAATAGTATGAAGATGACGAAACAGAGCCAGTTTATTACCGTAGCTAACAAGAGAGTGTATTTCTTTTCGTGCATTCTCTATCTTAATAATGCCATTAGATCCTGGTCGTGTTTTCTATCAACACCAACAAAAAGGGAGGAAGGGCGGGGACAGAGAGAGAGAGAGAGGGGAGAGAGAGAGAGAGAGAATGAAAAAAAGAACGATGGACGTGTACCACTGTCATCTGGCCAGTGAACAAAAACAGTCATTAGACGTGAAAATCACTTGTAATTTTTTGGGTGAAAACAGTTGTTTTCATTGGTTTGGACGCCGCGAAGGCATCAATTAATGTGTCCGCAGAAAGGAAACAATCATTTAATGATGCCGTGAATAAAGGGCATAAGTGGTGGCGATGAGATCTTAGAGGCTTAGTTTAAAGTTAACCATGTCGGTTTTTTTTTTGTTTGTTTGTTTTTTTTTTTTCTTTCTTCTTCTTCTTCTTCTTCTTCTTCTTCTTTCCCGTGGAAAGCAGTACGTTTCTTCAAAGAAAACATTTATAAAGACCTCGGTCTGGGTCGAGAGTAACAACACTGATGATTGGAGTTGTCTGCCTAACACGGGATTGACTCGCTGGATCTAATTGAGTTCAAGATGGACGAGGACGGGGATTTGGGAGTCACTTTTCTGGAATGCCCATTCCCCTTCTCCCGTCCCCACCATCACCCCCCCACCACCCACCCTCTGCCAACTTAAAAACTGTGCGTGATTTATATTTGCCCTCTATTCTCCCACTGCCGGCGGTAGGACCCTATAGACCCTACTTTTGCCGGGTACCGACACTTCCTACTCCCCCATCTCCACTCCCCACCATCCCCCAACTCGCTCCCACTCCACCTTCCTCATATAAGCTCAAGCTCAGAGTTCGGTCGGGACTGCTACACGAACCAAGTAAAAGAGAAGTTTGTAAGTCTGTGGGTTTGCTAACAATTTTCGGCTACCTCAGTGCCAGTGAAGAATGTGACACACGACCTCATTCCATACCAATAGTAAGGTTTTTTTTTTTTCCGAGGCAAGCAGTTTGTTCGGTTTTACAGAGGTTTACAAAAGAAAAACATGAAAAAGGAACAGCAATAACAATGACAAAATGAGCAGTAAATTCTGTCTAACGCATTTCAGGTTTAACGATGATCACAAATGGAAAACATGAAAAGGGTACAGTTATAGGCTAACAATGGAGAAATGAACAGAAAATCCTGTCGAACATATACACATTACAAAGCAACAATTTTTTTTTAATAAGGTGGCAAAATCAACATCGAATTCTGTCTAACATACACACATTACAAAACGAGCGCAACATCGTGTCTACAGGTTCAATGTCACACGCTCTGTTGAAGCGTAATCCTTTTTCTTTACAAAAAAAAAAAAAAATCTCAGAGAGAGAGAGAGAGAGAGAGAGAGAGAATAGATTCGTCCTAACACTTTCTATATAGGAGCATGGGAATCACCATCAGCAGTACAAATGAATCACTCAAAAAAAACAAAAGCGTATGAAATTATGCTGCCTCGCTCTAGTTCAAAATTATGTATAATGGTCGCCATTTGTGTTTACACCACAGAAAAAAATCTTAGGTCTCCTTTCTGTCTAAAACCACACACGCACGCGCGCACACACATATCCCAGTTTTCAATCAGCTGATTATTACAACATAACTCATTATGTTTTTCAAGTATTTCCTGAAGACAAGAAATAGAGGAAGCATTGTTTTGGCTTTGGGTTTACATAAAAAGAAATTTGCCCAGATTGTAGTGTAATAGAATGTGTTGTCAGTTTTTTAACCGAGAGTCCGTGCTAAACAGAACAAGCGCCTTTAATAACATGATTTCAGATGTCCAGGAGCTGTTGACTTCTCAAGAAATGAGTTTTTAAAGCGAGGTGAATGCAGGCAGAAATTGAAAATTCTTTATTTAAAGGAAATCATTCTTAATCCGCCAGACAAAGGGGGCAAACAAATTACAAAATAAAATACATGCGCTTCGACCTCTTATTTCTTCTTCCGGCAGGATAAACAACATTCAGGACAATGAAAACGTACAACGACCAATCACTTATCTTTTGGAATTCGGCGCAAGATGGGCGACGAAACGCCCGTTTGTCTTGTAATTTGTTTGTCCCGGTCCGTCTGATTAACCGTAACTGTTCTTTAAAAATTACTCAAGAAATTATGAAGATTAGTAACATAAATAAATAAATAAATGAAGGGGGGGGGGGGGGGGGGGGGAAAGAAAGAAAGAAAAATGTGACTGTCTTGTCGAATGTAAATGATAAATGAGCAACAGGTATTAATGATCTTGGCCGGGAACCACCTATGAAGGCCTATCCCGCTTAAGTTGTTCAAGTCAACGGGATGCGCTGATCACAATTAAGTCTGGCGTGGCATGAGATGACTCATTCATGACAGCTGTCCCTATAACTAGGTTCTCGACGACGGAGGGACAGCCGGCCGTCTCACGACGAATGTCTGAATTAGGCCTACGTCTAAAAAGAACAAGATCTTGTACGTCAATGGTCAAATAAGACTCAGGGTACCCCTGACTGATACTGAGCATAATGAGGTAGAGGTAGGGTGGGTGGCAAAGGAGAGGGGGGGGGGGGGGGGGGGGGGGGGGGGGGGGACGACATCTATTAGATGACAGACTATCCTACTATGGGGTACCCCTAACAACCTTTGCCTGCGTTTCTATGGGGTTATCAAAAATGCTGGATTTTTGTTTTCAGTTATACTCAGGGCTTGTTCTACAGTAGTCCAGGTCAAAAACACCACCCGCGATACTCTGCTCTATGTTGTTTCAAGCCTCTGAATGTTGGCTTCTGTGTAGCTCAAACTGCTATGGATCGAGCTTGATGGCGCTAATCTATCCACAAAGGCATCAGTTTATGTGAAGAAAAGAGGACAGTTGCAGAGCATCAAAAGAGACAGACAGGGAAAGCCCGCGCTAACAATTAAGGGCAAGTCTCCCACATTGTCTGTCCAAGCTATCACCGCACATTCCGTGCACACATCGGCTTGATCAGCCACCTGCGTATCCACAAATCATCCCACCCCACCTCAACCCCTTGATGACTGAAGTGGTCCTCGTCGATTCGACGGACGAATAACATGCGTGGATTAAATCGTATTAATGTGCATTGCCAGGGAAGTATCAAGTAAGACTTGCAACAGCTGGGCTCATGACTTGAGAGACCATGGACGCAGGTATGAAATGAACGTAGACCAGCCATGCATCAAGACCAAGGCTTGCAGTCTGCAAAACGGGTCTTCTAACGCCAGTTGCTGTATGGCTGTGAGACGTAAACATTGTATTGCAGACGAACCCCCCCCCCCCCCCCCCCACCACCACCAGCAGTTCCATTTGTGCTGCCTCTGCAAAACCATAGACATTTCCTGGTAGGGTCAAACTGAAAGACATTATTCAGATCGCGAGTTCTCAATCTGACATTGAGGTTTTCTCGGTGACAGTTCAATGTGTGTCAGACGTGAGTACAGGGTGTGAGACAACTGCTTGTCAAACATGGTCTGGCGTCAGGTACAAGAAAACTGGCAGTCCAGCAAAGACATTCTTAAGGCATGCAAAGTTCCGCTTGCTGGCTGGGAAACCCTGGCAGCAAACTGCAAGCAGCCCCTGCATGGTGCTTCCATTGACTGTCAACTAGGGTACTCATGCTTTCAAGGCAGAGCAAACAAAGCACCACTGTCGATAAGGAGGAAAGATATTACAACTGATCGTGTTGCAACATCTGTACACCCAAAACTGATCCGGCAATCACCGTGCATCAGAGTTTGGGTTATGTGATTGGTTCCATGATTGTAAGATGCATATTCAAGAAGCTGTTTGAACAGCGTTGGTCTTCAGTTCTTTGACATTCGTAGATGTTTCATTTTATAGAGGATTTCGGCACTTTTTAGGAACCTGATACGGTGATTTCAGTTCAGCAATTTAAAACGATTCAGGTATTCCAAACAGACCCTGCTCTTCTAAAGCTTGTCCATAGATGAAATAGGCAGCTGTTTTCGTTCGTATCGTAGAGAATCTGAAATTTTTACTGAAGTTCAATCCCTGACCGGTTGTTATCTCACTTTCATACTTTAAGATCTTGTTGAAGTATCTGAATAACTGCTTGCAACGGACTTTCACTTGCGCATATGGTAACGAACCAGTTGCTCAAACAGCGCTGTAACGGTCGACTTGGGGTCCACTAACGCAGATTCCGTGAACTGACTTGCGGTCAGTTTAGCTGACAGTGAACGTGGGGAGAAAGATCAGTCGCGGAATGTGATGGAAAGGGTGTCATTTTTGTTTGAAGAGTGAAGCGTCGCATCCTCAACGCTGGACGTGTATGTACGATAAGGTAGCGAGTTTGTATCTGCCCCATTCCTAGACTTCCAAACTTAATTATCAGTTTGCACATGACTCGTCTTGATTACTGCAATTTATCTTTGTGACCTATATTTTAACTGCAGTTTTATTTCAACGCCTTCCTGCACTGCCAAAGGCGTACCTGTCCCAAATTTTTCTTTTTAAATCGAAGATCAAGACCAAAACAGCTCATAAGGTAACATCTAGTGACGTTCTTTTCGACACAAGGTCTCGTGGGCAATTGAGGTGTCAGACCGTTGTTCTGACTGGGAGGTCTGGGGTTCGAATCCCGCTTGATACAGCCATAGCTTCAGACTGGTAGATATTTTCTCTCCGGAGTTAAGCACCTCTTTAAATCTCAGTCGTCTGCTAATCCTTCAGACGAGACTTAGAAGTCGAGGTTCACCGTGTGAACCCATGCAAAACCTTTCGCATACGTGATCCCACACCAACTTTCTGAAAAGAGGAGGTGGTGGTGTGTTAGTGGGTTGAACAAAAGTGAAACACATGCACACTGATGTTCTGTTGTGACATCATTCCAGTCGGAAGATGGAATGTGGCTGCCTCATGACGGGACTGAGAACAGTCGCATAAACAAGAAATCTTACCTATGGTGAACCTTGAAGTTTCAGCCGAGGAACGGAGAGAAGAGAGAGAGAGAGAGAGAGAGAGAGAGGAGAGAGAGAGAGAGAGAGAGAGAGAGAGAGAGAGAGAGAGAGAGAAGAAGAAGAAGAAGAAGAAGAAGAAGGATATTATCAGAAAATACAATCACGTGATGTTTCATGTCTGCTTCAAAGCTGTGGATGCATAATGTTGAACAGGAACATTTCTTAATAGAGTCTTCAATGAACTTTGAAGAAAAGACGTTTGAAGCCGTACAGAGCAAAGCTCCCATTGGAACATGTAAGCTCGGTTGGGACCTCCTGTAAACAGACAAGCATCAACCCCCCCCCCCCCACACACACACACACACACAAGCATCGATAGACAGGGGTGAATTCAAAGGAGAAGAGTCCAGTTTGTCTCAAGCCATTACCACAGGACTTCTAGTATGACACCATATCATGCTTATCGGGTTTCGCCGGTGCTCACCACAGCAAAGAAGACAGGTCTTTATAGGCCCACCAGGATGTATAAAATCAATAACTGTCATGATGAGCAAGAGTAACCTCGCATTCCCACCTCAACGACAATACAGATTAATGCTTTTTTTTTTTCTTTTTATTTAGCACCAGGGTATAGAATCCTGCCAAAAGAAGTGCTCGTGGAGTCTTTAACTACAGAAATCTTTATCTCCAAACAGGCGTAGGGCTTCATGAGTGTATGCAGGTTTTTTGTTTGTTTGTTTATTTATTTTTAGGGCTTTGCACCACCTCAAGTCGTAACTGGGCCGGTAACGGGCAGCCCTGACACTGTAATCACGTGTTGTTGTTTTCGTTTTTCCTACTCTCTCATCCCTGTTTTTTCGCGTGCGGTTTTTCTCAAGTCCTGCATGACAAAATCTTCTCAACCAAAAAAAAAAAAAAAAAAGAAAAAAAAAAAAAACGATGCTGATCGTGTCTGCTTGTGTAAAGAAGAAAAAATAATTGCTGTTTTGTTTCTTGTTTATATATATATATATATATATATATATATGTGTGTGTGTGTGTGTGTGTGTGTGTGTGTGTGTGTGTGTGTGTGTGTGTGAACTGTCATTTTCCTGTCCATAACGTATTATTCTGGCCCTTGTCCCAATTTGATCTGAAACGGTTATCCCCATCTAGAGCACCACATGCTGTCCTTGGTGTGTGCGGGGACTTTAAACCCGAATGGAGTGTAGGTGACACATAAAAAAAAGCTGATACATTTATTATTCATGTCCCGAGGGATCATATCTGTAGTGCAGTTTAGGTCAAAACCCGTTGTCAAGTGTCCAATACGTCAGTTTGTCATACGAATGTCCGGCGGTATGACTGAATCCATAATCCAAAATGGCAAATTCTGACGGGCTTTTTTCTCAGTACATTTATTTACTTGTATGCAGACTCGTACGAAGCACCCAAAATTATTGATTCAAATAGTAACGTTCTTGCCGACATCACAAGGAACAAATGTTATTCACTTCCTGTTTACAAGCCGTATATTTGTAGGTGTGCGACCTGCAACATCAACAGTTTATGCTGAGTGGCTTATTTCCCCTGTAGAAAATACGCATGCGCAATGCAACGTATGTCTCTTTCCGAGACGTAGGTGTGGATTACAATGTCAGAAGCATCCTGTTCATAGAAATGAGTACCGATACATCTCCACCAAGTAATAATCCGCCATCAAGCGGAGATGGCAATTCTGCCGAAGAAAACAGTGGCACGTATGAGTGCAACATATGCCTTGAAACGGCAAGCGACGCAGTCGTCAGCATGTGTGGTCACTTGTTTTGGTAAATAACACGCTCTCTCAGTCTCACTCTCGTGACTGTTGTGACACTTGTTTCTTTGTCGATAAAATGCCTGTAATGTAAAACATATGTCATGAAGCTTTAGACAGTGTGTCACGGTGTATAAACATAACTTTGCCTTGTAACTTGTTTGACCAGATTTGTAGAGCGCAGCTGCATTGTTAAAGTTGGTGAATGAATGCAGGATTGAGGAAGAGTCGGGAGAGTGGGTGTGGCCTATTTCACAGACATCAATATTTTCATTCTAGATCTTTCTCAATGGAATGTTGACGTGTGTGGATGGTTTCTGTTGGTTATATTCAGTGGTAAGTAGATGTCATGTAATGACATCACCGAATCCACATTTTCAAAGCCGTTGATTTTATATTCAGAAACTGAGAAGGAGAAACACCAAACCAAAGTATGTCATGCTGCATTGCATGCCATTGATCTTCAGAGACTATTACAAACAATTTAATGCTTGGATATATTTCTGAAGGAGATGATAATCAATTGATAGAACTATTAGAAGGCTCAACAAATAATTCAGGAAGTGCTGCTTTCTGTCTTCTCTTATAGTGGTAAATGTTCATAGCGAAAAAAGGTTCTTCATGATTGGAAATTTATGTCTGGGGTAGTGTGTGTGTGTGTGTGTGTGTGTGTGTGTGTGTGTGTGTGTGTATGATTGAACAGTGTATGGCTGTTAGAAAGAGGGCATTAGATTCAGGAGGAGATGTTTGTTTAGAAATGTTTTGCGTCATACACTATACTGTGTCAAACTTTTGAAAGCACAGCCAATTTGCTAGAAGTGAATGGTTAATTTTTGTCATAAATAGACATTTAGCTTACTATCCTGAGCTGCAACAGACAGTGTTAAGTTGCTTTCTTCAGCATCATATTAACTTATTAACATTCTGCATGTGTCACGGTCTATGACTTGTCACATGGTGAAGCACTGAAATACAGGAAATGTAGCAGGAATGATAGTGATGCTCATTCTACAAATAACAGTGACCGAATTTGCCAGAGGATGCTCCATGAATGGTTTCAGAGTATGCAGCTTAACAGTCCTTCATGTGACAAGAATAGCAAACCACTGACAGAAGATTTTAATTTCATGAAAAACTGATGCTTGACGTAATGTGAAATTGTTAGCTTTGCTTTAACATTAGAATTTGAATCAAGGTTCAGACAAATAAAGATAATTTGGCATTACACTGACAACAGAGTGCTGAAGATAGCAAATTTGTTGCCACTCATGCCAGTGTTCCTGAAAGTGATGTTAATTAAGTCTCTGGAAGCAAAGACACAGATCTAAGGGGCAACAGTATACCAAGTGAACCAGCCGCCGTGGCGAAATGGTTAGCGTCGCGGACTCTCGGCTAGGAGGTCGTGGGTTTGAATCCCATCAGAAGTCATGTGGTTTTTTTCTGCCCCGACCGGCTCCACCCAGAGTTGAGTTTGCTGTGGACTCAGTTGGGAAGACTGGGACCACACAGTCGAGTTTCATCCACTTAATGGATGCGTTTCTGAGAGTATTGCTCAAATTTCCTGACCAACACTACAGGTGTCTGTATCTCTCGGGCCTGGTTGACGCTGGGATATATTATGAAAGGAAGCATAGAGTACAGCCCTGTCATGTAGTCTCAGACCGAAATGGAAATCCGTAGCATCATCATAATCATCCTTTCTCATCGATCAGCATAAAAAAAAAAGTCTCAAATTCTGTGGCCCTTCATGCCCTGCTCTCATGGTGACCTCAGTTTCGATGTCCTCTCCGCATCTGTGGCCTTGGTTTGGTTCCGTCGGGGTCACCGGTATCGGCGAGTCCATGGGGGCTGTCGTTGGACGGACGTGGTGGCGCCCTCCGGAGGGAGAGCTCACTCACACGCCGGCTCCGCGACTAAGCAATTATTGTCGTCAGTAGGGGGCTTAGTAGGTGGTGTCCTGCGTATGTTAGATCAGAACAGGCGCCACTGAACACCACTGAAGTGACTCGGCAGCAGTGCAGTGTCTCCTCCGGTGGGTTGCCTCCTGACGACTTAACATTGACTGCTGCCTGTGGATTGCCAGTGCCGGGGCTGTGGCGGGCCGACCGGGCCGTGGCTGTGGACAGGGTGTCGGAATGAGCGGCGTGGGTGCACGCCTGTTGGGACAGAAAAAAAAAAAAAAAAAAAAAGTATACCAAGTGAGAAATGAACTTCAGTATACCAAGTGAGAAATGATTTGAAGTGAATGATTTTGATATATAAATCATAAGAATATTTTAACTCCATCAAAATCAAAATAAAAACACATTAAAATTACGCTGACTTTAAAACATATGTCCGCCAAAAGATACAGCATCACTCTAGTCTATGCTGCTGCATAAAAATAAAGTTACAGACGCTAACATATTCAGTCATTGCAGATTGATTCTTTAAGATATTGAAATAGGGTTGTTTTTTTAAGGTTATTTCAATGCTGCGACCATTATTAGCAGTATACATGTGTACACTGAGTGACTGCTGTTTGTGTTGATAAGGTAGGGTAGGGTATATGAAAAAAAAAAAAAAAAGTATGGCTATGGTAACCTGGCTTATGTTTTTTTTTTCTCCAACATTTTTTTGATGTTAAAAAAAAGTGTTAGTGTACTCATTGAGGGAGAGGCAATTTTCATGCAGTCTCCAATAGCTTCCATTTAGTTTATTGGCAAAAATGACATCTGTTGCCAAAGGACTAGGCAGACTGCTGTGGACATGCACAATCTGCAACGTACAAAAATCTGAGCATTTACAAGGGAGATTAAATATTCAAATTCAGATTCTATCTCTTCTTTCAAGTCTAAACTTAAAACCCATCTATTTTCTCATAATAGTCAATGCTGTGGGGGGAGGGGGGGTTACAACCCAACTCATAGCCCTCTGGGCCTTTTCAAATGTAGTGTATGTTCTCTATTACATATATTTGTTGTATAATTGAACGTTATAGGATTTAGCTTTTGTAGTGATACTGAAAAAATAAGTGAATGTCATACCCATAAGATTAGGATTTGTTAGTTTTTGTAGTAACAGTATTTGTAGTTGGGTGTAAGGTGTACTATTGTATATGAGAAGGGTGAATGTAGAATGATTTTGTAAAGCAGTTAGAGAAATTTGTTTGATTAAGCGCTATATAAGAAACCATTATTATTATTATTATTATTGGTGAAGGTCTTGACATAAAGTGGGAAACCGGGAATTATAGTGGCCTCGTTATTATGAGCTATTGTGTTAGCCATTGTGTAAATAATAAAACGAAACAAAATAACAACAAAAATGCCTACTATGAACCCTGTATATCTTTGGTCAAGTTGACCTCAACCAGAACCTCTATTTTCTTTTCACCTTGTGTTTTAGTAGAAGGCTGCGGTATGTAGTAGCAGACCTTTCAAGAATGTTTATGTTGAAGTTTATATATGTTATTATGAAAATGTGCATGCAGATGTGGAATTATATATATTCAGAATTATGACAGTTTGGAATTCATTCATCAATAGATACTACTAATAGTAGTATTACTACTATGTGCACATGCACACACACACACACACACACACACACACACACACACACACACACACACACACACATTCACACACACACACACAGACTCTCACACACACACACACACACACACACACACACACACACACACACACACACACAAACAAACAAGTGTGCACACAAACACACATTCACACACACACACGCACACACACAGGCACGCGCATGCACACACACACACACATACACACACACACACACACACACACACACAAAAACAAACAAACAAACACAACACACACACACACACACACACACACACACACACACACACACACACACACACACACACACACACACACAGAGTAAATTTGCACATTGGCAAAGGCAGGGCCTGAGTTGACGCACACATGCGTGCACACACACACACACATACACACACACACACACACACACACACACACACACACACACACACACACACACACACAGAGAGAGAAAATTTGCACATTGGCAAAGGCAAGGCCTGAGTTGACAGTAGAGTGGGTTTGTGTGAAAAAAAGATTCACTGTCATTCAGTAGGTGGAATTCTGGATGATTCATTGCCATGCTTGTGTGACAGTTGGCCCTGCCTACACCAGTGGCTGGAGACAAGACGCACCCGACAGACATGTCCCGTGTGCAAAGCGGGCATCAGCAAAGACAAAGTGATTCCCATTTATGGCCGTGGTAACCCAAACCCCACAAGATCCTAGGTCAGTGCCTAGCAAGTTTCCAGTTTCCAGTGTCATAATACTTTAAGCAATTTTAAAAAGGAACAGTGCGAGATTGGCCAGATGATACAAACAGATTACAGGACAAAACACAGTGCATTTCGACCTCTTTGGTCTTCTTCAGGGAAAAACAGGCAACATTTAGGACAATGAAGATGAAGAGCGAGCAGCCACTTATCTTCTCATATTCAGCGCATTTTCATCCAACACCCACTTTGCACCAAATATGAAAAGATAGGTTGCTGCTCGTTCTTTGTTTTCATTATATAAATGTTGCCTGTTTTTCCCTGAAGAAGACCCAAGAGGTCAAAATGCATTGTGTTTTGTCCTGTAGTCTACTTTAAACAGTCCAAACTAGGAACGGAAATCAGAGGATAGGGGTAGGGGTGACTTTAGGTTTAATGGGGAAAGGTTTCTATACAATTCAGCCAGCAAATTGAGGGACATTATTATAAAAAGGCTTCAGTGATCACTGTTTTAGGTTTTGTGGGGAGGGAGGTGGGGGGGGGGGGGGGTGGGGGTTGAGAGAAGGGGAATGTGAAAAAATTATCCAACCCTTCATACCATGCTGTCATGGTGCCTATGGTTCCATTTCCTTTCCTCATCCATGTAATGGTAAAATTGTGTTGTTAGTTATTAATCTGGTTTGTCATTGGAGTTATTGTTGTTGTACCCTGGCTAAAAGACTCCAGGGAGACATCCGAACAGCCAACGTACTTGAACACTATGGTACAAATTGCATCAGCTAGGGATGAGAAACATTATGTGTGTGACCGTTTTTGATTACTGCGCCATGTGGGCAGCGACATTCTGACTTCAGGGGATGTCATTAGAGTGAGGTGGTGGCCTTCTCTAGATCTATGGGGCTGCTTACTCTTGCTAGCTCCGGAAGTTGTCAGTCAGTGCCTTCAGTGTTGGGCTTATTAGGTTGGAAGATTTTTGTTTGTTTTTTGGTGGTCCTGCATGTGTTGAATCAGAACCACACCACTGAGCAGTGTCGAAAGCACTGAGCTGTACGGTAGTGATTCATCTAGTGGTTTTCTTTATTCCAATATGGTATTGTTCACTCAGTGTAGAATGCTAGTGCTAAGTCTCTGACAGGATGAATATGGGAAGGAGCGCAGGGGTGCTTTATAGTCACAACAAAAAGGTAAAATAGTTTGCTTTAGTTTGACATAGCTGATTTGCAGTGCAATGCAGCGGACTTTGATGTTGCTTAGTTCATAAATATATGTGGTTGATATATATACATGTAGCACTTGCTCATTGATGAAGTGATTGATTAGATGAGTGAAAATTTTGCAAACAAAAAAACCGACGAGGGGTTATGAATTGATCATTTCTGTTCTGAATCTGTTTGTTTTCTGATTAACAGTAATGTGGACATATTTTGATGGAGAACATTGATTCTGATGATAATTTTCAATGTGTGTGTGTGTGTGTGTGTTTATGAGAGTGTCTGTTTATGAGTGTGTTGGTGAGTGATTGAAAGAAGGAGAGAGAGAGAGAGAGTGCAGGCCTAAGAGTTGTAATGTTCTTTAATGTACCAGCGCTTCAATTGTGATTCATTTTATGTGTTGACACAGGGAAAAATTACCTCCACGTCCTCCAGGGCAGAGATCTGAACCAGAAAATTCCGGGGTAAGTACACCTGTGATCTTTACAACTTGAGAATAAAGACAATATTGCATTGTATTTTGTGGTGAAAAATTCGGTAAGACTGGAGAAGATGAGTCTAATAGTGCATGAGATCTTTGTTGTTTATGTGTGTATTGCGTTTGATCACTGATGCATGTTGTTGTTATTGTGTTACATGAAAGTCGACTCAAATGTGCATGAATATCTTTCCATCTTTTATCTATCGATTGATTCATCCATCTGTCCTATCCATCATGACGAACAGGTGGGCGGGTGAGCAGGTGGTTGTGCAGGTTCAACGTTAGTCATGAAGTGTTAGAATTCAGCAGCAGATGGGCATGTCCACTGCCTGTCCACACCCAGCCACTCCCCCAACGCACAGTTAACTTTCCTGCTCCATTCTCTCCCCTTTTCACAGGTTGCTGTCATGTGTAGATGTGCTTGTGTACATTGCAGTGGTGTGTGTGTGTGTGTGTGTGTGTGTGTGTGTGTGTTTGTTTTCATGCATTGCTCTGTGTGTGTGTGTGTGTGTGTGTGTGTGTGTGTGTGTGTGTGTGTGTGTGTGTGTGTGTGCACGCATGCGCATGTATATACACTTTTGTCTAAGCATAGGGATGGGGGTAGAATGAGCATTTTAATATTTATTCGTGTTTTACCAGGTTACATAATGCTACAATAAAAAAAAAAAATTGCCTTTCTATTTCAACAGAGGTGACTGGTCAGAAAAGCTGGAAATACTGTTGGTTTGTTGAAAAAGCCACAGGCAATGCATGAGTTACTTTTAAAGAGAAAAGTAAATTGTGCAAACTGAACACATAGCATACTGTCAGTGTTGAACATGGGCATTTGTAGGAACAGGCTGGAGTTAAGGGGGGGGGGGGGGGGGGGGGGGGGGGGGTTAGAATTTGATGCTAGGTGGCCCCACCCCAAAGACTCCTGGCAGAGGCAGAGACCCTGGTGTGAGCCCCCAAAACTGTGTTTTTTTTTAGATATAAACAAGATCTTGAAGCCTTAGCCTGAGAGGTAAAATCTAACACACCAGCTGAAAAGAAACGAGGGGAGTGGATGTCTCACAACGCAGGTGCCACCCCCCACCCTTCCCTCACCACCTCTCTTTTCACCTGTCACCCCTGGGTCCAGCCTGGACTTTGAACAATTTTCACTTTGACTCAGCTTAGCATTTATGTGCAGGTAAGCAGTGGGGGAAAACTCCAAAAATGGAAACCTGTGCATTGTGTATTGACTTCTGGATGAGGACGTGGAATGTAGTACCTATGTAGTGGACAAGACTGCAGAGCAGGGCATTTCTACACTTGCACACACTGGCAACTCCCCGCCCACAAAGCGACATGTAAATGATGGGGAGGAAGATCTATGGTTGGGATGAAGATTTGAGCAGCACTTTCAGAGATACGCTTCCTTGAAGCGTTAAGACTCAGGTCTGTGGGGTCCCAGTCTACCCAGGTGAGCCCACGTTGAACTTGGGTGGTAAGTGGGTTGGAGTCCAGCCACAGCATAGACAGGGTTCAGAGCCACGGTCTCCTAATGTCATGTCTTAAGGCTTTTAAAACCCTTGTCACATCATGCAAAGTCTCTTGATCAAGCGCAAAAAAAAAAAAAAAGAGAAAAAAAAGATTTTGTTCTTGTGCTCCTTCTTTCTCTTTCATTTGCATCCAGTCATTTCATGGTCACACCTTGTGACTTCAAAAAGAAGCTGTATGCTAATCACTGGTTACTCGACCAGGATATAGAACTCATTCCTCACTTGTTCTGTCCTCGTTTAGCCAGTTACAATTTAGGAGCATTCTCAAGCAGTTTCACTTGATTTTGTTTTAGGCATGTTGAGGCGTTCTGACTTTTTCAATAAGGCGTACCAAAATACAAACCGAATCCTATGTGGCATACAGAATTTAAAAGTGAGGACAAATTCTCAATTGATCTTGATGGAAAAAAAAAAAAAAAAATCAAGCCCAGTGGGATGGGATGCAGAGCAAATGACCTTCACCTTGTTTAAATTGGCTGATCACTGTTGATTCGTTGTGCGAATGGCTCACTTGAAAAGTTGAACATGTTCAACTCCCCAAACTGGGCGCATATTTTGTTCTTGCGCTTGCTTACCAAAGTGATTACACTTGTCAAGTGTGAAAGTGTGTCTTGAGCAAGAGACTCGCCTGATGTGATATAGGTTTATCTGCTTTGCCATGATGGCTGGTCTCATCAGTCTGAAGAATCTCCCACTATCCCAGCTCTTTTTTTTTTTTTAGAGTTGACCCATACATCACCAGCTATTAGAATTGTGGACTCAAAGTGTTTTTCAGCACCGGCGGATTTCACAGTCACTCTTTCTGAATGATTGGAACTTGTTTCCCAAGCCGTATCTTTTTGTGGAAAGTGAAAAAAGCAAAATGATTGCACATTTAAGCCTGTAACTTGTTTTCGCTTCTTTCCACAATGTAGAGCTATCAGGCTTACTTGCATTGCATTGTTTGAGTTGATACAGAAATGCAGCATCTACACGAAGTCTTGTATGCCCGCCAGTTTTCTGGTTGTGGCGAGAAATGTGGTCAGTGAAAATATGTGTGTGTGTGTGTGTGTGTGTGTGTGTGTGTGTGTGTGTGTGTGTGTGTGTGTGTGTGTGTGTGTGTGTGTGGTGGATCTTGAAAAAAATCAGTTGATATCTGTTCTAGTGTAAGAAAATAGTTTGGCTGGTTCTGATTCAAGGGCATTCTTATCATGTATATTACACAGCAAAAGGTAGGCCTCACTCCAGTTCGCCAAAAATGAGACACACAGTACAGACAACTCATTTTATCCAGTTACAGTCGAGCACAGAACAAAACTGTTTGTCTGATTAACAGGGTCTTGCGCGTTGAATTACCTGTTTGTCATTAGTATGGGATGGTTTTTGTTGCTCTAGTTTTCAATGTAAAGCTTCTGTTCTAGCACATGGAAGTGTGTTTACACATGTTCGTACATCAGACTGTTCAGATGACAACATAGAATACATGGTGCACTGTTTGAGGAACACCACTTTGCTTTTCTGGGCTTTTTCAAAAGACATCGCTGCCATATCCTTGTTGGCACCCTGTTGGATTGGTGAGAAATCCGTGTTGTCATCTCATCAAATTCCATCTTCACCTTCTCCCCCCCCCCCCCCCCACTCCTCCCCACCTGCAAATCCTTGCATTTTATAAACATTGGGAAGATGAAAGCATACCTCCTCCCCCTCCACTTTATACCTCTACTACCCTCCATATTACCTGTACTTTCAACTCTGGAAAATGTTGAGAATCACTTTTCAGGCCTGTTAGCTACATCCACCAGCAGCCCTGATTGTGGGAAGTGCTATTGTCACATTGATACTGACTTGGCTTACATTGAATTAATTGTATTTTTTTGTCACAAAACTAAACAAATTTGTGTTTAGAAATTGTGACATATAAAGTAGAGCATGCGCCTAGTAACTGAGACTCCAGATGGTGACATGAATCTTACTGAAACAGGCTTTTCCTCCGGCCTCCTGCCATTCCTTATTAGACCTAAAGTTGTGGCCTGGGTGCAAGTCTTTCAGGAGAGTTGATAAACCAAGATTCGATTTGCAGTATGCATTGAGCTCTTAAGAATCCAAAGCAAACACATGAGTTGTGCCAGACAAAATACTGTAGATAAATCCATATCTATAGATGGATATAAACATATGCAGACCGGAAAGAATGAGAAGGATTGTGAACAAAACGGTGACATACTATCCCTGAGGGAAGGAGTTCAAATTTCATTTTGTCATTCAGTCACTGCTTTTATGACCAAAAAAAAGTTGTACAATTACTATTTAATTGTGGGCTTTTTAATGGTGATTCTTAGGTCCATGTGGTCCAGCTCTGAACTGCATTTTGGTGTTGATTTTCAGGCCTTTTCAAATTTTGGCTTTGGTGGCGATGGGGGGTTCCAGTTTTCCTTTGGCATGTGCCTTTCCTTTCGGCATTTTTGCCTCCACATTCAACTTCAACGATGGTCGGCCTGCCCCACGTAAGTCTGACATCCCCTAGGGATCCTAGCATTTTGTGGTGTAGTTAAACTTTTATCTACCAAGATTTATTTATTATTTTTTGTTTTGTGTGTGGATGTAATATGTACCAGATTACCCACGACATTTCTTGAGTGCTATCATCTCATGGAAGTGATATTCCTTATCATGAAAAAAAAATCCTCAGATGATGTGCTAGTTCTAACCTCACAACTTTTGTGTAGAAATTTAGTAGCGGATGTAGTTTAATGTCTAGAGCTGTGTTTTAAAGTTTACCATTGTGGTCACTGACTTGCGCTGTGAAGATCCAAAGATCCATCTGGACATTAATGCTGACTCTCGTGTTTGTCACCAAAGTCATTGCCATTAAGTGTTTATAGTTTATACTGGTGTCTGTGTCACTGGGCTTAGCAGGGACTACCATATGAGCAGACTCATTCCCAGACAGACACAGACAAACACATTCACACACACACATACTGACACTGCACACACACACACACACACACACACACACACTCACACAAACACTACACACAAATACATACACACACACACACACACACACACACACCACACACACACACACACACACACACACACACACACACGCACACACACACACACACACACACACACACACACACACACACACACACGCGCACGCACATGCACACACACACACAGACGGAAGGACAACCGAAAACATCAGCTACTCATCAAGGTATGCCAATATATAGAATAGTCAAGGGCATTATACATGCACAGCAGATGCATGCTACACCCTCCACACCTGCCTTACCTCCAGGTGGGACACTGACCTGAACCGTGTGCTGGTATTTAGAATTGTCAAGGGCATTATAGAAGCACAGCAGCATTATACATGTGCACAGCAGCATTATACATGCACAGCAGATGTGTGCCACATACTCCACACCTGTCTTAACTCCATGTGAACGCTGACCTGAACCATGTGCTGGTGTTTCAGCAGCACCAGGCTCCCCCAAGAAGCAGAGGAGCAGTTTCTGTCCAAAGTCTTTCTTTGGGTCGGCATCATCTTCATCTTCTGGCTTCTTCATCGCATGATCGTGTGTTCTCGTCATCGTCATCGTCACCCATGTCTTCATTATGAACTGGATCCCTGGTGGCTCTGCAAACCAGTTTGCCCTGTTTGGACAGTTTGCCCTCTTGGTTCTAGTGCTCTGCAGCTCGTCTCCCATCTTTTGTTTTGCTTCGTTTTGTTTTGGTCTACAACTGCGTGCTTTAGTGGTGGAGGTATGGGATAGGCAGAGATGTATATTGATGGCAGTCAGAGTTCTCTTAGTGGTAATCTCTAAAAATCGATGCATTTTTCGTGTGTCTCGTTTACGATAAGGGAATCTATCAGCTTGTCATGCTTGCTTGCTTGTTTCTTGACTCATTTTCATCGTGTCCTTTTTTTTTTTTCTTTCTTCTCTGTTTCTCATCTCCTTTGCTGGCTAGCTTGTTTGTTTGTTACTTGTCGAAATCTGTCTGCATTTGCTTTTTTTTTTTTTTCTTTCTTTCTTTCTTTCTTTGTCTTCTTCTTCTTCTCTCTTTTATTCAATACAACATGTTTCCTTGAAAGAAAAATCTGGAACCTTTTTCCCCCTCTCTCACCCTCCACTATGGTTGTCCTCTCTTTGGTTAGTTTGATGCCAGGTTTGTGATTTGGAGACATAATGTCTGTTACGAGAGGTATGGGCTTTGCATCCATTACTTATTCTGCGATAGACTGTATTAACAATGTATGTAGATGTGCATAGAAAATGAGCCAAGACACTCATTCTCAATAAAGATCAGAACTTTTTTCCATGAAATTTGCTCCAAAATGTAGTTTTGGCATATCTTTGTGAAATTAGATTTTTTTTTTCAGTAGGTATATCCATACTGTAGATGAAGTTAAAATGTGATTTTTGTATTGCGAAATTGTACTAGAAAGAAAAAAATCAACCCACTGTCACTATAAACAGTGGTTGTCTGGACGACACATGTTGCTGTTAATGTAGCAGGAGCTCACAATAAACTGAGGTAAAAAACAAAGCTGTCTTCACTGTTAGTTTTGAAGTCACTGTGTAATGTACATTACAGAAATGTATACGAAGCTATCTTAATTTCAGCGTTAGTTTGAAGTCGTTGTGTAATGACATAACATTAACGTGCTTACAAGAGGTACAATTTTTTTTCGACGTCATATGAAGTCACTGTGTAATGATATGACTTACCATACTCAGAAGACATACATTTTTTCCCACATCACAGATGTTTGATAAAGTTGGTATTGTCCATCTTTACAATGCAGAATCAGTGTATCAGTTTAAGTTGCCGAGTAAATTGGTTCATAGGATAATGTGGTATTGAACATTTATATTTCAAAGGACTGGAATTCATTTAGGGGTCTTTTAAAGCCTCTGACTGTTACCAGTAAGCTTTTTTTTCATAGAGATTCCTTAGCTATATTTTGATAACAAATCAATTGGACAATTATGACAATTTTTTTTTTGCCTTTGTCAGTGTGTGTGTGTGTGTGTGCATGTGTGTGTGCTTGTGCATGTGTGTGTGTGTGTGTGTTTGCTTTGGCATTTGCACACAAATTTGTTTGAATGTCTTGGAAGTAAGAAACTTGGCTGTTTCACATTTATAAACGATAACATTAACTATGATTGCAGAAACACATAAAATTGCTGCAAACTGGGCATTCTCCAACTATTCTTTGCAGAAACATGAAGATGGACCAGGTAATAAGTGTATGGACCTCAAACGTACATGACAAAATATGTTCAAAACCATAACATTGTCTTACATGTTATGCTAGGTACTTCGTAAAGCATTAGACAGGTAGCAATGCGAAACAAAATTGTGCTGATCTTTATTGAGAATGAGTGAGAAATTGCATACATGGTCAGGACCCCTAACTCTCCCCTTCTGCCTGGCCCTCGCCCCTCCCTTCTCTATACTCTGTATGCATGGATGAATGGATTGAAGGATTAGTATGTGGGATTTAAAAAAAAAATTTTGATTGAGTATTTGGTAACCATCACAGATCATATTTTTGCCGAAGAGCCAGATTTTATTATTGTAACAAAAGCATAAATAAAAGCATAAATGTGAGGGCAGTTTTAAGATGGGAGGAAAATAATCATGTTTGAATTGAATGAGAGCACCTTTTGTTTTTCTAAAAAGCACAGATCTGTAGTTGATGAAAGTTGCATTCTTAGATCGTTAAAGTATTATTCCTTGATCAGGCATGTCGACACCTCACCAATATCAAAAGACAAACTTGTACACAGAATATTTTTGAAATGTCATACACAGTGCATTGATTCTCAGAAAATAAGGCTTTACTGTCATGTAGGCACATGGCTTGGACTTTTTTTTCAGAGAGCATGTGGTATCATGGCATGAAAGCCTAGTCACACACACACTAGGGGAGTTTCTTACTTGAATGTGAGAACCAGACTTTGCTTGCTTGCTCTTTCACTCAGTATTTTGTGGTAGTACTGTGGGAGTTTACAAGGAAATACTGTACAGATCGACACGTCACACGACTTGGACTCAGAACTCATTGATCACTTCATCCGTTCTACTCTGCATTCTTTATTTTAGGTATGTTGTGGTGTTTCTGATTTTGTTACGTCAGTGAAGAGAAATAAAATAATGACAAGTAGGATCATGTTTGCCACTAACTTTGAAAGTCGAGTACAAGTTCTTTTTCATGATTGTAAGCAGTGTAACTGTGTTTGGAGTACAACCACCAAAACAAAAGGGAGATTATGCCAGGAGGAGATGATTAAGTGCAGAGCAACTGACCTTCGCCTTTGTTCTGATTGGCTGAAAAAGGTGTCTTGCCTGGAAAAATGAGCATGTTCCAGTTCCCCAAAGTGGGCAGGCACTAGTTCTCACCGACTCAGGTTCTCACAGCTGTCGTGTGTCAAAAAAATATGCATAATACAGTAGAAAACACTTGAGTAAACGATTTGCATAGTCAGCCAGTCGTATGCACACTCGAGTCTTGAGTGGCACATCTCACTGAACAGACAATCATTGGAAGAGAAAGAAAATATGGGAAAGAACTGCTGATCACAGCATACCAATTAACTTTATATGTACAAAACCATAGAGCAACTTTTTTTTATAAAAGGTAGTTTTCCCTAAAGAAAAAAAAAAAAAAAACAAAAAAACAATCAAACAAAGTACATTTTGCCCAATTCCTGTTCCAATTTTGATTAGATGTTCTCTCTTTGGGATGCTAGTAGTGCTTTTATGCATGGGGGAAAAAATGTTGAAAATTTTATGGGAAACCCTTGAAAAAAAAAGCCTAAAATGTAAAAGGCAGGGACATGAAACAAGAGAGTGAACTAGAGGTCTAATATGTTGTGATCTGCTGTCGTATGCAAACGAATATGTTATAGCTTGTTGACATTCTATGACTCTCAGCAAGAGCTGCTTACCACTGTTATGTCATTTTTCTTTTGGATTTTTTTTTCTCCCCCATCCCCCCTCTCCCCCCAACACACACACACACACACACACACACACACACACATATGCACACACACACACAACGTTGTAGTGATCTGTTCATGAATGAGCAGAGAACTTGCAAAAAAAAAAAAGACTCTTTCAGCTTTTATTCCATACTAGAAACTATTTTCAGCCTTCCCCTAAGACTTTTTTTTTCATTTGGTCTTTTCTTTTTTTTTTTTTTTTTTAAACTTAGTCTCAAAGAGCACACTGGAACCTTCTTGGTGAAAAATGTCTCTTCTTTTAGGACTTTTTGTGGTCTGGAACTTTCTTGTCTTTGACTTTTCAACATTTACTTTGGTGGAGTTTCCTTGCTTTAGCTCAGTGGAGTCACACGTGCATGGAACTGGCCAACTCATGAAACTGCATGTTGTTTTGCGGATTTTTCTGATATATATATGTTTGAAATTTTCAAACATACAATTCAGAACTTGTGAGGAACTTAAAAAAAAAAAAAGCTCGAAAACTGCACAAGTGATTGTATGGTTAGAAATTTTCAATAAAAGTGCAAAAAATGAACTTTGAAATCAAGAATCTGTTAATGTACAGACAAAACCCATTAGCAAATTACAAAGGTGGATTTTTATGCCGTCAAACATGTCATTGTCTTCATCACATAAGGCTTTGTTGTCTTCAACTACACTTTCCAGGCCAGTTTTTTTTTTTTTTTTTTTTTTTTTTGCATTTTGAGAAGAAACACCGGAAGTAGTCGCCGCATTATGACTATGCATAGTTTGAGAAGAAACACCGGAAGTAGTCGCCGCATTATACTATGCATGAGAAGAAACACCGGAAGAAGTCGCCGCATTATAACTATCAGTGAGTCACTATCATTCGCTTACAGTTGGATCTCAGTTTGAATAAATTTGTCTTGAATCCACCAAACCGTCTGTCTGTCAGACAAATCATCACTAGCATCTGCTTATTAAGAAACATCTTTAGCACAGATTAAATCAAGATTGAAACTGAATTAAATTCTTGCAAAATGTACCTGAAGTTGATTTCATTTCTAGTGTGTGGAAAACGAGACGAAACATCGCCGTTTTTGTGATCTAGAAAACCCTCGTCAAATAATACCTGAAATGGCCATGAAGAATAGGCTAAAGGAAGCAAACAATGTAAAAAATGACAAGCTGCACTAAGCAGTAGTCTCTCACAACTGTTACATGAACTGTTTATAATACTGTTCAATATCTGACAGCAGACGACTGCTGTTGTGACTCAAAACCATGTACAAAGTGATGGCGCTGTGCTGCCCTCACGGCTTCATTGAGTTAAAGCCCACATTCTTTTTCTCAAAGGATTTCTGATGTTGGTTGTGAAAAGGTTCCAGTGTGTTTTGATGAGCATTTGAATGCTGTGGGATAGATTGTGCAGTACTCGCGTTGCTGTGTTGAAACACGTTTTCTGTCTTCCCCTTTCGTACCGTTTTCTGGTCTGTCTTTGTGAATATCGGGGGAGCACCAGTTGTTTTGGCGAGAGAAATGAATAAGGGCGTGTGTGGCACTGTTTGTGACTGTGTGGAAATTATTATCATTGCTTTTTTTTTTTTTCCTTTTCTTTTCTTTTTTTAATTTATTGTGTATCTGTAATTGGGGTGTCAGATTTGAATATAGGTATGAGTGTGTGGGCCTGTCTGCTACTTTTGTTTTAGTATTAGTTTTTGTGTTTTTTTTTTTCTCCAGTAAATGAATGTACACTCTTATGATTTTTAATGTAACCCTTCTGATTGTTTTCATTTGCTGTCTTTGACACTTCAGTGATGTAGCTGTACCCAAAATGCAGACTTAACTGAATTTTTTACCACAGTTCAAATTAGATACAGCGCTGATGTTGTCTGTCATTCCTGTTCAGTTTTGTAACAAATGTGTTGCTGTGTGACAAGTGTTTACTAATATGTGTGTTAATGATGCACCACAAACATGGTGTCCCATCAGTGTCAGAAATAACATACTCAGATCAGTTTCAAAAGAATCTATGATGTTATTTTTCCAAGTATCCAGAGCACTTTTGCGTTCTATTCAGAATTTCTTTCTCTTTTTTTTTTTTTGAGCTGCAAATGTCAGAGATGTGTCATAGTTGTTGCTAATTTAGGGTTTTGATGAGGAACAATGACTGTATTGAGCAGCCAGGTTTAGCAGCTTATAAAGTTGCATGCTCACAGAGTATGTTTATGACAGACACATGTCTGATTGAGGAACTCTGGTGGAATAATGTCCTAACTGAGTGGTGAAAACATGTTTGCACATTTTAATAAATACCTGTGTGATCATGATCTGGCAAACATAAACACGTGTTCACACCATTAAAAAGAAGTATTACAGAATCTATTTTTATTTTGTTTCTGTCTCATCTTTGTGTACCCAGCCCCACCCGAGCTTGCTTCCCCAGCAACATTCTCCCACATTGCTCAATGCAACCACCCCAAACACAGCCATACCTGTGCTTGTCCCTTTTGCAACCACAATACTGACATTCCACATAGGAGGCAACCAATACCATGCTGTCACTAGCCAGCCTTCCAAAGGAGATACTGCTCTACTGAGAGTCAAAGAGATGACGTTCAGTGGTGCCTGTTGTGATTGAACATACACAAAACACCACCAATTAAACCTACTATTGATGACAATAATTTCATAGTTGAAGAGCCTTTTGGAGTTAATGTCCCTTTCTGGAGGGCGCCACTATGTCCATCAAACAGCCATCCCCATGAATTTCGCCAACTACTTGACTTCAGCTTCCTATGGGTGAGAACATGAAGAAGAAAGTAAAACTGAGGTTACCACAAAAGCAATAATACAATGAAGAGCCACAGATGTGGAAGATGACATTTTTGGATGCAATAGTTGTAATGCACAGTGCATGAAAGATGAGAAAGGTTTTTGACAGATTGTCTCCTGCAGACACAGATCACCTGACTTAATTGTCTGACGACTGTGTGGAAAGGTTTTTTTTTTTTTGCATTTTCTTTTCTTTCACTGTTGTACTTTATTGGTTCTTGAGTTCCCATTATTAGTATGTACAGAATGATTGTACAAGAAATATCATTATTTTTATCTCGGTAGTTTTCTGTTGTTCACTGTCTCCGGGCATCATGTTTTCAAGAAACCCCACAGGGTTGGTTTTGTTTCTCACTAACAATAATGAGGCTGTTGATCATGTTTAGGCATCTGTGACAACTGTTTTGCTGTCAGCTGGTTTCCAACAGTCCATTAAAACAAAACAAAAAAAAAACAGACCTGTTTACCCCTGTGATTCCACCAAGTTTTGTATGCATGTTGGGCAAAATTATGATGAATATGA
The DNA here is from genome assembly GCA_016801955.1 of Conus betulinus. Taxonomy (NCBI): domain Eukaryota; kingdom Metazoa; phylum Mollusca; class Gastropoda; order Neogastropoda; family Conidae; genus Conus; species Conus betulinus. Next base: position 361,938 of record JADBJO010000573.1, read on the forward strand.
TAAATGGAAAGGGAAAAAAAAAAAAAAAAAACTGAAAACAATATAGACATGAAGTTCTTAAGTGGAAATTGCACTTAAGGGGTTTAACCATGGTGTTGTTTTGGTATGCCAGTTTGGGTGCTTTGATCAAAGAATGACAAACTCTCGCTAACTCTCACTCAGAAAATCTCTGGCTGAGTCTGCAATATCTGCAACATGCCATAGATGGCAACAACAGTGGGGACTAAAGGCCCAGAAATGCTTTGTAAAAGGCCGCAAAAAGGCAGGAATTTGTCCAAAAATATGTCAGGTTAACTCCCCCAGCCCCTCTCTTCCCCCAGTTTTTACACTTTTCAAAAGGAAATCGGGGAATTGTACGTGTGAAAAAATATTTTTAGGGTAAACCAGTCTGGGAAAAAAAAATAATGGAAAGCTCCCCTTATCAGATGTACAGAGGGAAAATTGTACGAATAAAAGATGTTACAAAGAAAAAGCTGGAGTGATGCTTGAATCAGTTTGTCTCCTGTTGTTACGCTTAGTTGTTCTTGCCTTGCACACGTTGAATGGCGCTCGCCAATGGATGAATCCGATGTGAGTCACCAGCAAGAGCAGGGTGTTCTCTGCTGGGTGTGTTCTTGTTGCAGCTAGACATTGATAGTTTCTGATGGAGTACTGACGCGTGAAGAAAAAAAACAAAGAATAACTTGAGTGTGATTATATTTGGGGGGGCAATCATGATGAAGTCTGTGGGAGATTGTGTGGTTTACTTCAGGCTGGCCATTTACATCTTGGTTTCCCTGTGGGTTGATGAACATAGCAAAATGACTGTAGTCCATGACCACAGTGAGGTGGATAGGGGTTGCATTCCATTTTCCATAATAGTTGCCATATGAACTATCATGCAGAATGTTTTCCCACCAAAACGGATTAGGTGTGAAATGATATGATCTAATACAAGTCTGTGTACTCATCCATGTTTTTTTTGGTGTTATTTTGCTGTATGGTATTGTCTTGGACCCCCAAGATGTTGGTGCGTTCATCTGGTGAAAAACGATCATAATCACTTATAAGATCAATTACCACATTTTGTTTTGGAGAAATACCATAGAAAAAAGTTTATAAAGTCAAAACAAATTGTGAAAATCTGGTCAGAGTGAGAGAGAAAAAGACAAAAGAAAAAAAAAGAACAAAAACCGAATATTGATGTGCAACTCTCGGAACACTGGCAGACCAGGCATTTACCATAGAAGTAGGTCGATTTTTTTTCTTTTTCTTTTCAGAGTCTTTATGAAAACAGCAAATTTGTCAGTGGATGGCAAGGCTTGAAGCGTGCTTCATCATTTCATTTTTTTTTTTTTTAGCAATAAACCTTCAGGTTATGGCAGCACTGATAATGGAGTCTGTACAATTTTACTGGTCATACCTTGTACTCTTTTGAAGCCAAAAGGCTAATAACGGCAAAGGCAGTTCAGTTCCACTGTTCTGAATATTCCTAAGTAATATATCACTTCTGCTGCAGTCCACACAATATTTTGGTTTGTTGAATGTGACCCTGATTTTGAGTCTTGCCTAGGGAAAACAAGTAAGCATTTGGAGAGAGCGTTTCTTGCTTCGTATCACAGACAATGACAACTCTAATTGTAGCTTTCTTCGATAACAGACTTCAGAGGTGTGGAGTTATGGCACCTTGATCATGTCAAAGTTTGATCAGAGTGTGTGTGTGTGTGTGTGTGTGTGTGTGTGTGTGTGTGTGTGTGTGTTATGAGGAAAAATTTTCAGGTTCAATGAAAATAACAATAGGGCATTAGATAACCATAAACATTTTACGTTTGTTTGTGTTTTTCTGTGTGTAATTGACTGGATTGACTTGAGTGACAAAGCGTATTGCACAGCAAAGTCTGCTCTTGAGTCTCTTGTGTGCTTGCTTAGGCTGACTATATCAAGTTTCCTTGTGATAAGTCGCTTAGATTCATGTTGCCAGTGACTTGATTTGTGTTTTGAAGAACATTTGCATATGATAACAAATGTGCTTTTGTGTGCAAAGGCATAACACACAGACACACAAGTGCCAAAGCTTTTGTTAAAACGCAAATGAAAAAAAAACAGAACAAACATGGTCAAGCATTTAAGACACTGTGTGGTTTTACCTTTCTTCAGTTTTTGTGTGTGTATATTTTTTTTTTAAATAAGAAATTTTACATTGTTCAAGAACGTTATGACTTGCACACAGTCAAGACAGTGGGGCATTATAAATTAGGTTTAATTTTTTAATTAGGATTTAGAAATCAAAAGAAATAAATTTGCTTGCTGTTTGTGAACAAACAGTTATGTCTGAAAGGGGCACTTTGTTCACACACACATGCAGGCACAGACACAAACTTACACACATTCACACACACACACACACACACACACACACACACACACTTGCGCACACACACACACACACACACACACACACACTTGCACACACACACACACACACACACACACACACACACACACACACACACACACACACACACACACACTCAAGTTGTGCTTGCTTTTCAGTGTGCGTTTTGATTTTTCTGTTGTTTTTTTCCTATAATTCTTTCTGTCTGTTTGATCGTGTACACATTTCATTGTTATGTTATAATGTCAAAAGAAAAACAAGGCTAGGACAAAGGCTAGCGCAGATCTGCTCTAGTATTTGGATGAACAGTTACCGAGTGGCCAGTCATCATGAAAGTCTAATTGGGCATGATGAACTAAAAATGTTGTGGATCCTTTTTGCTGACAATGGAATCAGCAGGAATAAATGTGATTGGATATGAAGATGTCGTGTTGCAGTGGTTTCTTTTCGTAGTTCTTTATTAAGTTTTAAAGGTTATTATAGCCCAGCTGATCTGCTGCCAGCATATCACATGCAGCCTGTTGAGAGCAGTCGGTCTCGCACAGGAAAGAAAACATTCTTAAAAGGTCAGTCAGATCATTAAAAAAAAAAAGCAAAAAAAATGTAAATGAGTGAATGAATAGATAAAAGGACTTAATGACATGTAAAGTGAACTGTTGACCTCTTTACAGCGTATGAAATGAGGCAGT
>JADBJO010000573.1:375000-385000 GCA_016801955.1 Conus betulinus
TCTTGAAAAGTAAACCATAACACACACACGTAAATGAAGAAAAAAGGGACAGAGGAAGATGGAGAGTGTGGTGGTGGAAAAAGGGGGGAGGGGCACATACGGAAGGGGAGAGTCTAAGATATCACAACCTCAAAAATACAACATCAATAGCAATGATAACAGTAATAGCATCACAATAATAACAACAATACCTACAACAATGACAAGAACCCCCCAACGGTTACCCCCCCCTCCCCCCCCCCCCCCCCTTTTTTTTTTTTTTTTTTTTTTTTTTTTTTTTTTTAACCACCATCAGGGGACTGGAACGCACCGCCTGAAAACAGCTGTAGCAGCGGACACCCCATTTCTTCTGCAAGGTTGGTAGTCCATAAGCTCTTGCCAAGGAAAAAAGTAACTGTGGGAGTAACTAACTACTAAACAAAAGGTGCAGGTTAATCGCCTCTCTTCACTGGGTCTTCAGAATTTAGAACATATTGGGTACCTAGCTCTGGCTTCAGAATTTAGACGGGCCTAGCTGGATCAGCGTGGTCAGCTGGTCCTTCTTGTTCGGGCGACAAGTGAAAAATAGCAGCCTGCTGTTTAAACCAGTGCGGATTGTAGCATTTAAACCGTTGCTTTAACGTCTTATGTTTTGTTTTTATCCATGCAGTTACACCTTCTCTTATGAAAAAAAAAAAAAAAAAGCAGCAGACGCTGGCGACCAGTGTGGAGACTATTGAAGACTCAATGACATAACAAGGATGAAATGGAAAACACCACACGAATGTTTTGATCAAATGTTTATTTTTTTTAATAATCAAACAGATCGAACAAAAGAAACGTCTTTTGCAGTTTTTGGTAGCCATCCCAACTCAATGTTTTTTTTGTTTTTTTTTTTTTAAAATGACTTCCGGTTCAAAGAACAATACTTACATGATGAACTAACAAAAGGTGTAAGTGCATGCATAAACGAAACATGAGACGATATAACGACGGTAATAGTACAAGACTACAGGCTGCATTTAGAATATTCGGAGTCTGTTTTCAAGTGAGGTGACCGCAGGCGGAATTTGAAACAAGAGCAAAGACAGGATTACTGCACTGCCAAAACGAAAGAATACAAAAAAACTACAAATCAAACGCATTGTGGTTTTTCATCTGGCAAGACATATAACATTTAAGACAAAGTAGACGAAAGACGAACAGACACTTTGTCTCTCCGAACTGGGTGCGAAAAGGCTCTACCAAAGTCACGGAGAGTGTGGAGGGCTCTGGTGATAATAGACTGTGGTCACATACTCCAGTCTCTTCTCTGCTGAACTGACGAATTTCTCTCTCTTCATTTCAGTGTGCGCCTGGTGTAGTGGTTTTATTTCCATTCCACACATTCTTTTTTTCTTTTTTTTTTAACTGCCAGATCCTGAAATATGCTTTATTTTGACAAGCAGGGCATTTCAGACAATAGACTACCACTGATCAGTCACTTAATGTGCATGGTACTGGACAAAATATGTTATAGTCCTATTGACCTTCAACTTTAATTTAGTTTTAAATTTTGCAATTACTTAGTATTGTTTTATAAAGCAGTATACTCGTATACATATAGGTAAGTATGTTTGCATGTGTGGGTATATGTTATCTGTGTGCGTGCGTGCGTTGCGTGTGCGTGCTTTCGTGCTTGCGTGCATGCGTGGCGTGCGTGAGTGCGTGAGTGCGTGCGTGCGTGCGTGCGTGTGCGTGCGTGTGTGGTGTGTGTGTGTGTGTGTGTGTGTGTTGTGTTTGTGTGTGTGTGTGCATGTGCATGTGCGTGTGCGTGTCCTCCAGAAATGACGACCTGAAGACTGAGAAGAGCTGGACAGTGGACGAGTTCGTGGGGTTTTTGTGTTCGTGGTCAGCGTACCATGAGTACATGTTGCACAAATCCCGCTAGCCGTGCCAGGGAAAATGTTAAAGAGAGGTAAGATCTGGAAACAAATAAGTAGCCCCCTTCCTTCCCCCCCATTTCTTTCTCTTGTTCTCTTCCCTCTCTTTCACTCTGAATCTAACGCCCTCTCCCTCGGTCTTCTTTTTCCGTGTGTGGGTGTGTGTGTGGTGTGTGTGTGTGTGTGTGTGTGTGTGTGTGTGTGCGTGTGTGGGGTGTGTGTGCGCGCGCGCGCGCGCGCCGCGCGCGCGCGTGTTGTGTGTGTGGTGAGAGAGAAGAGAGAGAGAGAGAGAGAGAGAGGAGAGAGAGAGAGAGAGCGGAGAGAGTAGAGGAGAGAGAGAGATGTGAGACGAGCATGTGTGGTTGTTTGTTTGTGTGGAGTGTGGAGAGTGTGTGTGTGTGTGTGTGGTGTTGTGTGATTGTGTTGTGTGTGTTGTGTGTGTGTGTGATGTTGTGCGTGTGCGTTGGCGTGCGTGCGTGCGTGCGTGCGTTGCGTGTGGTTTGTGTGTGTGGTGTGTGTGTGTGTGTGTGGTGTGTGTGTTGGTGTGTGAATGTGTGGTGTGTGTGGTGTGTGTGTGTGTGTGTGTGTGTGTGTGTGTGTGTGTGTGTGTGTATGTGATATAAGGAAAACAAAATAATGTCCTCTTTGATTAAAAGGAAAGGGAAAAAATCTGTTATATATTGCCTTAGTGAATATGGAATCGACACCAGCAAAATTTGTTTGTTTGTTTGTTAACTTTAAGAGAGAGAGAGAGAGAGAGGAGAGATAGAGGGCAGAGAGAGGGAGAGAAGAGATGAGAGAGAGGAGAGAGAGATCCCACCTGTATTTTCCTACCTCTATCAGATACCACACACCTACCCTATGTGTTGCAAACAGAAAATGTTTCCGGTGTGCACACGAACTTTTGTCAAGTTTTCTGTTGTTGTGTGTATTTTTTTGGTAAGTTAGTTTGCTCCTGTGTCTTATACTATACCTAAAAGTACAATATATAATGAAGGTTGAGACGTTCAAGGGTAACAGAGTTAAAATACTGACATAGAAAGTAATTTGTGTCATTTATTCCATAATGGCTTTTCAACAGCTCAGGAACTATACGATAGTATTGTATTCCAATTGTATGTAACGTAATGCATTATACAATGCCTTGCATTTGTGTTGTGTTGTATTGTATGATATCGTATTGTGTTGCAATTGATGATGACATCACCAAGCTCATAACTATTGAGTAATGCATCGTAAGTTGTATTTGTGTTGCATGTATTGTCCTTAATAATTGCAATGTATTTAATTGTTGTGATTGTGTTGTCGTGTTGCGTTTGTGTTGTACACGTACATGTGTTGTCTTGTATTGTGTAGGATCTCACATCACCAATGAACACGCTACATCAAACCACCTGAACACGCGGCACATCGGACCATGTGAAGATCTTGACATCAGTAAAGAGAAGAAGAGAAAAGAAAAGAAAAACTGTACTGGTGTGGCCATATAAGAAATTGCTGCAACACCACTGGCCTGGCTAAAGGATCTTCCAAAAAACTGTATCTGGGTGGTGGCCATATAAGGGTGGTCACTGGGCTGGATTAAAGTATCTTCCAGGGAGCTGTCGAAGGGACGAGTGAGGGAACGGGACAAGCCTGGGGAGGAAGAGGGCAGTAGACGATTTGGACTGACGACAGCATCGGGAATAGACAGGGGAATGCCACAAAGCCTGATTGTACAACCGAGAGATTTGGAAAGGACCCGGACCCGTAATTTGTTTGTTTTTTCCCCAGAGTGGGTCTGAAACTTGTATACCCTTGAGTGGGCCAATAGAACTCCCCATTGAGCGAAAGGAGAAAGGGAAAAGAACTGTATCGAATATCATGCATTGTATGTATTGTCTTGTGCGGGAGCAGTTCAATCCAGTGAAAGTGCCTTGCAAAAGCACAGCACCACGCTTTTTTTTTTTTTTTTTTTTTTTTTTTTTTTTTTTTTTTTTGTTTATGTTTATGTTGTTTGTTTGTTTTTTTTTGTGTGTTCTAACCGAAGTGGATTTCCCCGACAAAATTTTTACAAAGAATCTCTCTCTCTCTCTCTCTCTCTCTCTCGTCTCTCTCTCTCTCTCTCTCTCCTCTCCTCTCTCTCTCTCTCTCTCTCTCTCTGCAGTCTTGTCTCAAAACTTTGCAGTTTTGTGTTTAAGGATGAGAAAGGGAAGAGGGAGGGGTGTCTATTTAGTTCATTAGATCTGCGCTACTTTACAAGGATGTCAGCAGAGCCATGTTTGCTATAATGCTATCAACAATTAAGCTACCATGTCGTCGCTTTTGTTTCCTTTTCAGGATATGGTTTTTATTTCTTTCGTTTTGTTCGTTTTGTTTATTTGTTTGCTTGATGACCTGATCAGTTCATGATTTGACGTTTATTTTCCTGTATGAATTCGACAACTCAAAAAGGCTTTGTACAATAGGCTGAGCTATAACTGAAAAATAATGATGATAACAATAACACTGCACCCTGATTTCTGTTGTTATTGAGGGGTTTTTGTTGTTGTTGTTGTTTTTTGTTTGTTTGTTTTGTTTGTTTTCCTTATCTTGCCTTGCATTATTCACGTTGCGCTCGTCTTGTATTCAGCATCTACTCAATGCCTAGTTGTCAGGCTTGCCGTCCGTAATCAGCCCAGTGTAAGTACTGGCTCAAAATCGTACCAACAGTACAAAACTATAAAAGAACTCTTTGTGCCTGTGTCTGTTACGTAGGTTGCGGGCAGCGTACCACGACGGGAAAGGAGGGGAGCGGAAAGTGACAGTGACGTGGCCCATCTTCATGCTGATGGGACGTAAACCACAGAAATGACGTCATTCCTCACAGTGACGAACAGTCATGGACGTAAATAACACAAAAAAGCTTGAATATTCCTCTTTTTACATCATTCGTTTTACTCTATGTTTGGATGTACTGTTTCATTTGCAAAAAAAAAATGTTGATCAAAAGTGTGGAATCTGTGGCCATTTGATCATTCACTAGCTGTCTCATCCTCCCAACCCATACCAATAACCTCTCTCTCTCTCTCTCTCTCTCTGTCTCAAATGGATGGTCTCTCTGTCTCCAAGCTCTCTTCTCTCTCTCTCTCTCTCCACCTCCACCTCTCTGAGCCTTCTCTCTCTCGACTCTAAACTCTCATGAACTCTCTCCTCTTCCCCACCTCCCCCACGTTTAGAGCGTTTTCGCTAGTGTCTTCTGACTGGGCCACGTAAAACGCGAATGACGAGCCAACAAACACAAATGGATGTTTTTCGTATTCCTTCATTATTGTATGACAGGTCACTTTGTCGTTGTTAGTTTCAGCTGAAGAGAAATGGTTGAAGTTCCCATAGCCTTTGGGCATCAAGGGCAGTTAACTGCCTGATGTTACCGTGTCTAGGGCACGGCATAAAGGAAGGCTGAGCCTAAATATCTCCTTCCGCCGCCTTTAACACTCCCTGAACTGAATCAAGTATCAACTTAATTACTGCTGGATGGGCAGCGAGGGTTTTCAAAATCCGGACCATCGTGTGGTTGGAACTCACGGCCGTCAGCATCTCGGGCAAAGGCTGCAGCCACCTGGTTGTAGGCCTCTTTGATGATGACAATTAAGCGACAAACCTGCATGCAGAGTCTGTGCTGCCTCTTCTGGGATAGTCCTACGGTGTCAAATCTGAATATGGCCTCAAGAATACTGCAGTATGTCATGCTCCTCTTAAAGAGAGAGAGAGAGAGAGAGAGAGAGAGAGAGATGTTGAGGAGAGAGAGAGAGAGAGAGAGAGAGAGAGAGGAGAGAGAGAGAATCAACGACCAACTAACAAACGGGGGAAAAAAAGTAACACGAAAACCTGACATGCGAAGATGACAAAGATCATGAAAAGCAAATGACACACGACAGTAGTCTGTAGCTGCATGTGCTACATGAAGCAGCTGTGCTTTCTGCCCCAATCCAAATTCAAAGTCCATGATTCGCATAGGACTTTAGCCTAAGCTAGCCTCCAGACTGTATGGAACTCGCTCATTAGTAATGATTCTGGAAGCCGGAACAAAGCGCTATGGTACCTGTAAAGACACCACTCGGGTTTCTTGAGTCTGTCTGGTTGTTGTTGTTGTTGTTATTTCTCTTACACAGGAACACGTGAGATTACAGGGCAATTACGTAACGATTCATTAATATACACATAGATCACCCCAGAACAACCCTCTCCCCACCCCCCACCGAAAAAACAAGAACAACAACAAAACCCCCAAAATAAAACTCCATCAACAGCAACAACAACAATAACAACAACAAACAACAACAACACACACACACACACACACACACACACACACACACACACACACACACACACACACACACACACACGCACGCACGCACACACACACACACACAACTCAACTCAGCAACTACGCATGCAATCCATATAAACGTCTCCGCTGTGCCAACACACCCTGGGTTTCTAATTTTTTCTTATTCGTCGTTCAAGTGACAAAATAACGAAATAAAACGTCAATATACAGAACCTGGCAACGTGTAGGTCAGGTAGAATATTGCCGGTGTTTTCATTGCCTCATTGTCTTTAACTAATAGAATGCTCAATGCCACAGATACTTTTTGTCTCAGAACCCAGATAAAAATACAAACAGCCGATGCGACAGGTGCTAGGCTGGTTTATTGAGGAGTGTAGCCGCACAACAGGATGCAGGGATCATTGTTTAGAGAATGGTACTACACTGTCACAGATGGTGGTATTATCTCAACATTTTCAACGTTGCGCTGCGAGAGAAGAGGCGGTGGGTTTCAAGAGAGGCTTTGAGCAGTGCTTTTTACTATTGCGATACTATAAAAAAAAAAAAAAAAAAGATGCTGGTACAAAGAGCTTTTGAAGGAAACAGCTTTACTCAAAACCAAAGAAAATACCATCAAAGGCATTGATATGTATGGTACCATATACTTTGAACACAGCAAACAGCTGTAGGCTCACTCGGCCTTTTGAATCCATTAGCAAAACAGGCCCATGCTCATTCTTTCCCTCAGTCAAATGATCTGTTTGTAGTTAGTCCAGCTGTCAGTTATTTGTTACCATCACCATATTAAGAGAACTCAAAGGAAAAAGAGCAGCAGGGAGAGGAGGAGCCGTAGTGGGCGACTACAGCAGGACTGGCCACATGCCACAATTAGGATTTTGCTCTAAAGCACGATATAACCCATGTAAGCGTTTACGAGGCCTACCATAAACTTGCGCCAGCATTTAATGTTAAACTGATAATTGATCAAATGAACAACTCCCCAGCAATTACTTTGCCTTGTTTGAAGGGATTTTTGCCGATGAAATTACAAACAATCTTCAAAGACATGACCTTCCCCTCTGCTGACACACTTTTCAGGCCTTTGCACTCACCCGTGACCCTGCCTTTTTCGCCAGCTCGAAGCGTCCAAACAGTCCCATTCCTTTGATTTCAATCTGCTTGGAACCACCTGGCTTGTACCTTGAACACAGAAAAATTCTCAAAACAATCTAATTGCGCCAGTCTATGATGAATACTCGACTCCCTTAAGCACGGCCTTGGCGCATTAATGTTTGGTGTGCAGCCAGCTGTTCCAGATGTGTCCCTTTCTCGGTTGTTTGCCATAAGTCTCGCAGCTGATAACGGAAAAATCATCTCATCAAAATTTCTCCATTAATGTTTGTGCTACCCCTTCAGCGGAGATGCAAGACATTAAGAGAGAGAGCTTTTACTGTGGTTTCTGTTTGTGTACATCTTGAATCCATCTTTCAGCCTCGTTGAGCCCCGTGTTGAAAGTCCGGGTTTCTGTATCTATCTATCTATCTGTCTAGTCTAATCTAATCTAATCTAATCTAATCTAATCTAATCTAATCTTATCTATCTATCTATCTACTTATCGATCCATCTGTAGACAGACAGATAGCTATAAATACAGATAAAGTCAGAAATAGATATTGATCGGTAGACAGACTCTCTGTGTGTGTGTGTGTGTGTGTGTGTGTGTGTTTCAGGAGTTATGGAAAAGTTCATAGAACGAAAATTTTACTTTAACGGTTGAAGATACTTTGGTACTTTTCTCTCTCTCTCTCTCTCTCTCTCTCTCTCTCTCTCTCTCTCTCTCTCTTCTTCTTTAACCTTTCCGTACGTCGCCAAAATTTTTGCGCGCTCTACTTCCTGGGGTGTGTGCAGAAACCCATGCTTTCAATGGAGGAATGACCCCTCGCCGCACGCCGTGGTGTACAGTAACCCATGGTTTCTGTATAGAAACTAATCCCTCGCCACACGCCGTGGGTGTACAGTAACCCATGGTTTCTGTACAGAAACTAATCCCTCGCCGTACGCCGCGGGTGTACAGTAACCCATGGTTTCTGTATAGAAACTAATCCTTTGCCGTACGTTGTGGGTGTACAGTAACCCATGGTTTGTGAGTAAGAGCTAATCCCTTGCCGTACATCGTGGGTGTACAGTAACCCACATCAGCTCGTAAAGCAACTTTGACTTTTCCTTCAGCAAAAACTTGCATGTACAATTCCATTTGAATGCGTTTACAAGTGTATTGTGAATCAGTTGTGCCTGCAAGTTGATAGTCTTGTTTGCTACTTGTGTGTGCTTGTATGCACCCAACCTGGACTTTTTCTCCTTCCTTTTTTCCTACAAGTCCCCGTATTTCCCATGGCCGACATTTTGGCATTCCAGGCTTTTCTTCATTTCGATGTAATTGGGTTAAAAAAATATATATATCGCTGCTAGCGCCCTAATTTATACTATAATCAGTACTGCTGAAATAGATTTTAGATCAATGGATTTCAGACATACAATAATATCACACAAAAAAAGGCATTATCAATCAGTTCTCCCAGTGAATCCCTTTTCTAAGGAAAAACAAATCACTCGGAATTGTTGTAGATAAATCAGTCTAATGTAATAACTGATAGCCTAGTAATAAAACTTATCGCAGACTTGAACTGGGATGTGATTGTGACGTCAACGTAAATTATGACGTCAACTTAAAATGACATAGGTAACTACATGACGAAAATAATAATATTGACGAGAGGAGAGAGCAAGAACTAACGGCCGAGGCTTTGGTGTGCAGCTTATTTTTATTTTGTTAAAATCGTCGTTTTCTCCGTAGTGATACTATGTGAAGTTGACGTCATAATTTACGTTGACGTCACAGTGATTCACGCGTCTCTCTCTCTCTGTCTCTAGCGGCAAGCACGCATGACGTCACACCCACAACATATGGCGCGAACGGTTTTTTCATTGTAAGTGTGGGTGGCCTCACACCCACGACGTACAGCGCGCAAAGTTTGTTCTTTGAGAGTATGGGTGTGTAGTCACACCCATGACGTACTGTATATTTAGTGTCTATTTATATCCACAACATATGGCGCGAACGGTTTCTTCTTTTGTAAGTATGGGTGGCCTCACACCCACGACGTACAGCACGCAAGGTTTGTTCTTTGAGAGTATGGGTGTGTGTGATCACACCCACGACGTACTGTATATTTATTGTTTAATTATTTCTTTGTTTATGCACAAAACAAAATAATTTTCAGGTGATATGTAGTATGATACATTATAGACAAAGTCATGAAATTTCAGGAGGAAGTTGAATCAAAATTACTTGAGTTACAGAGCAAAAAACATGTGTGTGGGTGGTTTCACACCCACGGCGTACGGGAAAGGTTAACTATGTATGTACGTATGTACGTACGTATGTATGTATGTATGTATGTGTATACATATATATCGGATACGATGATCTATTTCACATCCTCTAAACCAATGTTATAGAACGTACTTCCTTTCCTTTCCTTTTCTTCCGTTCAATTCTGCCGAGAACGCAATTCTTCCACATTATACCCCTTGACCTTTTCCATTATTTTCCCGCTAATGATCGCGCAAACAAGTGAAGCTTTGAGAGAGAGAGAGAGAGAGAGAGAGAGAGAGAGAGAGAGAGAGAATAAAATGTTTTATCCGTCATGATTCATGGTGACATTCTTAACAAAATTATTTTCTAAAAAAAAAAAAAAAGGTCACATCATTAAACACACACACACACACACACACACACACACAC
>JADBJO010000573.1:400000-417500 GCA_016801955.1 Conus betulinus
ATAAGAACAATGAGCTAATGGTAGTATCAATCTGTAACATCCGAATTTCAACGACATGAGAGATCACACACACACACACACACACACACACACACACACACACCCTACTCCCCGCATTTTATCCCCCACTTTTGCATCCCCCGAATACGTGCATGTACATGAACGTTCGCCATCTATAAAAAAGAAAGGTAGAGACGCTTTATCATATGCTTAAGCTAGCATATAATGAAGAGCGACAACCAATGTCATAAACATAAATGCTAGCTGTGCGATTCTATATTCCTAAGCCAGTTTCCACAGTAACATTACGTTTACTTTTCATTCAGCTGTTATAACATTTTTTTTTTTTACCCTAACGATTTCTTGAGCCACGGCTTCATCTGGATATGGTTTTGCATAGGCGTAGGCCACTAGGGCCCCTCCAGGTCTGAGGACTCGCTCCACTTCGGGGTAGAACAGGTCAAGGTCAAACCAGTGCAGTGCAGTGCCTACAGTCACCAGATCCACACTCCCACTGTCCACAAACGACAGGTCTTCTGCAGGGCCCACCCGGAACGACAGGTTGGGGACATGTGTCGGAGCTCTGGCGATCTGGGCTTCACTGACGTCCAGTCCTATGACCTTCTGGAAATGCTTGGTCAACGGCAACGTGCTCTGCCCTGACCCACAGCCGACGTCGATGGCCAGAGAGAATGGAGCCGATGTGTTTTCCCGGCAGAAAACTGATGACGGCATCAGAGACGTCGGGTCCGTATGTCGGCCGGTACTTGATGTAAACGTCTGCTAAGTCCGAGGACTGAAACAGCTCAGTGTGTTTGTCGGACATGGTTGTGATGATGTATGCAGCCGCAAGCCGTTGGACTACTGCAGACACTGACGAATGACTAAGACGACGCTCAGTTCGCACCGACACCTGCTAGCACCAGTGCTGGTCCTAGACTTTGGTCGTACGGTTTATATTCATCACTCAGACACCTGTCGCTCGTCAGGTACTCAATAAGTGGATGGTTGTAGAGGTGGTGGGTATATGTGTGGTGTGAGTATGAAGGTGGGTATGTGTGTGGTGTGAGGGTGAAGGTGGGTATGTGTGGCCGAGAGAATGAAGGTGTCTGTGTGTGCGAAGAGAGGAGAGGAGGGAAAGTGAGTAAGAGAAGAGATAATGGGGTTGAATGCGCATGTGTGTGAAGTGGGGAGGGAGGGGGGGGGGGATAGTAAGAGAAGAGGGAATGGGATTAAACGCACAATGAAGAGGGCAGTCAAATACTAATACACTGGAAGGTGTGTGTGTACATAGTGAGGCAGCTGGTGTCGGTGAAGTCTTGACGAGCAGAGACTACAAGCTGTGTGGACGGCAATGGAGCGTGGTTTTACTACTGCTGGGCCGTTCCTTGATCCAGTATCTGTGTTGGTATGGTATTGTTCTTCACACACACACACACACACACACACGTACGCACGCACACACACAGGGAATTTGTTTGTACGCACATTTGTGTGTTTGTTAGTGTGTGTGAGAGTGAGTGACTGTCCGCGCGCGCGCGTGTGTGTGTGTGTGTGTGTGTGTGATCTCTCATGTCGTTGAAATTCGGATGTTACAGACTGATATACTACCATTAGCTCATTGTTCTTATTTGCTTTATGTCCCACGAGGCAAAACTTTTTCCTTCTTTCCTCCTTTCTTTATTCTTTTTTTTTTTTCTCATCTTCTGTGTATCATCCAGAGGAATTATTCCCACCCTCGCTCACTTCATACATAGCCACACCCAGGGTTTATCCAATCCCAGCGCCAACATAGACTGTCTGCAGTGAACGATCAATGCCAGGACCTCATGAGGCAACCCGCCAGAAGAGTTCTAACGTATAGAGGCACGGGCAGGACACTGACTTCATTATCCCCCCCCCCCCCCCCCCCTCCCCCCCCCCCCCCCCCCCCCCCCCCCCCCCCCCCCACACACACACACACACACACCTCCCCTATAGACGACAGTAATTGCTTTGTCTCTGTCTACGTGTTGATTCACTCGAGAGAATAGAAGATCACCCATGATCTTGATAGTAAACAAGTTTCTGCATTTTCCATTGAAGTTTTTTCACATTCAATAACAACAAAAAACAGCAAATCAAAACAATAATTGTGTCAATAATTCTATCTATAATTCTTATTTGCAGCCATTATAATGGAACTTTTTTTTTAATTTTTTTTTTATTTTGAGTACATGGATGTAACACCTTATTTCCAGGAACTTCAGATTGCGGGGGTGGGGGTGGGAACCATTTAGCGCAATAGTTTCACACACACACACACACACACACACCGAGTGACTGAAACCAATTTATTGTCAGATTAACTCAAGGTTGTACTGACATTTAAGAAAACATTATGAACAGAATATCAACGTTTTTCATTTAAAGCAAAGGAGCATAATCAACACACAAAAACATGCACGCGCGCGCGCACACACACACACACGCACGCACGCACACACACAGGGAATTTGTTTGCACGCACACTTGTGTGTTTGTTAGTGTGTGAGAGCGCGAGTGACGCGCGCGCGTGTGAGAGCGAGTGTGACGTGCGTGCGTGCGTGACGTGCGCGACGTGCGTGCGTGCGTGCGTGCGTGCGTGTGTGTGTGTGTGTGTGTGTGTGATCTCTCTCATGTCGTTGAAATTCGGATGTTACAGACTGATATACTACCATCAGCTCATTGTTCTTATTTGCTTTATGTCCCACGAGGCAAAAACTTTTCCTTCTTTCCTCCTTTCTTTATTTTTTTTTTTTTTTTTCTCTCATCTTCCGTGTATCATCCAGAGGAATTATTCCCACCTCGCTCACTTCATACATAGCCACACCCAGGTTCATCCAATCCCAGTGCCAACATAGACTGTCTGCAGTGAACGATCAATGCCAGGACCTCATGAGGCAACCCGCCAGAAGGTTCTAACGTATAGAGGCACGGGCAGGACACTGACTTCATTATCCCGCCCCCCCCCCCCCCCCCCCCCCCCCCCCCCCTCCCCTATAGACGACAGTAATTGCTTTGCCTCTGTCTACGTGTTGATTCACTTGAGAGAATAGAAGATCACCCATGATCTTGATAGTAAACAAGTTTCTGCATTTTTTCATTGGAAGTTTTTTCACATTCAATAACAAGAAACAGCAAATCAAAACAATAATTGTGTCAATAATTCTATCTATAATTCTTATTTGCAGCCATTATAATGTAACATTTTTTTTTTTGATTTTTTTTTTTTTTTGAGTACATGGATGTAACACCTTATTTCCAGGAACTTCAGATTGCGGGGGGGGGGGGGTGGGGACCATTTAGCGCAATAGTTTCACACACACACACACACACACACACACACACACACACACCGAGTGACTGAAACCAATTTATTGTCAGATTAACTCAAGGTTGTACTGACATTTAAGAAAACATTATGAACAGAATATCAACGTTTTTCATTTAAAGCAAAGAAGCATAATCAACATACAAAAATATGCACGCGCGTACACACACACACACACACACACACACGCACACATACACACACACATACGCACACGCATGCGCGTGCACACACACACACACATGCACAAACACACGCACATACATAAACACACACATCTCAATACGAACACACCCATACCCTCACATACACTCAAACTTACACACTCACACACACACAGAGACTTACACATGCCCACACACACACACACACACACACACACACACACTCATACTCGAGCACTTGTACACACATGCATTCACTCTCGTAAACACATGCATACACACACACATATGTGCGCCCATGCACACACACACACACACACACACACTCACACACACACAGAAAAAAAAATTTAATTAATAATAAAAAAAAAGAATTTTGCCCATTATATACAATCTTGTATCTCTTTGCACCTTTGTCACCATCTCGCTCTCCCTCTTCAAGTATAAGGGGGGTCACGTAATTTGACACGAAGCGACAAGGCGCTATTCATTTCAGCTGCGTCAATTGTTTTCTATTTTCCTGTGACAAAGCCAGTTACTGGACTTCCAGCGACTCCGGAGTCAACCCTAAACGCCCTGCTGACTGAAAACTGTGTTTCAAGCTGGAAAATTACTGGAGAAGGCAGCAACACAGTGGTCATTCTGCGACTGAAGCCGGTCAGCCCAGTGTCAACAACAAGGGGATCCTGTGCTGAACCCGAGAACGCAAGTTCATTACTACAGGAAGAAGCCCCTCAGCCAGGTGTGACGGGATCAAGAGAGATCGAAGCAGCAGAACAGATGACATGAACAGGTTGGTGCTGGTCTCAGTACCACTTGTGTCACGATGAACTGGCTGTGCCTGACGCCGAATTGGATGAACACAGTACACAGCACAGGAGGAACACATCAAGCCTGACTCTAGATGATGATGACACGTCGCATATTCAGGATATGCTTCTGTGTTTGCATTCCGATCTGTCGGAGTATAACAGCAGTGACCCAGAAATCCACCCGTCGGACATCGACACAAGTCTGGAGCAAGCTATAGTCAAAATTGTCGCTGGTTTTGACACTGGAATGGTTAAGGGTTATGTCGTTACTCTGACAGAGCGACAGGTGCAGAGACGATTCCGAGATCCGCACAGAAATCAAGCATTTCGGAAGGTCGTGTTCCATCAAACTGATGATGTGGGTGTGCTGCTGTGTGAATCAGATGATGTCGTTCTAGAATATTCCTATGATCCGTGTTCGGTGGACGATTGCTTATTCTGGTTTGACAAGCAGGAAGAAAGACACATGTCATCAGAGGAATGTCTTAAATTGGCCTGCCTGCCTTTGGAAAGGAAGATGCATCGGCAACACGAAGCATGCAGAGACCCAAGCACGTGCTCTATGGCGGCTGCACGCTGTCCACGGACTGATCCAGTTTTACCTGGGGTGACCATCGCCTACAGAACTGACAGTGAATGCCAATGACTTTTTCTCGTTCTCGATTTCGTCATGTAAAGTGAAAGAAAAGGACATTGCTGTGGTTTCCATGTCAATGAAATCGAAATCAAGTCACGTTTTGTTGTTGTACAAGTGCTGATTTGTTTAATGGGCTTTACAGCCTAATAGCATTAAACCTTGTTTTTTTTCTTCGTTCGTTCATCCAAACATCAAAGTAATAAGCATATAGACAAAATATTTCTACACATACAAGCATAAGCACACACACACACACACACACACACACACACACACACATACTCACTAAGGGCCCATATATACCAGTATTCAGAAACATCAATTCTGCGTGACCACATGTATATCCAATACATGGGAGTCAAGGATCATCGAAGTATGGAACTGGCTGACATGTTACTCATAAGAGTCGAACAGTTTGGGTGTATATGGATTTGGGGAAGGGGAGAAGAGGGAGGAGAGAGTGGGTGGGGGGGGAATGAAAAAGCCTTGCTCTATGTGCAATTAGACGCGCTGACCATACTGATATGTATATGCCTAGAATAAGATTTTAACATTTCAAAAATTTCGCGAAAAAAAAATTAAAAAAAAAACCCGTTAGGGATGGAGGCAGTGAGGAGTGGGTGGGGCGGTGGAGTTAAAAATATCTTCCAAGTGGATGACTTTTAATAAGATAAACAGCCAACATTGCCAGACTCCAACTGTCCTCATAATTGGGATTGAAAACACTAGACATTGTCAGCGAAAGGTTAAAGGACTTGATCTTATCATGAAGAGGCTGAAAGTGAGTTCTTGTGCTAGTACAGTCAAATAAAAAAAATGAGGGATATCGAGAGTCTGACCACATGCACAAGCAGGTGCCGGTTTTAAATACCTACCTAACCGACCAGTAACCCGCAGCCTATGTACAAGGTTACGGTTTGGGATAGGCCCTGGGGGATTACAATATTTTCTTGTTGGTTTAGTCATATCCACTCTGTGCTTCCGAGCTGAATCTTCAAGGTATTGTTTCCGTCTTATGTTCCAGACTGAACTTGTCAGAATGTGGATAGCTTCAGATGAAGAAAGAAGGATATCACAATTCAAAACATCAGACTTATTTCTTGCAGCTTCCTTTGCATAAAAGTCAGCTAAGTCATTGCCGCGTAAACTGGAGTGCCCTGGAACCCATAACAAAGTTACATCGATCCTTGGGTTATTAACTGATGAATGAGAAATAAGATCTCACATACCAAGTCTGAACGACTAGATTTTGATTGACAATGTAGAGCCGTCAGCGCTGATTTTGAGTCCGATAGTGTAAGTATTTGTCTATGTATAACAGGCATGTCAAGTATAAAATCTAGTGCTTTCAAAATGGCAAATAACTCTGCTGCAAATATAGAACATCCTTTCGTAATATGGAATTTCTTTCTAATGCTAAGCGCTGGTATTACAAAGGAAATCCCAACATCAGAAGAATCTAAACCAGAACCATCCGTGAAAATGTGTAGATAGGAATCACATTTCCTATCTATCAAGTCTGTGGCATAGGATGATAGTAACACAGAGAATTATCTTTTTTATTAAGATCTCCGTAAGTGTAGATGATTTCAGCCTGCTCTAACAGCCATGAAGGGTATGAACAACATGGAACCTGGGCAATACCATCAAGAGACAGGTTGCAGTTCTGAAACAATGGGGAAACATAATCACCTAGGGACATTTACACCGATTTTTTTATGGATCTCTCTTGAAATATAGGTACTTCCATCCAGTTTAGTCATGACTGAATTTGGGATGGTTCTAGCTCTCACTGTAAAATTACAGGCGCAACTTAGTCTGTGTTCATTTAAGGGTAACACACCAGCCTCCTTGTATGTCAAATCAACTGAAGCCCATTGGGGAAGTCCTAATGCAATTTTAAAGGCTAATGAATCAATACTGGTTAGCTTGTGTAAATCTTGTCTTTCCAGCCGTAAAAAACTTCTTGGCCATGCGACAGAATTGAACGAACCAGCCCTGAGGCGACATAGACGAGATTAGATCCCCAGTTAATCAGAGGTATAGCAGAAAGAACACGTAATAAACTCATTTTATCCTAGCCTTTTCAACAAGGCAACTGATATGTTTACTCCAAAAAAGTTTATACAGGGAAGACTGCACCGAGAAACTCAACTTGTTTGCTTGGGTATGTTAAATTATTATCAACCCTTACAGAGACAGCTTCTCTGCCTTCAAAAGCAATCGTTTTCTTTGTAAAGACAACAAAAACCATTTTTTGAGCAGATAAACCAAACCCCATTTGATTTCATGTAATGAAAAATATTGTCAACTATTTCCTGATACTATTAATGATTTTCTTTCTTTTGGTCATCATATTTCATTAGCTTCTCTGATGCCTTGGCTCTCCTCTTCACACCCCGGGTAGTTGGCGTCATGGCTATGTCTGAAATAAGAAGACACAATGTTTTAATGCACACCAATATTTTGCTTGTCTATTGATTTTTGTGTGAACATAAACAGTACAGGTACAGCAGAGCTGTCGTGTTTATATTTGAGATCAGATTGTGAGCATTTATGTGGGATGGCTGGAATGAAGAGTAGCCACTTCTACAATTTCTGAAAGTATGATGGGAGGGGTGCTTTCAGATAGCCGTTGCTGGTGTTGGGATGAGAAGCGTGTGGAATGTATCACCAGTGAATTCAATGATTCTGCATCAACATGATTATTGATTCATAGTACTGGCGTGTGTGAGTTTAGATACCTTGTACTTGACCAACTCTTTTGTGTTTGTGCATTTTTTAATTTTATATGTGCTGTGTTGATAAATAAACATGTATCCGCTGTTCTAAAACAGTAGTTTGTGTGCCTCTTCTTTTCATTTAACGCTATACAAAATGCAATTTACAGTCTGACTTTGCCTCAGTGCATGAGGTTTCAAATTGAACTGCATGAAAGGCAGAACGGAGAATGAGGAATGACATTAAGAGTGTGCCATCGCAGATTTTCCTTCAGACAAAAGTCTTTTTCTCTTCTACATACACAGGCTACTAAAAAAGATATTATCTCCGGTGAGCCTCCCCAGCAGGGTGGATATGTGTGAGTTGTTTTTTGTTTCTTTTATATCTTTTCCCCCCTGTTGCTGCTGCATAATCATGCTCCAATATGTAGCACCAAAGATAATATGACATATTTCAAAATGCAATGATGGATGATGATGATGATAGTGATTTTGGTGCTATGGAGTTCAATTTCAGCATGGGACTCTGTGACAGGGCTGATTTTTATGCTTTTTTTTTCATAACACATTAAAGATGGTATTATATTCTGGCATCAAGCAGGCCTAAGAGAAACAGACACTTGTAGCGTTGCTCATGAAAGTGAAGACCATGGAAGGCAGCAAATAGAGAAAATAGCCAGCGAGACAACAGAGAATGTGACAGTGAAGTGGAACCTCCTGAACACATACTGGACACATGTGCTTTTAAAGCATAAGGTTCCCTTAAGTCAGTTAGCAGTTTCCCCAACTGCATTACAAAGTCTTTCAAAGAAATGGGTTATTTTCTGGCAAAGGTTTCTATGCCTGCATGTCATATCCTACAACCATGAAAGTATTTTCTTACCTGCCTTCCTTGCACCTGAAGCTGGTGTGGACACAGAGATGACTCCCTCCTAATCCCATTTTTTTTCATCTGTTAAAAACAAAATCTGTTATAGATTACATCACAGAGGTGAAAAATCCCACGGACATTTTATCACATTCATAGGTTGAGTTTTTTTGCAAAAAGAAATGGCCATAAATGTGGAAAATGTGACTGAAAAGCATATGTGAATTTTCAGTTTTTCTTATTCTCTACCTTTTTTCTCTCCCATTACATTTTTTTTCAATAGTTGTTTGTACTCCCTTGAACTTTGCCTTTATAAAGTTGCATGTAAAAAGTTACACAGCTTTTACATTGTGCACACTATTTCCATGTCCAAATATCTAGCTCTATACAGAAGTATTTATTGATGTCATGTTTTGGTTTCAAGATATAGCCATTTGTATGTATTTTGGTCCAAAATTTCTTGGTCAATTTAAAAAAAAAAACTTATATATTTACAGATATTTTTTTAAAAACTGTGCGTTTCAAAAAAGATAAGAGGTCTGTCTGCTGAGTACATAAAACCTCAGACCATACCTGTCAAATAGTCTCTAATGTAAAAGGGATCTCCTTAGCAACATTGATTGAATGCAAGGAAAAAGTAGTCTCATGCCAGTGCTCTCTCTCTCTCTCTCTCTCTCTCTCTCTCTCTCTCTCTCTCTCCCCCTCCCTCCCTCTCTCTCCAAAATTACTAGACCTTAGGCATCATAACACAACTGAGCCAATGTAGTCAATGTGCACATACCTTCCTGGGAGAGGTTAGCACTGGCCAAGGCTGATCGGGAGGGGCTGCTATTTGCCAAGAGCACCTCACATGGATCAGATCCTGTCAAATTGATAGTGTTCATTTGTTTCAGATTTGTTATTGAACATTTTTCTAAAGACTGCTAAATCAAGAAGTGCCTTTAAACAAATGTAAAACAATGACTAATGAATGAGGCATTTTCTTAAAAACAGATCTACCCAGAGAAAATGATTGTGTTTGCCAGAAGAAAACATTACCTTCACAGTCAATGCACGATTGTAACTATACAAACTATCTATTATTCAGTTATTACATGTACATAACTAAAAGAAAATACGATGTACTACAGCATCTTTTATTACTATTATCAATTACTATGGTATTACTATACAAACATTACATTCTTGTAGCACTGTTAAGAGTAGGGACCCCTGCTTGGCTGATCATATAGAGCTTCCAAGGAAGGATTTACTAGTACAGGTTGGTTCATTTTCCGGATTTTGTATCCCTTTCCATATCATGTGATATCAGGACAGCTGGTCACATTAGATTGACACCAGCGAAGCAGTTTGGTTGGTAGAAGTGGAATTGCTACGGTCACACAGTCCAGTCCACTCAGTCCAAGTGAACACAGGCCGCTCAATTACATACATACAGTAGCCTACTATATATACTCATCCACTTTTGCAAAGGATCGAGTTGCAAAATAATCACTTCTGATACCTAGTTCATATTTAATTCAAATACACATCTGTATTTCATTCTTTTTCTTCTTTTTTTTTTTTTTTTTTTACTAAATTACCTAACAGCTGTAGAAAGAATATGTGCCAGAATAATCAAGTTCGATTGAAGGCCCTCAACACTGAAGAGGAAGAAGAAAACAAGAACAAGAAGTGGAAGAAGAAGAATGAAATGTGATTATTTGAATTTACCAAAGTTAGTGGGTTTGGGTTTTTTTGTGAATGTTTTGCAATGTGATCCTTTGCAAAAGCCGATGGATATAGTATGAAATAAGCCTTGATAACATTAGAAAAGAGAAACATTACCTGCTGTCACATGGTCAACACCATGTATTGTGACAAGAGAACTTGATACTTCCGCAGAACTTGATGCCACTGCACCTCCCACTGCAACAAACATATTGCATATGTAGCAACTAGCAACCACAAAAATTAGCAAACAACCCCCCCCCCCCCCAAAAAAAAAAAAAAAAAGAAAAAAAAAAAAAGAAACAAGAAACTTTACATACATAATAAATCCCATGGTGACTAAATGAGCTCCACACCTGCATTTTGCACAGCAGCTTTATGTGGCAAAGACTACATGAAATATTCAAGTGCTAGAGCAAGCTTATGCTCAGTCTTACATCGCAGATTGACAAAGACAGAGGGATACTCACACTAAAAAAATAACAAAACACCAAAGCAGACCGTTTCTTTGGTCTCTGTACATAATATGACAGGTTCAAACTTGCTATGTTAGCCACAGTGGACACATTTTCTGAGCCAATCAGCACCAAATTTGGCACAGAGCATCCAGACTGCAGCCCGAATAGCATCACTGTCCAGGGGGAGACTTGATCCTAAGCAAAATAAGCTTGAATATTCTATTAAGTAATTTGAAAAAAAAAAATCAACTATTCATTACCTGACGCCACATATTCCTCAGTGGGTATCACAGGATTTGTTGACACCACTCTCTTGCACTGAAACAGACATGAAGCAAGTTTCTAACAAAAAAAAATCAAGAAAACCCTTGTGCTGTGACAGTAAAACAAGCAAACAAACAAACAAAAAAAAAAAACACACACACACACAAACAAAAAAGAAAGATAATACAGAAGTAAAGTGCTTAACTGCACAATTATACAGTTATTTACTTAACACAGATACTGACCACAACCATAGTGTGTACATAGATTCTCTCTTTCTCTCCACCTCACCGACACCATGATTAAATCATTTGATCCAAACAACCCCCTCCTCCCCACCTCCCTCTCATTCATCTCCCTCTCATTTGTCCCCAAACTTTCTGATATCTTTCACCTATTGAAAATATATTTCATCAATTATCTTTCACCCTTCATTTTTCACCTCTTGAGAATGATTAGTAGTTATCAATAAATGCACTAACACTACAGTAATACACTCGTCTGCTTGTTTAATTAATAAGACACTTTTGGAAGTATGTAAATGAACACTTTTGCTGCTGATCTATACTGCTAAAGTACTATCACATGTAACAGGCCAAACAACAGAGTTGTAATCAGTGTAACATGGTGGAAAAAAACATTGTGACTACAGTATATGCTATCACAAAGTAGGCCTATCTAATCACTTTGATGTGTAGCAGAAACGGACACACACCTTGAAATATCTACTGGACAAACATTGGTCACAGTATATCTAGTATCTACTCAACAAACGTTACCACAGAATGATCTCAGCCAGGAAAATTCAAAGCATGTTCATGTGAGTGACAAAATAACGGGCTAAAGGCTTCAAGCATACAAGTACAAACTGAACCTATGCTATAAAACAAAACCTGAAATCTGATTGTGTAAAGTGTATGTCTTCAACACACAGCCTCAGTTCTACATCTTTACATCACACAAGTTTTTGCCAGAATGTTTTCTGGAAGCAGCATAAAATCATCACATGTAGCTAACAATGAAAGGAAAAGAAGTCTAGGGAGACTGACAGTGAGACGGAAAGAGGTAGTTACCACCAATGGGCTCGACAACACTTATAACATAACTATACTATCACTATACACATGTGCTTGTGTATGTGTATGTGCGTAGGCTATTTGTGTTTAAGTTTAACATTTGAGTTCAACACACTTAACACAATAACATGTTCAAAACAGGGAAAAGCTGACGAGACAGGTGCCTCTGTTTCACTACGTCATAGTAGATGAATGAATAGTTGGACCAAAAAAAAAAAAAAAGAAAGAAAGAAAACACAAAGTACGCACACTCAAAAGTCTCTGTGATGATTGAATCTGTTCTGTGCACTGAAAAAGACAAAAAATACATAATATCAATCATAAAGACATTGTTCAGGCAAAAACAAACAAACAAACAAACAAACAAACAAATAAAAAAAACCACACACACACACACACACACAAAGAACTGCTTTTAGTATTAGCATGTAACATTTTCTAACTTTTGTTTTTATTATAATTCATTCAGAAATTATAATTATGCATATCAGTAGAGGAATACCTTCATTTTATAGTGGAAAAAACATCATTAGTATCTATTAGTATCATTACTACAATATACCACAAACTTCACTTTTGAGGTAGTAATCCAAAGATCCACACACTAGAGCTACATAATGGATCTGACTTCAAGCCTTGCTATCAGTTAGGCCTAATGTTCTTCTACTTCATTTGTAGTCTATCATGTCATGATTTTTAAAACTATGAAAGCATGTTAAATAAATGATAGATAACTAAACAGCAGCCCACCTTTTTTTTTTTTTTTGCTTTGCAGGATTCATATCACAAACACGACATGACACAATGGCACATACACAGCCAGAGAGAGTGAGTGTCAGTCTCAAGACTGGCACAGCCTTTTAAACTTGAATAAAGTCAGACAAATACAAAGATGAACAATCTAATAGTGGGGGAAAACAAGTGCAGGGCAACAACTCAACTGTCTTCATAGTAATGACTTGGCAAAGATTTGGACTTGTGGGAGGAGGAGGGGGGTGGGGGGAGGTTGAAGATGGAGAAACTGGGAACATAAAATTTATGAAAATATATTACAGATATGAAAACTCTTCACTAGCTGCATGAGGAAACCATCGTAATCCCTTTTGAAGGCAGATCTATTTGTATTGCCTGCTCC
The DNA here is from genome assembly GCA_016801955.1 of Conus betulinus. NCBI lineage: Eukaryota > Metazoa > Mollusca > Gastropoda > Neogastropoda > Conidae > Conus > Conus betulinus. The sequence continues at coordinate 413,197 of JADBJO010000573.1, forward strand.
GAGGCCTTTTGTCCGCTGGATCGGAACTCATCTGGAGACTGATGTACTTTATGTTCCCAGTTTCTCCATCTTCAACCCCCCCCCCCTCCCCCCACTAAACCCAAATCTTTGCCAAGTCATTACTATGAAGACAGTTGAGTTGTTGGCCTGCGTTTGTTTTTCCCCCACTATTAGATTGTTCGTCTTTGTATTTGTCTAACTTTATTCAAGTTTCAAAGGCCGTGCCAGTCTTGAATAAAAGTTACTCTGTGTTTGGGTTTTCTTATGGGAGCAAAAGTTACCCTACTTGTTTATTATTTTATTGTTTACTGTTCCCAGCCTCACTTCTTTCTCAACTAACATCCAAATCATTCACACCAACACTTGAAACAGTGAGTACGATCAGTGGAACACACACAGCAATTCCATCATACATGCTACATACCTGCAATGCCAGAGCAGTGCCCTCACCAATGATGGCATACACTAAATCAGTGAACTGGTGAAGTTTCTGCGGAGGCCCACCCCCCCAGTCTTCGAAGCTGCAGCCTTCTGCCCCAACACTTCCTGTAAATCCCTCCATGTGCTGCGCACACCGGTCACTGTGCAACGCCACCCCAAGGCTGACACATCAGCTGCCACTCTATCCGATGCAGCATTCTTCTTGCGTATCATGTTCCCAGTATTTATCCGACACAACAGAACTTCTCTGTCATCTCTAATGGCCTGCACAAGAACCTCCGCATCGGTGAAGCATACGGCACGCTGTTTAGCAGCCATGTTGTCAACAACATTGATGGCGACGGACATGCGCAGAAGGTTGGGGATTATTCAAGACATGCGCAGAAGGAAGGAATCCCTCTTTTTACCTGACCTTCACCCATTACTTTCTCTAAATACTTACGTAGGTAGAAACCGAGACAAAACCCAGAGAACATAGAGCTCTATGAAAGCAGGCTTACATTCCCCATACTAGCAGTACTGGATTGGACCACAAAGAATGTGAGCAAAATGCAAGACTCAGACACACCCGAAAAAAAGAATGATGACATACGCAGTTTCGTGTTCACCTGTGCCAAGCCTGGCTGTACTTTCTGCGAACCGTCAGAACGGCTAGTCGAGGTGAAAAGCACGTGAGCATATGTTAACGAAGAGCTATCATTGGCTGAGATGTGGCGGGCCAGTAAAGAGTGGAGAGGTCTGTTGTACAACACACAATAGCGATATGATTTTGATTTATCAGGGTGTGCTCTTCCAACCAGTACAAGCCTAATGCACCTCCTTTCCCACCATCCTTCACCTCAGCCTCTACACACACCTTCAGTTACCTTATCAATTCAATCAACTTTATTGTCCGTAGGAAATTTTTCTTCTGCCCCACATCATTTCACTAGTACATAAGACATTACAAAGAGACATCATAAATCGTTACATAAAAGCCTGTTTTAGTATGTGTATTTGTATGTGCATCAACACACACATACACCCCCCCCCCCCCCCAACCCTCCACCACCACCACCCCACACACACCTGCACACACACACCCACATACATTCACACGCGCGCACGCGCACGCATACACACATAAACATTAATTTCATAAGACATAAATATTACATATATTATAAAAACAGTACAAAAACACAAATTCACCCGCGCCAGTGCTCAGACACTAAAACACACACACACACACACACACACACACACACACACACACACACACACACACACACACACACACACACATGCATGCATACACACACGCGCGCGCGCGCACGTACGCACGTACACACACACACACACACACACACACACAAACAAACAAACATGCATACACACACGCGCACGCGCACACACACACACACACACACACACACACACACACACACACACACACACACACACACACACACACACACACACACACACACAGAGTCATAGTTACAGTAAAAGCATAATATTGCAAACTGAACTGTTCATGTCCGAGAGACAAGGGTCATGGCAGTCAATCACAGGCTTTAGAGTTTAAAATGCTAATGGCACTTGGTATAAAGGACTTCTTGAAGACATTCTTCTGTGCTCTGGGCATTCTGTAGCGTCTTCCTGATGGAAGTTTTTCAAAGTGGCAATGGAGTGCGTGTGAGGGATCAGAGGTAATATTTACAGATTTCCTGATTACAGAAACAGTATAGACTTCTCTGAGAGCAGACTGCTTTTTTCCCTATAACCTTACTTGCCTGATTGACAATTCTGGCAAGCTTTGCTCGCTCTTTCTCTGAAAGATTTCCAAACCAGACAGTAATGTTGAATGACATTAGACTTTGTATTAAACTTACATATACCTTTTCTGGTTCATGTTGACTGACATTAAAACTACGTAATTTTCTCGACAGAAACAACCTTTGATTTGTTTTTTTTTTGAAGATACTGTCAGTATGTTGACTTAAAGACAGCTTATGGTCAATGTGTATACCAAGATATTTGAAACAGTCAACAATTTCTATTGCCTGCCCATTGATCACAATTGGTTGAAATGAACTATCTGATGTTGAAAAGTTTAATACAAGTTCTTTGGTCTTACCTCAGTTAAGTTGCAAGAAACTAGGAGAGCACCAGTCCTGTAGTTCCAAGATGTGACTGAAGTAGTTAGGCATCCTTCAGTCTCGGAAGACTATGGAGTTGCGCTCTAGGTGTCTATTCTGGTACAGCGACGGGTGTGGCTGGCCAGTCCGACGCGGGAATGACAGTTCCTGTGGCAGAGGGCACAGATGAAGTCTGACGCTGGTCTGTCTACCTGTGCTGTAGCCTTTCTTCTCATTCATTCTCTTTTCCCCGTGCTGCTGAGCGAGTGTCTCTTCGACCTTCGAGAGACCTTTCTGCACACTCTGTCTCCAGGCTGACCATTCGAGGGCTGTTGCTTCCCAGTTGTTCTGGTCGATGTTCAAGGCCTTTAGGTCCCTCTTGCACACGTTTTTTTTTGAATCGCAGCTGTGGTCTGCCTATGGGACGTTTTCCCTGCACAAGTTCTCCATAGAGGAGGTCTTTAGGGATCCGTCCGTCATCCATGCGCACGACATGGCCGAGCCAGCGCATGCGTCTCTGTTGTTTCAGCAGCGTGTACATGCTGGTGCATCCGGCTCTTTCCAGGACAGTGTTGTTTGGGACCTTGTCCTGCAGGTGATGTTCAGAATGCGTCGGAGGCTACGCATATGAAAAGCATTGAGCTTTCACCCTTGTCGGGCATGAAAAGTCCAAGACTCGCTGCCATACAGGAGGGTGCTCACGACGGAGGCTCAGTAGATCTAGATCTTTGTGTGCTCGGTCAGCTTGCTGTTGTTCCATGCTTTCTTTGTCAGTCTGGTCATGGTGGTGGCTGCCTTGCCGATGCGCCTGTTGAGCTCTGCGTCAAGTGAGAGGGTGTCTGAGATAGTTGAGCCCAGATAAACAAAGTCATGGACGACATCCAGTTCATGGTCATTGATGCTGATGACTGGGGAAGAGTCAACATCTATCCCATGACCTTTGTTTTCTTTAAGCTATGGTAAGCCCGAAGTCTTGGCAGCCATCGCTAAAGCGAGTCATGAGCTGCTGTAGGTCCTAGCTGAGTGGGCGGTTACTGCTGCATCGTCTGCAAAGAGGAAGTCACGCAGGCACCTCAGCTTGACTTTAGTCTTGGCTCTTTGTCTGGAGAGGTTGAAAAGCTTTCCGTCTGTCCTGGTTCAGAGGTAGATACCTTCAGCTGCAGGACCAAATGCGTGTTCAGCATCACAGCAAAGAAGATTCCAAACAGGGTGGGAGCCAGGACACAACCCTGTTTCACTCCGCTCCGTATGTTGAAGGCAGCTGATGTTGAGCCGTCAAAGACGACGGTGCCTTTCATGTCTTCGTGGAAGGATCTGATGAAGCTGAGAAGTTTGGGTGGACATCCAACCTTGGGGAGGATCTTGAAGAGGCCATCCCTGCTGACCGATCGAAAGCCTTTGTGAGATCTACGAAGGCAATGAAGAGTGGCTGCCTTTGCTCCCTACATTTCTCCTGAAGTTGTTTTAGGGACAAAATCATATCTATAGTGGACCTGTTAGCACGGAAACCACACTGTAATTCAGGATAAACTTGCTCTGCAAGTACTTGGAGCCTCTTCAGTACTACTCGTGCAAAGACTTTCCCAACGATACTAAGGAGGGATATGCCACGATAATTATTGCAATCGTTTCAGTCACCTTTGTTTTTGTACAGTGTGACGACGTTAGCATCCCTCATGTCTTGTGGTACTTCGCCTTCACTCCAACAGAGGCAGAGGGTTTCATGCAACTCGGTGATGAGTG
>JADBJO010000573.1:427500-430000 GCA_016801955.1 Conus betulinus
TGTCGTTTGTGGACTGTGGGAGTGTGGATCTGGTGACTGTAGGCACTGCACTGCACTGGTTTGACCTTGACCTGTTCTACCCCGAAGTGGAGCGAGTCCTCAGACCTGGAGGGGCCCTAGTTGCCTACGCCTCTGCAAAACCATATCCAGATGACCCAAGGCTCACGAAATCGTTGAGGTAAGATTTGTTGTTACAGATGAATGGAAAGTAACCCGACAACAACTGAGCAATTGTGCTCAGAAGTATGGTAACGCATCGTCATTTTCCATATGCTTATAACATAGGCCGTCCCTCTTCAAAATTTGCCAGTTTAAGCCTGCTATTCATTTGAAGTCCTGGAAAAACTACAGCACATGTTTGCTCAGAGCAGTTTAAAATATACCATACTTTATTTGCTTATTAGATTTTAGTTTATATCATTTGAAAATGACTGCCGAAACATTTGTTTGATATGCTTAGAGGACAGTTTGAGAAAACAAGCGAGTTCTCAGTGTTTCTTAGTTAAAAAAAAAAAAAAAAAAAAGCTAAAGTTGAAAACAAAACTTCAAATAAATTAAAGACCAGTGTCCCTACAGGAGACTAGCAAAAAAGAAAAATTGTTGCTTTTACTCCTTACCGTGGATCTCAGTTATTTGCAAAAAAGTATTTCTAAGTGAATGAAACAGTTTTGACAAGTCTTGGACGCACATTAAATCAAATGAGGCGTAAAAACGAAATGGTTATGCTGAAAACATGTCTGGCTATAAAATAAACTATTCTGTCATCACTAAGATGCTGATGTAGTGCCGTATGGCAGAGGGAGATGAACGAACGATTGGGTCAAATCAATTTTATGATGGAAAAAACCCCGACAACCAGAAAATAACGAGTCGAGTAACTCACGTTATCTGTACCCCTCCACCCATTCCCACATTCCTTCATCCTCCCCCTCAACTGCCAGCCTACTGTTTCCTTCACCCTGTCCACACACACAATATGGCTTGCATAACCACATACCTCCCACCTACCCACCGTGTTCATCTCAAGCCCCTTTTGCACACGTATGTACAAGCACGCACGCATATATACCATATACCATCATACAATTATCACAGAAAAATGTGCTTTCAGACATACGTTTTTTCCCCCATACCTAACAGCTCAGCAGTTGGCATATTGAACCATCTGTTGCACTCTGCAACGCGACAACGATTCAATACGGCAGAAAAGATTGTTGTACTTCGACAAAGGGCCATTGAAGCTCTCTTTTTCTTAATCACTTCTGACCATATTCATGCAGACATTTTCAAAACTTTTTTTTTCCTTTCTTTTCCCTAAACATGATCTAACAATGTGCTATTAGTACGCTTTTGCTGGAACAGAGCAAACTATCACAAGATCTCTGCTATGGTATCATCATCACCCTGTACAAAGAACAAAGGGGAAAAGTCAGACTGTTCCAACTACAGAGGGGGATTACTCTGCTCTCCATCACAACAAAAATCCTTGCAAGGATATCGCTGAAGAGACTGCTCCTCACAATCGTTGAAGACCACCTCCCAGAGAGCTAGTGTGGCTTCCCTCCTTCCTACGTCTCTTCCTCCCCCCTTTCCCACTCTCGTCTGCTTCCTCGTTCCTCTTCGACGTCTGAATGATTGGGGGCAGTTCTGCCCATCACCTGCATTCATCACCACCTGATCCCTCTCCCTCCCTTGCCAGGTTTCGCGCTGTTGATAGGCTGTTGTGGTGTCCCCCCCCCCCCCCCCCCCCCCCCCCCCTTCCCTTCACACAGCCCGCTCCATTGCGCCCATGTTCCACTGTTCCTTCTCTGTCACTATCATCTGTCGCTGAGCTGTGGTCTAAACCTCCCCCCCCTCTCCCTTCATCATTCCCACCTACCCTTCCTGTTCCCTCCCTTTTCTCCTCTGACCACTAGGACAGTCTTTGAAAGTGCGAATTCGTAAAACGCCATACTGGTGTTGCTTGTGATGCAATGTTGTGAATGGAGAGAGAAGGAATGAGAGAGGAAGGGAAGTTAGAGGAAAATGCAGTGGAGAAGGTAAATGGCTAGCCGAGTTAAATGTTTGTGTGTGCGCGCGCGCGCGCGCGCGCGCGTGTGTGTAATGATGCGTCCGCAAGCTAGCATGATATGATATGCATCCAGGTACAGGCATGTTTGTAAGGATTGCGTAGGTGCAGATGAAATTTTTAGGGCATTAAGTGGTGTAAAATGCATTTCACACACACACACACACACACACACACGCGCGCGCGCGCGCGCGCGCGCACACACACACACACACTCACACACACACACACACACACACACACACACACACACACACACACAGAGGCACGCAGGGCAGTAAGTGGTGTTAAATGCATTTCACACACACACACACACACACACACACACACACACACACACACACACACACACATATCAAACTATCTCTCTTTCTGTTTCTCTGTCTCAATTTCTGCCTCTCTCTCTGTCGTTGTCTCTCTGTCTGTCTGTCT
>JADBJO010000573.1:437500-445000 GCA_016801955.1 Conus betulinus
CATTTATTGATTTAAAATGAAACATCATCCAAAGCACACGGAAAATTACCTTTCTAACCCTTCTCCTGACTTTCCACTCTCTCTGCAGGTTATCATAGGAATTCAGGCGATAACATTTACACGATGCCATCAGTTTTAGCTTAGCCTTCAAAATGAAATAAAAATGATTATTATTTTTGACCGATGTCATCATGATTATGCTTTCAAAATGTGCACATAAATGGGAGCGAACAAATGAAATCCTGCAAGCCTGAGTTTATCAGAAATGGAGTTCAAATTAGCATATTTGGTAAATTAGCCAGGTTACCACAAAACTAAACGTCATTCTTCTTCTGTTTCTGGTGGATTTTTTCCCCTACAATCTGTGTCACGCTGTTGGCATTGTGCCCATGCAGCTCATTACGACCCCTCGTCTACAACCACAGACCTGTCTGGCCCGCCACAGCCCCGGCACCGGCAATCCACAGGGAGCAGTCAGTGTCAAGTCGTCATGAGGCAACCCACCAGAGGAGGTACTGCAAAGACGGCCTAGTCACTAAGGTGGTGTTCAATGGCGCTTGCTCTGATCCAACACACGCAGGACACCACTTACTAAGCCCTCTACAGACGACAAGAATTGTTTTGTCGCAGAGTCGCAGGCGTGAGTGAGCTTTCCCTCCGGAGGGCGCCAGCATGTCCGTCCAACAACAAATTCTCGTGTATTTGGCGATACCAATGACCCCGACGTAACCAAACGAAAGACACAGATGTGGACAGGAATCAAAACTGAGAGCACCATGAGAGCAGTGGGGGGGGGGGGGGGGGGGGGGGGGGGGGGGGGGGAGGGGGGGGGGGGTCACAGAATTTGAAACTTTTTTTTTCGATGCTGAGTCCGGAGGAGGATGAAGACGATGCTATGATTTCCATTTCGGTCTGTCTGAGACTGCATGACAGGGCTGTAGTTTTTGCTTACTTCCATAATGTATCCCGGCGTCAACCACGCCCGAGAGATACAGACACCTGCAATGTTGGTCAGAAAATTTGAGCAACACTTTCAGAGACGCATCCATTAAGTGAATGAAACTCGGCTTTGTGGTCCAAGTCTTCCCACTTGAGCCCATAGCAAACTCTGGGCAGCGGCCAGTCAGAGCAGAAAAATATCACAAATGAATAGGTCTGATGTGAATCGAACCCACGACCTTCCATCCGGGAGTCCGCGACGTTAACCACTTTGTCACAGCGGCTGGGCATTTCAGAATTTTTAACGAGTTACTAGACCCTGAATAACAATAGAAACATGATACTGTGAATATAGCCTAAGAACAGTGGCATGGAAACCGAAGGGGGGGGGGGGGGGGGGTTGGAGGGGGGGGGGGGGTTGACCTGAAATATTGAAGCCAAAAAATATGCACAGCATGGTGTTCTGCCTCCCCTTTTACATGAATTTGGAAGCAGAGAGAGCATCCTCTCTCTAACTTAGGACACTTCTAGTTCCCCCCCCATCCCCCACCCCGCCTCCTCGCTTATACAAATATTTTGGAAATACCCTCCGCCCCCCCCCCCCCCCCCCCCCCCCCCCCCCTCTCCTTCTTACCCCGTCCTTGCACAAGATAATGAGAAGATGAGTCTCTCCCTTCTCCCCCTCTCCTCCCCCTTCCTCTGCTTTTATGATGAATATCACCCATCACCCATCTTTCATGCCCCCTCCCTCCCTTCTCCATCCCTCGGCTGTTATAAGAATGTGGAAAAAAACGCAGTGGCGTCAGTTTCGGCTGTCGCCCCTCCCTTCTCTCCTGTCCCCCCCCCCCCCCCCCCCTCCCCCTCCCCAATTCAAAATATCTTCCAATGCCACCGAGCAATTGCTGATAACGGGTATCATCATCACGGATTGAATACGTGCACCTAATTACGATAGCGGTAGAAAGGAGGAAATCCTGCTACAGGTCAGTTGAAAGTCTATAAAAAAAAAAAAAAAAAAAGGGGCAGGTGAAGGGGGTAGAGAGCGGGGTAAAATGTGAGGACAAGGGGTATGGGGGCTGCCATGTTTGTGGGCGACTATCATCACCCTAAACTACTGAGAAAAAAAAAAAAAAAAAAAAAAAAAAAAAAAACTCATCGAATACAACGGAATGCACCCGTACTGTTTAATCTACATTAAAATGTGCTCAGGAAAGAGGTCGTATCCCTGGCCTGAGTGGCACCAGCCCCAAGTCTTTGTCCCCCGTCTCAGGCGGGAATCCTGCTTTTCTTAGCAGGCTTCATATTCGTTCAGAACATGCCGCTTACATCTTCAGAACGGGCATATAGACACATGATGAATATTGACTTTAGGATTCACAATAAGGGCGAATGAGAAGGAACCGGGAAATGGGAATAATGTATGAAACTTTTCTCGTCCTCGCTTGGTTTCTAATGAGAATATACGTGAGGGGAGAAACAAAATCTCAGGCTGAGCATACCCCAGTTTGTTTTAAATCGGCTTATAGCCGAAGTGAAGGACAGGAGCGGGTTAAGGAGCAAGCGGAGGACGCAGGAGGGGAGGGTGAGTAACTGTGACGTCAACGTAAATTATGACGTCAACTTAAAAATGACATAGGTAACTACATGACGAAAATAATAATATTGACGAGAGAGGAGAGCAAGAACTAACGGCCGAGGCTTTGGTGTCCAGCTTATTTCATTGTGTTTAAATCGTCGTTTTCTCCGTAGTGATGCTATGTGGAGAGGCTGACTTTCAAGTCAGTCAGTCGTGCGTCAATGTTCAACGTGTATGTGCGATACTTCTGATGACGGTACTAGTGAAATATGTACCAGGAAATTTATTTGTTATAAAATTGTTGTGAAGGCTGTGTCGCCGAGAAAGACTTAAAAAACTCCTGCAAGAAAATTTATGTGCGCTAATTGTATCACCTCATGTGTGTCGGTGGGCTGAGTTTATTGATATGAATATTGTAATATCAATACACACGGAGAAGTTAATTTATTTTTTTTTTTTTTTTTTAGATCAACTACACGTCGAATCGAAGTTTATTGTGTTCTATGGGACTTTGCTGAAAAAAAAAGTGTTCTCCGGGGATTCAATATGATTGTGAATCTGATCTGCGATTCTTCTTCAGTGGATTACTGTGCTTTATGAATCTGCGGTTCTCTTCTATGGATTGCTGTGCTTTGTGAATCTGCGGTTCTTCTTCTAAGGATTGCTGTGCTTTGTGAATCTGCGGTTCTTCTGCTATGGATTACTGTGTCCTGTGAATCTGCGGTTCTTCTTCTGATAATTCGACGTGATTTATTGTGCTTGTTGTGTGAGACTGTTTCTTTTTCTTTATCGCTTGTGTTTGTGAACGGCTGTGTTTACCGTGTGGGGGACCTTGGTTATCCTTCTTCGTCTTATTTTAGTGCTGTAGACTGTGGCTTCAAGAGTGCTGTGGAAACGAGTGCATTGACTGTATGTGTGAGACACTGTGGACGGCGCCGGCGAGATCTGTGAGTGATATCAAGATCTGTAATATGATATGCTGATATTGGATGATTGAAATTCCTGTGTATTGATATCTTGATCTAGGCGTATATACTATGTAGTGATATGTATTGATTTGTACCAATTCACATGATGTATATTTTGATGGTTCAGGCAGCATGATTATAAAGAAAAAAAATTAACTCGTGTGTTGTCTGGCTATCCATGTGCGTATGGTGTGGTGGGTGTGTAAAGAATAATTATTACACGCATCCCAAACTTTTGAGAGCGAGAGTCAGACAGCAAAACACGCACCGCACACCATCTGTAACAGTAACAGTGCAGTGGAATGATCTTCAGTGCCTTTCTTCTTGAACAGGATTTTCCATATGAGGAAGACTAAAGTTCGTTAGCTGAAATATAACGGATTTGCCATCCTTTTGCATTTTTAGCATCTTCTGCGACAGCCTGGTTTTGGTTTGCGACGGAAAGCAGCTCTTGTCCGGAATTGAGGATAGAAAAGGAAATCTTGCTGCAAGTTGAAACAGGGGAGGGAATGGGGTGTAAGTCTGAGGAGGAGGGGGGGGAGGTTGGGTGGAGGAGGGCTGGTGACCAGTGAGGTGACAAGGATGCGTTACAATTCAAACCGAGGAATGAAAATACGTTTAAGTTACTAAATATAACCACACAATATCCACATTGTAATTCGGAAGAGAAGTTAATCTTATGCAGGAAGTAAGCTCAACAGACAATTTAAATCGCTTCTTCCCGTTACTTGATGACAAAAAAGTCATTCAAAAACATAATTGATTCACTAATAATTGATCATCTGCACTTAAACGTGGAGAAAGGGTGAGGTGGGCGTGGCAGGAGGGGTGGGCGGGAAGAGGTGAAAAGTACTCTTTAATCCTGCAAGCTGTCGCTTGAGGTACAGGGTTCAAATGAGCGGGGCCGATATTTCTCTGGCCACCTCAAAACCAATGCAAATTTCCCAAATCGACGATAGATCAACTTCAGCAGCCCTCTCGCGATCGCCTTTCCCTCCCACACCCCCTTCCCCTATTAAAAAGAAGATCCCCCCATACAGAGGCGCAATGAAGGTGGGCTTCTAGATCCCCAAACATTCCCCATACACACACATAAGCCCCAGCCCCCGCCCCCCCCCCCCCCCCCCCCCTCCACTCCCCGCCCTCGATGTGGTGCACAATAATGTCCACAAGGACGTGCTCAAGGGTCTTAGTCAGAGCATTGATGAGGGAGACGGGTCTATAGTGGGACGCCTTATAGATTCAGATTCAGATTCAGATTCAGAAAACTTTATTATCTCTCGTTAAAAGAGAAATTACATTCGTGACCGCTGCCCTAAAGTTAAGACACACATATTTATAGTTACAAACATGACACTGAAAATTAAAATTACTTTCAAACAATAAAACATGCGTGTATCACCAAAATGGGAATTTCAATCTTTCTCCTTTTTGGTAGTGCAAAATAAAGCATGCACTCAGCCACTCATAATTATATATACATACATGTGTGCACGTATGAGGGGGGGGGGGGGGGGGGGGGGGGGGGAGAGAGAGAAAGAGAGAGAGAGAGAGAGAGAGAGAGGTCATTTATCATAAAAATCATTAAGATAAGACATATTCCAGACATTTCTATTCCTCACTGCTCCAGGACATGCACATATAACACACACACACACACACACACACACACACACACACACACACACACACACACACACACACTCCAGCATCTATACTTTCCCGCTTACTCACAGACATACACACCCGCGCACATGCTTATGTCACAGGTGATCCACCACCTCTTCTTACACGCTGTGTTTGTTTAAAAGCGCAATGGATTTGAACACAAAGCTCTTTTTTGTGCGCATCAGCTTAGCTCTGGAGACACGAAATCGTCTGCCTGATGGAAGGAGCTCAAACTGTCGCGCAAACGTATGCCCACTGTCCTCGATTCTCCGTTTTGAAGACAGAGATTGCCAGTGCTTCATTCCAGTCCCTGGGGCGCTCGTCTTTTAGAACAGGTTAGCGATAGATTGTTGTGAAGTTTGGGGTAATTTCTGGCATCAGGCTTCTTCAGTACTTCAGGGTAAATGTCTTAAGGATCAGCAGCTCTGTGGAGTACAATCTGGCCAGGAGCTTTCCCACCTCTCTGGTGCTGATGTCAATGTCACAGGCCAAGCGTCTTGGTCCTAAATTCATTCGGCAAATACTTAGTGTCCTTGCTGAACTTGTACAGAACTGGGAGTTCAGGACTTTGGTCTCCTGTTTTGGATCCGTGATGAGTCTTCTTCTGCTGGACTGGAGAGCTGCGACTCGTGAGATCTTTGGAGCGTTTGAGCTTCATGCACATCCAGAAATGTTCAGGCGGGCCCTGAAGTCGTCTTTCTAGGCTGGTAGGGGAGAATAGGCTTTCGCTGCAGCGCCATTACGATCGCCCGAGCCTCTGGGTCTCCCTGTTGCGCTTATCTTGAACAACTACTTCTGATATCCTCGCTGTCTTTATGGCCTGTCCTGTTTATTTCTGGGGTGATTCGTGGGTGGGAGCCTTTGCATCTTGGCGTCTTGGGAGGGGGTACAGTGAGGTATTTGTCCGTAACGGTGGTTTTGACATGTTTCCGTTGTTTTCCTGTTGAGGTATCGCCCTAAAGTGATGACGTATTGCTGCGGCGTCTCCATCTCCTGTTTCATAGCTTCCCAGGTAGCTTGCCTTTCACTCTTAGGATAAGGGAGGACGAGTTAGGTGCTACGAGGTGTTGAATACTGATGAGGCGTGTTTAGTTTCTGGTCCAGACGTGTAAGAGGTCGATTAATCTTTGGTGAACAGGAGGGTGAGTCTTCAAGGTCATGTTTTACATTTGAACTTGAATAAAAAGATGTTACATTGTTGAGCAGCACACACACACACACACACACACACACACACACACACACACACATGCATAGGCCTATATTAGGCATGCCCACACCGGCGCACACATTGGCCTGCAAATGCGACATTCCTCGCTGTAACGTGTACTTAGGAAACACATGGTGCTTAACTGTAGAGGGGATGTACAAAACACAATCTTTCCCAGTGTATAGCTATGAAAAGCGACAGCTCGGCGTTGAATCATAAAGCCAAAGTGCGAAGAAGAGCAACGGTAAACTAAAGAGGTCAGCATGCCGCAATGGTGATAGCCCACGTGTTCCAATCGGAAACGTAAACAACATTTTGCGCATGCGTGAAACTGGAACAGGATATGGCAATGAGCCGCCAAAGCGGAACGGCGACACCCCCCCCCACCCCGATCATCCATCCACCCGATCTGACCAACGAGTTTGCAGCGACAACTGCACTGTCCCACCCGATACAAAGTATCGAATCGACGAGCGGCGCGAGTTTGGCGAGCACTATGGATCTGCCGACGCAGGATGTCACAGATGGACTTTTCGACAGCGAAGAGGAGGAAACAGTCCTTTGACCGTGGGGACGATTATTCCCCCTCGGAGACAGCTTTGCAAGTTTGGGTATGTCACCATGATGCCACTATGATTACACGCTGACTGACGCGGTGTGCATGGGAATCGGTCACCATGATCAGCACGCATTGCCTTGCAAGTCCCAGCAAGGTCTAAGCGGGCCTCATTTTAAAGTCTCGGTAGATCGGTTGGTTCGTCACTTCGTGCACAGCCACCGCCTTGACTTCGATTATATTCTTGATCGAAAGCGTTCACGAGTTTGATTGATTGATTCAACCAGAACTTTGAAACGAGTACCAACTTAACAAGAGTTACCTGCTCATGGGGAAAAAAAATGAATGTGTGCGCGTATTTGTTTATGTACGTGCACGCCTGGATGTTTGATAAGGTGTTGCATGTGTGCATTCTTACAAAGTCATATGCATCTTTGACCTACTCCTCATCACAGTGTGTGTGTGTGTGTGTGTGTGTGTGTGTGCGCGCGCGCGCTCGCGCGTGCGCACGCAAATAACCAAACCTTAATTTCCAAGCTTAAAAGTTACTCCCCACAGGTTTGTTAAGGGTAGAATCTTTCAC
>JADBJO010000573.1:450000-475000 GCA_016801955.1 Conus betulinus
GGTGATGGGGAAGACACTTTTTCTTGTCCCAGTTTAATTGATAGCATACAATTTTAAAGAAATTGTAACAACTAACAGGCAGAAAAACTTATGGAAGCAAACAGAAACATTATGCTGTTTCAGATCTTGTGAAAGAAGAGCACATAATTTTTATTCTGTTTCAGATCTTGTGAAAGAGGAGTATTCCTTTGGCAGGGGAGATAACTGTGACATCGCCTTCAGCAACACCGGCAAAAACAACCAGTGTTTCCAGGCCTACAGCAAAGTCCACTTCAGATTGATACGGGTAAGTCTGCTTGGACATTGAAACTAGCAGATAAAGACCCTCTAGATAAAGACCCCTGCTTTCAAAAAGTGCTTTTTTTTCTGTTGGCTGTACTCGCTCGCCATCAAGCAAAGATTCCTTTCTTCTAATGATCTCACTTTTTTTTTTTTTGCTAGGATTTCTGGCAGTGGCTATTGAGAGATTCTGCTGTAATAGCATGATCATTTGATCTGTTCAAAATGTTTCAGGGATTAATTTTGTTGAGGGGCTTTAAAACTTTTTGTTTGTTTTGTTTTTTGCCTCTACTCCAAGAATAAGTATGGAAAGAGGCATACGGTGATTCGTACTTACAGCAGATATTTGACCAGTAACACTAATGCAACTTGCTTGTGTGATGAATGACACTTATCACACAGCAGGAGTTATTTGTGTGTGTGTGTGTGTGTGTGTGTGTGTGTGTGTGTGTGTGTGTGCGTGCGTGCGTGCGTGCGTGCGTGCGTGCGTGCGTGTGTGTGTGCTGATAGAGATGCCAGCCTTTACATTTTCATCGAATTTATTTCTGCTTGTTTGAATTCTGTGTGGGTTTATGGTGGGTCACACAATTTATTTTCTTGCGAAGACAATGCTGCTGGTACAGCCTGCGTAATTAGGATGATGGCTGACTGGAAAGGCACTTTGGTCTTATACATGAAATCTTCCGCCAGCTCCTGTGAAATAGATGAACAAAGACTTCAGTCCAGCCTATGCCTTCAGTCATTGAAAGTCAGTGCAACATACACCTAACACACTGCAAATAAGGTAGATACCAGGATGTGTCATGGTGGACTTGATAATGTGCACCCAATTTCTTGGTGTATTTTGTACATCCTTTTATGAATTAATCATAATACACCGCGTAGCCAAACAATATACCTGTTTAAAATGTGAAATGCATTCATGGTTAATGGGAAAGCCGTTGTTTCATAATTAGTAGTGTCAGTTCTAAAGTTGTCATTTTCTAATAGAACTTGTAACTGTAACCATCTTAAATTTCCAGTGAACAAATTGTCCAGAGCAAAAAAGCTGCTGAAATACTGGAAAATACTTTGCTCTTGCTTTTAGAATGTACTGCTACAAAAATGGAAATTTTTAGGTACACATGTCTGAGTGATGTATTTAAGAAGGGAGAGAGAGAGACAAATGTAGTGGAAGTGGCAGAGTTGGGAATCTTTTCATTTAATGCACTGAATCCTGTGCTGATTGTGTGGACAGAAAAGCACCAGTACTGGTGTTTCATATCTTCTTGGAAGATGCCAGCAGCAATGGTACCTTCGTCAATGGAGAAAAAGTTGGTGAGTGTTTTCGTTCTAAATCTCTGTCTCTGTTCAGCTGCCTTGGTTATTTTCCCCCCTTCCCCCTCCTCCCAACCTCCACTCCCCAACCCTCCCAAAATTTTCCGGTTCTAGTCTTTCTGTTTTTGGAGATTTAGATTGAAAAAAAAAAGTTCCGCTCATGTAAAACAAATGATAAAATGTTTAGGATTTTGCGAGAACATGTGTATAGGTTTGTGATTTAAGGACTTTTTCCTAGTGGATGCCAAGAAATTGATGCACTGGTGCAGTGATGCACTGTATTATTCTGAAGTGGCTCTCAGAGTGTTCCTGGAAAATTTTTCTGTGCTGTTTCTCTGTCTCTCTTATTCTCTCATTCATTCTCTCTCTCTCTCTCTCTCTCTCTCTCTCTCTCTCTCTCTCTCTGTCTGTCTCTCTGCCCATTTGTATATTTGTCTGTCTCATTCTATCTTTCTTTTACATACATGTTGTTTTTTCTCTCTCTATCTGTCTCTGTGTCTCTCCTTCTTTCAGTCTGTCTGTCTGTCTGTCTGTCTGTCTCTGTCCTCTCTTTTTTTTTTTTTTCTTTCTCTTTGCATATGTGTCTTATCTCATATTTTTTTAGATGATTGTCTTTGAATGTCTGTGTTTCATACATTTGTGTGATTGTGGTGGTAGTACATGTGCACATGCATGGACAAATGCACATACTTATATCATTCTGCGACTTTTTGGGGGTACTATTTTATGGTCAAACATAACAGCGCACATAATACGTGTGTGTGTGTGTGTGTGTGTGTGTGTGTGTGTGTGTGTGTGTGTGTGTGTGTTTTGGTGTTTTCCTACATTCTTTAGGGAAAGGAAACCAGCAGGTGTTGAACAACAACGATGAAATAGCTCTGGCAATGAAGAAGAATAAAGGTGAGAATGACTCCGTCCAGTGTTGTGCATGTGAAATGAACAGAGCTATTTTATTTTGCAGCCGTCTGTTGTGTGTGTGTGAGAAGGCAGAGGCATGTCTGGTCTTTGCTTTATGTTAGTACTCATCCCAGATTTCTTAAGGTTTATTTGATCCTGTTATCTAGTGTTCAGATGCAAGGGAAAAGGAAGGGGAAACTGGGAAGAGGTGAAGAATTGGATGGGGGGGGGATGGGGGGGGGGGGGGGGGGGGGTCATTAAAGGAGAAAAACAGCATAGCTGCCTACCCTCCTGAAAATGTCTGGGATTTCCCAGTTTTTTAAACATCTTTTCCCAAATTCTGAATTATATGAAGAAAAAATCTAGTATTTCAATGTGAGGTTTGAGGGTCATTTTTTGAACATGAACAATAAGGTATTGCAAAATAAATCCCAAATGATATTACAGCGAATATTGGCAGTTGTAGTAGTAGACATTGTACTGTCTGTTCAAAACACACATTTGTCAGCTGATGCTGTAATAGGTTAAAATGGCTTAGCCAAATGTTTGTTCTTGGGATCAGTCTGACCATTTTCTGCAAGCTTAAATTTGGCTTACCTATTTCAGGGAAAAGTGTAGCTGACTATTAGACAAAAAACTTGTTTTAGTGTGAGAGGATTGTACCAGAATACAGACTTGTGTAACTGTTGTTGTTGTTTTTAAAGAGAGATGAATCGCTTCAATCAGAACGAGTAAGGTTAATCAGGTACGTGTAAAGGCTTAAAATTGGTTACGTCAAAGCTGCAGGAGCCATGCTTCTAAATTTTGTTCCAGATAAATGCGGCGTTGCTTGTTCAAATCTGTAATAACAGAGGGTTCGTTTGATTGTTTTAGAAAAGATGTGAGACCTGATTCTGTTTATGTTGTTTCCTTCAATCCCTGTCTCCAGCCTTCGTGTTCATGGACCTGAACGCCAAGGAAGACAGTGATTTGCCCAAGGAGGCTGACAGACAAATACACTTTGACCAAAGTGCTGGGAAGGGTAAATGAGGTTTTTCTTGACTTATAGATGTTGGATGTGTTTGAGTGCCTCTGATTGAAGATTTGATGGGCATTTGAACTTGATGTGTATCCCAAAAGTCAGAATATGGTTGCGTTCATTGGTAGTATAAAAGATGGTCACATACACAAAAATTTCATTGATGGTGAACCTTGTGGTCATTGCCAAGGGGAAAACAAAAAAGAAGAAAAAGAAATTGGACTTGTCTTATTTTCAGAAAAATCCACACAAAGGTCAATTTCTGCTTAAAAGAGAAGGGAAGAAATTAACTATAGACAGGCAAACAAATGACAGCTGTAACTTTGCTGGTAATTTTTATTAACAACATACCTGTAGAGAAACAGGTGCTTCTATCAGAAATGTTATTCATACTGGTCACCATGCCCCAATGATCAGTTTGTGATTTCAATTAAATCGTTTGTTACTTAGTGACCCATGGTTTCATATGTGTTTTCTCCTGTTCACAGAACTTTTAGTCCTCCTTTTTTACTTAAGAAGAATGATTAGTTAAGTGTGTGTGTGTAAAAAAGTAAGTAAATATTAATTACATGAATATAACTTCAAAGACATTGTGCTTTCATTAGCCAGTTCCCATTCATGTAGCACAGAGGCAGACCAGAGACACACAGAACAAACCAGAGGCACACAGAACAAACAAGAAAACTTTTCTGTTGAAATGTTGTGTTTTGGGTGACGTATATGTTGGGATGTCTGTGTACCTTTGTTACCCAGAGGAGCATGTGGGGAGGTTCGGCTAGCGTTTGTGAAAGGATCCTGTGATAAATTTGCCTGCAAGATCATCTCCAAAAAGAAATTCTCCGTTTGGGGGATCATCTGCTATTGTGAGTAACTCGTAACAGGTTTTTATGAAATGGTTGCCTGGTTTGGGTATGATTGCTTGAGGGGGGGGGGGGGGGGGGGTGGGGGATCTGTTGATTCTTTGATTCCGTATGCGTTTGAATGAGTTATACAGATCAGTGTTTTTTGCCGTCATGATCATTAGAATGTGGAGGTTTCTGTTGATTGTGTTCTTGCACAGTGAAACCACCCAGTAAAAACACATTGGATATGAAGAATTCCTTCTTGTAAAGTTGATTGTTATTCAAGAACATTTTGCTCTTTGTCATAACCGGAATATTTTCCTGTCAATAAAGACTCATTTTAAAGACTGTTTTTCAGGGATGGAGGGTACGGGGAGGGGATAGGAGGGAGGGAATTTTTGCTTTTATCTGTGACATGCACCTCATAATGAAGACTTCTCCCTTTAAAGATCCAGAGGTTTTACTATAAAGCATAAGGTCTAGGAGAGACTCTGAAGCAACAGACACTTGTGTATAATTTTCTGTTTCTGTGTATTATTTCTTCCATGTTAACTCTCTTTTCAATTCCCAATCTGCTGCCAATCAGACAGAATGTGCCAGAGGTACAGGACCCCCCCCCCCCCCCCCCCCCCCCCCCATTCATCAAGTTAATTTTATTGTGACTGTTCTGGCTGAGATTTGGCAGAGGGGGAAGTAAAAAAAATTGGTGACACAGGCATCACGGGCCCCATTCTGATTCAGCCGTTCTCAGGATGCTACTGTATGAGGGGAGAAAACGCTCACCTAGAATCCTCCTTGGTGTCTTCATTACTTAAGTGTTTCCATGGGAAGTGCCTAAAAGTCATTTTGCAGTGGAATGTGAAGAATGCCTGTCTTTTTCGCTACACCACTGCAGAGATGAGTGACTGACAGTAGATCTGTGGACAGTCTCAGATTGAACATTTTCATTCTCTCTCATGTTGTCATACTGTCTCTGTTTCTCTATTTGTATCTATGTCTGCCTCTCTTCCTATCTCTCTCTCTATGTCTCTCTCTCTGTCTTTGTCACTCTCTCTCTCTCTCTCTTTCATCTCCCCCACATCCCCTTCCCACCTTCCCCTACCCTTCAACCCTTTCTCTATTTGAAAAGAAAAAAACATAGAGTTATTCTAAAACTATATCCTTGACATGGGAAGAAATTTACTACTGTTCCCTTCAATAATATTTGTAGGGATGTGTACCTTTGAATATTCATGCAGGTCAAGAGGAGGTAAATCCATTCTGCGATTGTTTGTTTGTTACAATGCTGTTTTTTTTTTTTTTTTTTTTCAGAATATGTCGTCACAAGTAATGGGAGAGGTCAAGATCTTAAAAGCAATGAAACATGTAAGAATTTTTTGTTGTTGTGCTGTAGTGTGTTTTAGTTCTTTTTCTTTTTTATCTTTACCAAGGAGATAATAAACTTTAAAGACTTACCGAATGAAAGAGACAAACACATTAAGACAAAACATAACGCGTTTTGACGTCTTTGGTCTTCTTCAGACAAGACAAACAGCATTCAAGATAATGAAAATGAAGAACAAACAATCATTTATCTCCTCAGATCAGGTGCGGAATGGATGTGCAATGTTTTCTTCGTTTTTCGTTGTTTTGAGTGTTGTTTGTCTTGTGCTTGAAGAAGACCAAAGTGGTCAAAACTCATTATTTTTTGTCTTTAATTCTGTTCGTGTCTTGCATTTGGTAGAACAGAAAAACTTCTTTTAAGTTTGTTTCAATTTTTTGCCTATAGTCACTTGTGAGTTGATTTTAACATGGTGACAGCTCTGATGTGGCCCTTTGCAGTTGGCTGGGCTATAAGCAACATTACCTTACCTTACCTTACGGCTTGTATATGTGTGTATATATGTACATGACTCTCTGAAGAGAGTGTTTGTGTGCATCAGGTGTTTGACAAACATTTTAGTTCAATACTACTCTCGTCCTCAGCTTTTGGCTTGAATTTTCCTTTTTTCTGTAAATCAGACAGAATGTTTTTCACTCTTTTTTTTCAGCCCTGCATTATTGGAATCGAAGACGTAATTGACACCCCAGAGACCCTGTACATACTGTTAGAACTGTAAGTATACCCAATTTTTTCCCCCCAATCCTGTGTCCTCATACACTTGTTGTCGTCATATCTTCATGGCCTCTTGGTGATATTTGACATGAATTTGTAGTATGAGAACCGCTTAGGTAATAGCAAACGTTCATTTCAGGGTGGAAGGTGGGGAACAAGCTTTGATAGTAGTATTTTTTTCATTACAGGGTGGATAAAGGGAACAAGTTTTGATTAATAGTATTTGTTCTCTTCAGGATAGATAAAGGGAACAAGCTTTTGATAGTAGTATTTGTTCATTTCAGGATAGATAAAGGGAACAAGCTTTGATAATAGCTTTTGTTCATTTCAGGGTGGATAAAGGGAACCAAGCTTTGATAATAGTTTTTTTTGTTCATTTCAGGGTGGATAAAGGGAACAAGCTTTGATAATAGTTTTTTGTTCATTTCAGGGTAGATAAAAGGAAACAAGCTTTGATAACAGTACTTGGTATTTGTTTGTTCCAGGGTGGACAAAGGGATCAAGCTTTGATTAATAGCGCTTGTTCTTTTTCCAGGGTGGAAGGCGGGGAGCTGTTTGACAAGGTGGTCAGTATAGATCGATACCCTGGAAGACACAGCCAAACTGCTCTTTCTATCAGATGGTGTGGTGCCTGCAAGGTAAGCTGAGTGTGGAGAGACCTGTCTGACTGGTGAAAAACTGCTGGAAATGATTTGTGTTGGTTCATGACTCATCATGCAGTTGATAAGTTATCATTTGTCTCTTAATTTTCCACAGATTATCTGTTAACTTTTATGGTTTTGTTTGCTTTTTTTTCTTTTGTTTTTTTGTGTTTTCTTTCTTTCTTTTTTTCCGTTTTTTGTTTTTTCTTCTGAAACATTTGTTTTTTTCTGTTGTTCAGAAGTTTTTTTTTTTTAGAAAACGATTTTACAATTATGTTTATCAGAATGCTGATACAAATGAAGGACATTCGTTCATAGTACATTTAGTAGCAATTTTATGGTGCAAAGTAGAAGAAAAAAAAGAGTGAAAGAAAAATGGCATGTTCCAGACTCAAAGACTGTTAGTATGAGAGTATGAGTTCAGTGTGTATATAGTGAACATTTGTAGTATATTCATTGATTTATTGTCATGTAATTAAGCTGACTGTGTCAGAGGCATGAAGAGGTTAAGTGCAATACGAACAAGAGGAACATCATCATCATCATGATAAAGTTTCTGATCTGTGCACACTTATTTTCATGATTCCATTCACTGCAATCTGAGTAGGAAATGATCGTATTGGTCCTAAGTCTGTGATTAGTTCATGTTTCCCCATCACTTCCAACCTTTCAGGAATTTTCCTTTTTTTTTAAAAGCATTTCTGAAATATAAGTGTGTGTGTGTGTGTGGAAGGGGGGTAGGAGGGGAGACCCTGAATTTGAACATCAAATTCTGAAGAAAAAAAAAAAGGGAGGGGGAGGAAGCGGTTGGAGGAGGAGGCGATGGGGGGTGCTGGGGGTCATTTTTGTAAACAGGATGATGAGATAAGGGCCAAGTCATATTCCATTAATATACCACCAATTACATACAGTAGAAGATGTGGCTGAGCTGTGAACGCAGGGTTTTGATCAGTTCAAGCGTTGGGGGAGTAAACAAGTTTTCAGTTGAAAGCTAAACTTGCAGGCTTTCAGTTTAAGGCCAGACTCACCAGTTCATCCTGCTAACTCCAGGACTGTGATTCCAGAAGCTGTAGGCTACAGTCTCCATGTCTCCCCAGTTAGTACAACAAGCCATGTCGGAGTTCCCTTGACTTGAACTTGCTTATATCTTATTGGGGTTTATCTAGGTTGGTTAAAACCATGAATAAAATTCTGTGACCCTTCATGCCCTGCTCTCATGGTGACCTCAATTTCGATGTCTCCTCTCCACGTCTGTGGCCTTGGTTTTGGTTTCCGTCGAGGTCACCGGTATCGGCGAGTCCATGGGGGCTGTAGTTTGGACGGACGTGGTGGTGCCCCTCCAGAGGGAGAACTCACGCTGGCTCTGTGACTGAGCAATTATTGTCGTCAGTAGGGGGCTTAGTAGGTGGTGTCCTGCATACGTTAGATCAGAACAGGCGCCACTGAACACCACCGAAGTGACTCGGGCAGCAGTGCAGTGTCTCCTCTGGTGGGTTGCCTCTTGACAACTTGACACTGACTGCTCCCTGTGGATTGCCAGTGCCGGGGCTTGCGGCGGGACCAACCGGGCTGTTAGCTGTAGAAGGGGTGTCGGAATGAGCAGCGTGGGTGCACTGCCTCAGAGGTGGCACAGAGGTTGGGACAGCTTAAAAAAAAAAAAATAAAAATAAAATAAAATAAAATAAAATCATGTGGGGTTTCTTGGATGTGATTGGAACTCCTTGTGAACATGAGCTCTTTCATTGTATCATGAAAGTGGGATAAGAAAATATTTCTTAGTTGTCTATATGTAGGTGCCTTCAGTCAGATGTTAGAGTGAAGCTGACAGTTGTTGTGATTGTTGAAAACCTCGCAAGATGTTGGATTGTGTGTGTGTGTGTGTGTATGTATACTCATGTGTATTAAGTTGTATTAACTCACATAGGTCCTGTCTTGATTCCAACTGCATGGTTGATTTTTATTTTAATGTGTTCTCAATTTTTGTGTTCTAAGATTTCCTTCAGCCGTTTTAAGTATTAGTCTTAAAAATGTGATGTCTGGCGTCTATCATAAGTATTACTTGTTATGAATTTAAGATCAGTCTAGTTATTTATGAAAAACAGAATAATATCAGTATCATAATACTGAAGGTCTAGATCTTATGAAGAAGAAATAATTGAGAGTTTGACAATTTTTGTATGTGAACATTTAAAAAAAAGGTTTAAGGAATTTCAAAGTATGTGTGTGTGTGTGCATTTGACGAGTGTGCTTGTATGTATTTTTTTCTTTTTTTTTTTCTTGTAGTATCTTCATGAACAAGGAATAACCCACAGAGATTTGAAGGTGAGTAATGATTTCTTTGATGTGAAAAAATAAAAAGAAAGAAACCATCAACAAACAAGCATAAACAGCCATAGGTAATGAAAAATGGTGACTACATTGGGTGCTGCTTGTATGTGGCCTTATTCTGTCTGTGTGTTTTTAAAATGGACTGTTAAAATTCAGCAGCATTACAAAAGCAGACATTTAACAATATACTCATGTTTTTTAGAGTTTGTGGATTATAGCTGGATGAAGACATGCCTATCATGTCCTGTCCTACTGTGATGGATACTTAAGCTCTGGCTTTAGAAAAAAAAGAAGAAAAAGAAAAAAAAAAAAGAAAACTGAGCAAGCTACCCTTTTCATATCCTGAGTCCCTGGTACAGCGTAAGTGTGTACATATTTTTCACAGGTGGTAAGATGGAAAGTGAAGCCATACAACAGCTTTTAGTGGTGCCATATTTGAGTTTCTTCAAACCTTTTTTCAACCAACATATTTGGCTAACTAATGAAAGCTCACAGTTAGAAAATTGGGGGTTGTAAATGGGAAAGTGTTCACTTCAATAGCAAGCACCACCACCCCCCGTACGCACACAAGCATGCACGCACGCGCGTACACACACACACACACACACACACACCACACACACACACACAACACACACAACTACACATAAAGGTTAAATGGGTGGGGAAAGGATAGAGATGAGAGGTTTGGTTGTGAGATAAGACGACGGATGGAGAGGTAGCGTTGTTTTAGGGGTGAGGGAAAAGGCAAGAGTGGAAGAGGGGACGGGTATGTAGAGAGTGGTTTGTGGAGGACAAGAGATGTGGGGAGTGTAGGCAAAAGAGGAGGGGGAAGGGAGTGAAGATGAGGTGGAAAAAAGAAATGGGGAAGAAGCAGAGTCACTGTTTTAGGTAGAGAATGATCTAAGTTTTTTTCTGTTTGTTTTTGTTTAAGTTTTTTTTTTTTAATGTAAATTATTCCTCATTTTTTGAAATGATGTCAGGTAGTGAATTAGGGGTCATGTCTGTTTCTTGTCAAATATGCAGATGATGCCATGCCGACTTTGATCAAGAAAGTGGCTTAGATATCTTTTTTTATTTTTTTTACCCTTGCAGCCAGAGAACATCCTTCTAGCAACAGAGGCAGACGAAACTCTCATCAAGGTACGTAAGCAAGGCTTTGACAGTTCATATCATTTTTGCAGCAGTGTGAACCTCAGGAATGAACAATGCATGAAGAACACAGAAAGCTTTATTATTCACCTGTGGTGTAAAAGACTAAAAGACATGAATTTACACACACACACACACACACACACACACACACACCCACACACCACACACACACACACACTCTCTCTCTCTCTCTCTCTCTCTCTCTCTCTCACACACACACACACACACACACACACACACACACACACACACCACACACACACACACCAAACTCGTACTGTGGAACTTGCAGGTAAAGATGCCATGAAAAATGTACTGCTGAGGCATGATTGACATTTTATCTGTATGAAATAAGAAGAGATATACTATACACAGCAACATTCCATTTTTTGATTGTGTGCTTGTATATTGAATTGAAAACTGTATAGGATAATATAAAACACACACACACACACACACACACACACACACACACACACCACACACACACACATGCGCTTAGATGTGAGCTCTCTCAACTATACCTGCGCGCACACACACACACACACACACACACACACACACACACACACACACAAAATAGTGCATGCGTAAAATGCATACACGTGTATGTAAGGACTCATACAAAATTGACACACATGCATAGAAATACATACAAAATCATGCACGCATTCATTCGTTTACATTCTCTTGGTGACTGATCAGAACTTGTTTGCATGCTCAAGCAGACATCGTGAATAGGTAGTCAAACCCACGAGAATGCACACATTATCATATGTACAGACTGTTAACCCTAATGAAACATGTTTTGGATTTAATGATAGATTCAGCCACGCTGTTTTGGTCGTGTCATTTTTATGTCGGTTAATTTTATTTTTACTTTCTTCCCACCCCCCTGTCCTTTCTTCCCTTTACACATGCACACAGCAATAATGCAGATTTTCTTTTCACAAAAGTAATTTATACATATAAATACATGGGGATGTATTTGTTTTGTCCACTTCCCCCCACACCTAAATCACTGATAATACAACACTACCATGGTTTTTGAAATAACAAATTACCTTTATTTTTTTGTCAAAGGAGTACTTTGACATATAGGGATCAGCTCTTGATTTTAAGAAAAAGTCCGTTTCATCTGTAAGTATGGTGCTTTGGAATATAAGACACACTGATTTGATAGCATGCAAAACTGCAGTTTGCATTTGTAAGCCTGATCTTATGAAAATGCCGCTGAGCACAAAGAGCGAATGTGCCAGATTAATGCAGATACTGGATGATCCATATTTTCATTTGCATACACAAGGAAGCTGACCAGGACTGCTGGTGTCATGTGTACAACATAGCCAACATGGCTTGGGGCCAGAAACTGATGTAACTATGCACCTGGGCACTGCAGACTACAAGAAACCTTGGTTAGAATTTGAGAGGACACAGAGATGCCTTGCAGTAAAGAAAAAATGGTAATCATTGCCATTAGGAAATAAATTTGCTTCTCAGAAGAGAATCTGTTTTGCTGATTTTGTAATAATGTGACACTCAGGGCTGAAACACTAGGTCAAGACTGATGTGGTGGGGCCATCTGAGGGGGGATGGTCACCGACACAGGCTCTGCTACTAAGGAAACTTTGAACATCACAGTGTGACTTAGCAGCAGTACAGTGTCTCCCTTGAAGGGATGCCTCTTGAAGACATGATATTTACTGCTTCCTGTGGATTGCTAGTGCTGGGACTGTGACAGGGTGTACCAGGGTGTAGCTGTGAACTGGGAGCCATAGTGAAGGGTACAGGAGTATTCTTCAAAAGTTATGCAGACTATAATCCATTACATGTAAAGAAGAAAGTTTTCCTTTGTGCAAAGTTGTTAACTCTCTTTGTGCTTGACATAGCTATAAGTGTGTACTGGAACACTGGCTAAAAATTGAGGACTGAAGAGGTGTCAACGGGTGCCATTTGTTACTTGATATTGCAACTCTCATGTAAAGATTAGACTGGGAAAATTATATATCTATTGAAAGCAAAAAGATTGAAAAATGCAATAAAAGTTAAAAGGAGACTTTACTTTTCAATCTGATGATAGCAGTAGTCACTCAAAGTAATAAGTAAAAAAGACACACCCACAACGGCTATGAAGCAATTGTAAACAAACCGCACAAAAATATAGTAACAGCTCCGACATGTGTCTACCTATCATCAGAAGTAAGCACATGAACCTCTTTTGTTCAGTTAGCAACAAAAATAAAAGCTTATTTGCCTTCCTGGTTTCCATCCAAATGGCTATCATCGACCAACCACACATCGCTCGTGTCGTCGTGGTTGCTCTCGAATTCTGTGTCGCGGCATTTTGATGAAGAAAACTTGGAAAAAATTAAAACGATTCGACCCGGCAAAAATGGCGTGAATCATGCAGAACGAAACCCCGTAGAAATGATACAAGCTTTCTGATTGGTTAGTATTCCTTCACTTATTGATTGGGCAAGGTTTTTAGCGGGCTATTCAAACTGAGCCACGATCGTGGCCCCATCGTGCAAGGAGAGGAAAGAAAGCCACGGTCGTGGCCCTAAGTGCTAAGGGAGTTAAGTGTCAAATGAGGCAGCAAATAGCTCCTAAGCAAGCAGGGCAAGAATCTCTGGACGCACTCATTACACACTACCAGCTTGTTTTGTCTGGGAATGTGTGCTTGGGATGACTGTCATAAAGCAGGGTCTTGTGGGGGGTGGATGTCCCAGGAGCAAGGACCCAAACAAGGCCTGGATGAACACTACCAGGACTGGACACGCTACAAAGCCTTTACATTGTCACCCAGGAGTGAGGAAAGTTGGCCGTGAGACCCATGTCTGCCCATGAGACCGCTGCACCATGTTAACCTTCCGCCAGGGAGGAAGATGGTCGAACTGACTCATTATGATACTTTCAGGTGACCGACTTTGGCTTGTCCCAAGTTTGTGGACGCTGGTTCCATGATGAAGACGTTCTGTGGTACACCAACCTACTTGTGGCGCCTGAGGTGTTGATGACGGCTGGCAGTGGGTCCTACACCAAGGCCATCGACTGCTGGAGTCTGGGGGGTTATCCTTTTTTCATCATGTGAGTGCTGGGCTGGGGGGCTGGCATTGTTACATCACCAATGGTGACAGGCTCTGTCACACAAATTATCCATCACCAAATTCAAAATTGTGAAGCAATTTTGCTGAAATTATTCTTCATCCTATTTTGAAGCTGTGTCCAAATACTGACAGGTTTATGTTACTGAAATAAGTTGTCTCCAGGTATGAAAACTGTGCTTTTAAATGGTGATGAGCGCTGTGTTGCCAGAAATCATTTGTCATTAAATTCATGATATGTCACAAATGGGTGATACAATCATTTTGTTTCTTGATCCTTGCTGCTCATGTGTAGTTGTTTCTTGATCCTTGCTGCTCAGGAGTTTGGTATGTGAGATACAAACTATTAAACTGGCACCAGGAGTTGACCAGCTGTGACCCCAAACTCGAAGGGGTTTGGCACTTGCAGGACGTTAGTGTCGGGATACCCACAGTTCATTCCTGATGAACGCACAACAATGGACATCACTATCTTCCCAAGCAGCATCATGGTAGGGGGGCCACTACTCCTTCCCTGAAACAGTACTGGAAGGACATGTTACGACGCTTGGTAAGTCTTTTGCTGTGAGGGCTGTGGGGGCTTTGGATCTAGAAAAAAAGGGGAGACTGTGGAGTGTGGGGTGTGTGTGGTGTGCATTGCCTGTATGCGTGTGTGGTGCCATGTGTGTGCATGCCTGTATCGTGGTGTGTTGCGGTGACGCACAATGGCATATGTGGTGTATGTGTGTCTCTTGTGTGTGTGTGTGTGTGGTTCTGCAGATAATAGAGAGGCAGCTAGGCAGCGGGAGCGCTGCGGTACAAACTCAGTGTGTGTGTGTGTGTGTGTTGTGTGTGTGTTTGTGTGTGTGTGGTGTGAGAGACAGAGATGAGAAGAGATAGTAGATGGCCAGTTCTGTGGTACATTTTTAAAAATTAAAAAGGAAAAAAAATTAAAACAACCTTCTTTCCCTCGGGCTCCCTTTCGCCTCTTTCGTGACGCTCCCTCTCCCAGCGTCACCCCCCATCAATGGGATGGTAAGGGCCTGGGACTGATGAGGGTCTGCGAGAGGTGGGCATGCCAGTGGACTAGTCCCCTTGAGGGCCCGAGTCAGCGGGGGGGGGGGGACGGGTGTCCAGTGGGACCGTCCCCCCGATCGGCCGGGTCCCCCATCCGGGGGGCTCTAGAGGGGGGGTTGCTCGGTCGACCCGTTTAGAATAGACAGGTTTTCGCCGTACACGGAAAGGAGGAGGGTCAACATGGTGAGGTACACGTTTCATGCGGAGGGGGACGCGGGGGTACAGTAGATATTGGCATTGAAGTCACAGATCTTTTTGGGAAGAGGGTAGAGTTGGTTGGTTGAAATGGGGATTCAAAAGGAAGTTTGGGAGTGTTTGTGCATTTACAGATTGCTGTTGTAGAATGGTAAAAGATCCGAATAGGTTAGACGGTTTGGGGGAGGGGGGGGAAAAAAAGCGAAAGGGGGGGAAGGGGGGGGCCGGTTAAGGAGTGTGAGTATGTCGAAAAAAGGAGAGGAGGAGGGGGGGAAAGTGCAGGAGGTCCACAACATATTTGCTCTGTGCTGAAAATCTCTAGGGTGAATGACCGGAGCGATTCAGGTGGAGTGGTGTTCTGTTTCAAAAAATTTCATCATCGCGCCTACACAAGACACTTCGCTAAGGCTCGGCAAGCAATTTCAATTACCTCCTTGATCCTCCCCTGAAACCTGGAGCTTTTTTTTGCGCATGGGGAGTTTTTTTTTTCTTTCTAGGTATGTGTTTTGTGAAAGGTCTTCTCGTTGTGTGCTGAAGGGCATTTAAACGGCATGTCTATGAAGCAATTTTGTTTTGAACACGATGCTGTTAAAAGTGTGATTGAATCGAAAATGGCGCTGTAACCTGTAGTCACAAACCATATTTCTCTGTGTGATTATGCGACATTCAGAGTGGTGTCATATCACATCCTGCACCCCCCTTTCCTGGCTTTTTTTTCTTTCTAGTATTTTTTTTTTTTTTTTTTTTTTTATCTCTGGTGTAGCTTTTTTTTTTGCGCCTAGCATACTTTCCTATCTCTTCATTATCCCACAAGCCTCGCTTCCGTTGCCCCTTACTTATCTCCATCCATTATCATTCTTTCACATGCGTCCACCTCAACATTCCGCATCCACTTCATTTATTATTAATTTCCACAGGCATCATGCCCCTCTTGAGGGACACTGGCGACCATGTCTGGCTTGAGATCACATCATGTTTTTTCTGTAGATCCAATTTTAATAGAACAGCATTGACTCAGGGGATACATACATACTTGCTTTATCATGCTTAGTAGGGAGTTGGTGTGATAATTCGTGGTTTACTTCATTTCTAACACAGAATGGACAAACGCCACTTGTTGAAAAAAATTTGCGAAGCCAAGATTCTTGGGCAATTTCATGGTGGTGAACTACATTTGACATTCGTTGAAATTCTGAAATCTTGTTGACTCTTTACCATAGGTTATTAATATAAGGAAAACCCTTGTGGTGCTGCTATCCGTTCTAACTGTTATGTGTCCTATGGCTAGTTAGTTGGTCAGTTACTGTTCAATCCCTATTAGTTTTGTCAGAATTCAAAATTGTGCTAAACAACCCTGCTACAGACATAACTGTAGACTTTTAGTGTTTTATATAGAAACTTCTTCCAAAACACATGTACCTGTAGATTCTTAAAACAAAACCTGTTTATGTACGAAAGTAACACTATGGAAGTATTGTTAATTTAAGGTAGCGGAAGGCAGAGCAGGGGTCTAGAAGTTCTAAATACGTAATTCCTAGGGCTATTGAGCAAGCGAAGCTGAGGACAAAGACAATGTTTTACTATTTAGTTGGCGGCGAAGGGGGCAAACAGGGGAAAAACACATGTTAGCAGAGTCAAATTTCTGAGGCATGCCAAAGGCAAAAAAATAAAGTTGGAGAGTAGCCAAAATCCACGTAATCCCAGCAGAGTCCCCTGTCAACATCATGTCACTGAAGGCTTTGGGATGAACTTGATCATGAAACTGGATGTCTAACAGAAATAATATTACTGCACAAGAGCTGGTCATGAAGAACCATCTAGAATTTAAGACTTTCCCTTTCACACGAAGCTCACAACAAGAACTCACCTTGGTCGTCATTCTTCCACATGTACATTGCCTTAGTGCAGGTATGCCCTTATACGCCTCACCTGTTTCTACTCTCACTTGTGTGTGTGTGTGTGTGTACACATTTCCTGAACTCTCGTCTATAGGCTTCAAGTGGTTTCATTAGATTCTTTATGTCTATCTTTCCTTTCCTCTTCAACCTAGCAATCCCGCCCCTTCCTCCTCCACTAGGTGTGGGGTGGGGTGGGGGGTGGGGGGGTGGGTGGAACACTTGAACCTCGCAACGCTTTCTTTTAAAAAGAGGGGTTTACAAGCGGAAGCCGCATCCGTAAAGTCTTTCTGATTTCTCAGACATACCCAGCTGCAATATCCTGTGGCATACGACTGAGTTATGGAAGAACACACTCGAACTCATATTATCTGCCTGAGTCTCTCTATTAAGTAACAAAGGTTCTCCCTCTGCTGAGCATGTGGACCCTAAGGCATCATAGTCATATGGAACCACCCTGCTAGACTAGACAAAGGCAAGGAAACTCGAGGAATTCTAGCTCGTACACTGGGATCTCTCTGAAGCTAGGATATAGATAATGTTCTTAAGCCCGCCGACCGCAAAATAAATGAAGAAGGGCCACATCAGGCTGTAAACTCTGAACCATGCCAATTGCAGCACCATTGCCTGAGGTCTCGTGTCCAAGCACTCTGACCATTCTAGCTGGCCATTTCCAGGAACGTGGTATGGTAGGCCGGCTTTGCGAGGGCAGTTCTGCCTAACCAATTTTATTCTTTTTCATCACCTTCTTGCAGAGACCCTTTTGATTAGTGGCCCGGGCTGTCCAGTATTCATCGGGGTGTTTGTGATCAAACGCGCGCTCCGTATTTGCCGATTTTCATGTGGGTTTTTTTTTTTTTTTTGCTTTCTTGCTTTTACACTTTGGACTACAGAAATTTTGCTGATAGGAGCTTGAGAATTATATTGAATAGTGTA
Organism: Conus betulinus; assembly: GCA_016801955.1. Taxonomy (NCBI): domain Eukaryota; kingdom Metazoa; phylum Mollusca; class Gastropoda; order Neogastropoda; family Conidae; genus Conus; species Conus betulinus. Next base: position 467,759 of record JADBJO010000573.1, read on the forward strand.
AGATGCGCTTGCACTGTGTCGTATTTCACCCTGTTGGTGTAATTATTGTTGGAGGTCTCATGATTTTCTGACACATGTGATTCACAGTTTGGTAGATCTGATCAAGAAACGTGATAGTCTGTGGACCCCAAAAGTCACGAATACGTACTTGACGGCAAGATGGCCGTCGAAAGCATACTCCTGGCTTGAAGTGAGAACTGATTGTGGGGTGGAAAATATTAGTGTCCTGTCCTAGAGCACTCCGCAATTAACACAAGAGGTCACGTCAGATCATGTACGGGTTTTAAGTAGACGAGAATAGAACTCGTTACAAGTTATGGGCGACGCCCGTTCCACCGCCGCTGTTGACCGAGGGGGTCGCGAATACGCTGCGTAGCTTTTGATTGACGATTAGTGAGGGCCTGACACTTCAGAGTTACATCGATCGTGGTCGCTTCTTTGCGTCCCGAAATTTGAGGGATAAGTGAATTGTTCATATCTTGTTCTCCATCAAATGTCTTGAACACTGGTTGTTCGGGGGTGTCGTGCCTTAAGAAGACCTAAGAAAGAGTTGAAACACGAGGTCGTTTGTTTTTGGTCTTTTGATCTGATTATTATTTTGTGTTGTTCTTTTATTTCTTTTTTATACATTAATCTAATTTAATTTTTTAAATTAATTTGTTTTTAAATATTATTAATTTAAATAATAACATAAATATAAATATATATAGATTGTGTAATTCGGCAGAACAGGGGAGGGGGGTTTGGGTTTTTGGGGTGAAATTTATTTTGTTTTTTTTTCCCTCTTATGACTGAAGTTGATGAGGGAGGGAAGGGAGGGAGTGAGTCGAAGATGCTATGGATTTCCAGTTCAGCAGGTCTGAGACGCCTAACATGGGGTGAAACATGACAGGTCTGGGATTTACTCCCTTCATGCTACCCCCTGTCCTCATAATATATTCCCGCCCCGCCCAATCATCCATCCCTAAGGTGATGAGATCCGTAAGGGCCCTTCTTCCAACACGGATCCTTGAGAATACAGGCGCTAAAGCAGCAGATCCTTCATTATGTTGTTTTAATACAGGAAATAATTTGAGCAACGAGCTCCGTCAGAAAAAACGAAGCATCCATATCCATTAGAAGTCTTGGAGGACTAGACGGGCATTCCTCGATTTGTGAATGGGGCTACCCAGCCGCAAGATCTTGTCGGGTCTAAACCTACAAATACGTGCGAGAGCGGGGGGGGGAGGGAGGTTGACCGCGGGAGCAAAAGGTCGAGGAGGGGACACAAAACGATGGGCAACAGCCAAAAAAAAAAAGAGTGAGCGTGAAAAGAGGAGGAACGTCCAGCTGGACTTGGAATGGAGGGAAAGGCAGCAAGAACAGAGGGTGGGGGGGGGGGAAATGTCAATGCATAGGATACAAAGAAAGACAAGAAATTAACGGGACCCAACAATAGTGACCAAAGATGGTAAACAACAAAAACGTCGTAGGAAGGTCTGGATTGGGTGGGGATTACGTTCGTGCCCTGACCCAATCACTGGTACCACCAAAAGGAATACTCTTAGTCAACAAGCTGATCCCGGAGCCCAGTCTGAAGAAATACCACCGTAGGCGCGTACACACACGGGGGCGAAGTGGAAGGTGGGGGGGTGTGCATCCAGGAACTCGTCTCACGGGCGAACAACAAAAAAACGAAAACGGAGGATGGAGGCACACGTTCGAGATTGGGCGAAGTGTTAATATGTCTTTGACTCTGGCTAGGGGGGGACAGCTGTGGAAAAAGTCGGGGATGAGTTTCTAATGGAGCCCATCAGAGGGCAGTGTGGGTTTATGTCTGCCTAGACCTGGGGGGGGGGCTCCTACCCCGAGAGCGTGAGTGATGTCTGCGGACTCGATTGGGACAGACACAATGGACAGGTCGGACACAATCGAAGTTTCATAGTCCAGCTTAAAGGAGACTCGTGTGATTCTGAGAGGTAGATTGCTCAATTTCCTGCCAACACTGCAAGGTGTCCGGTTTATCGCTCCGGCCTGGTTTACGCCGGGCATTATTTATGAGGTAAGCCTGATTACAGCCCCTGTCATTATCTCCGACTGAATTGGAAATCCATAGCCATCTTATCTATAAAAAATAAACATGCCTGTGACGTCATAAAAGAATCTGGGCATCTGGGGGGGGGTCTCATCAAAATAAAAGTGAGCCAAAAACACAAAAGAAACAGCTGGGGAGATAAAAAAAAAAAATCTTGGTGGCCGGGATATAAAACACAAAAAAGAACAAAAAACAATAAACATGCCAAAATGAACAAAACACGGACGCCTGGGTGGGGGAAAAAGTTGGGGTCGTCCATCGTGGGTATTGTCTTCATATACAGCAGCAGGGCGCCGATGCAAACTTCAGAAAATTTCAAGACAATTGAGAAGCAAGAATGTGTCGAAACAGAAGGGAACCATCTCACTGACGTGGCGTGGCGCGTGCAAAAAAATTGGACGCACAAGCAAAACAATCACTCACTTAGTCACTCGCGGCGTGGCTAACTAGCCTTGGCGACAAGCGGCATCAAAAACAACAATTGGGGTGGATAAACAACAACACAACAATGTTTTGATCATGCAACTTTGCCAGGCTATCGGGTGGTTGCGTGACAGAAAGATAGTTAGTTCCACAGTCAAGTCACAACCTGTTAGCCGTAACGATTGAAGACAAGCATCGTCAACGTTGGTATGCGTGATTTTGGGCCCCCAGAAAAGCACAGTGGGGGGCGTGGACAACTCAAAGATACGACAACTGGGGTGAGCATCACAACCAAAAAGACTCAGGACCCACCAAGTATACAACCACACGGTGAAGAAGACAGGACAGGCACCGCCCAAAACGAGGTGCAACGGCAAAGCATCCTATCAAAATCTTGTCCCAAAGTGTGGGTAAAGCAAACAAAAGGCAACAAAAAACCCCCCGAATATAAGCAGCAGACATACGAAGAGGGGTGTGGTAAACAGAACAACCTATGAACTGAGCGCCGCGGTGGCACAATCACAGGAAAGGTAGGTCCTGACAACGGGCAGGTCAAGACTGAAAACAAAAAAAGTATAGCTGAGGGGAACGCACCCATAAGAAAAGCCAGAGCCGTACCCATAAACTTCGGGCGAGGGGGGGGCACTATGAAAAAGTGGGTCAGAGTGCACAGAATGGCAATGAGGGCACTGAATGTGGCATTGTGCTCAGAGTTAACAGGTCCCGAGTGTGCCCTTAATGCGGAATTCGAGAAAAACTGGCGGTAAGGGCAGACCGTTGAGGGTCTTATCCTAGCGGCAGAAAGTAGTATCAAGATCCCAGGCACGAGAGCTAGAATTGGCCGTCGCTGTTTCCTTGGGCCTTTGTCTAGGCAGCCTGGTGTTGATAGTCACAGTAAGTAGTCCTTATGGGATCACATCCCGCAAGGCAAACCTTTGTTACAGGAAAAAGGAGAATGGCAGTGGGTTAGGTCTTCCACGTACCCCGTCTGGTTCCAACAGATATTTGGCGCTTTGTATGTACTGAGAGACAGAAGACTAGGAGCTGGCTTCCCCATTAAACGAATAACTGAGAGTTCAAAAATGGTGCGGCGGGGCAAACGCGGCCCGACCCCCCCCCAACCACCCCCACCGCCTATAAAATGGAAAAAAGAGGAAAGGGAGGATATGTCAAAAGAGGTGCAAGAAAAGATAGACATAAAATGCGAATGAACACTTGAAGTCTTAAATTCTATGGTTCTTCATGACCAGCTCTTGTGGTAATATTATTTCCTTTCTACATCCTTTTCATGATCAAGTTCATCCCAAAGCCTTCAGTGACATGATGTTGACAGGGACTGCTGGAAGTGAGGGCTCCCTCCACAGCAGGATGCTCACTGACGCTCACTCTGTGACTAAATTAGTAAATAACTTTACTGTCAAGTAGGAAACTAAGCATCAGACCTGCCTACCTAAAAATCGTCTATAGTGTACTTTCTTACATAAACAGGTTTGTTTTAGAAAATACAGGTACATTTGTTTTGAAGAAGTTTCTATAAAAACTAAAATCTAATATTTTAGCAGTTTTAGCACATTTTGCATTCTGACAAACTAATATGGTTGAACCGTACTGACCAAAAATAGCCATGACCATAACAGTAGAACGGATACGCATGCACAGTCCTTATAATTAATATCCCATGGTAAGAGTCCACAGATTCAGAATTTCACCTATGTCCAATGTAGTGCACAAAATGAAACTTTGCAAGAATCTTTGCTTCGCACATTTTTCACTCAAGTGGCGTTTGTCCTATTCTGTGTAAAATGAAGTACAAAATACACCAAAATCACATGGATAAGCAAGTCTGTAGTATCCTGAGCAACGTTCTATTAAAACTGGATCTACAGAACACCCCTGATGTGATTCAGCAGCCTGGCAGTGTCTCCAGAGGTGGGATGCCTGTTGTGAACTTAATAATCAATGACTGCTGTCTGCGGACTGTTGATGTTGGGGCTGTGACAGAATGATCCTGGATGTAGCTACGTAAGGGCAACCCGGAAGGAGCAGTCTGGGCATAATGTAAGAGAATAGGTACAAAAGATGAGGCCGCAAAAACAAAAAATCTCTACCCTGAGAGCTAAAAAAAAAAAAAAAAAAAACATACCTAGAAAGAAAAAAAAGCAGGAAAGGAGGGTGCAGGATGTGATGATGACACACTCTGAATGTCCGCATTCACACAGAGAAATATGTTTGTGACCTACAGGTTACACAACATTTTCAGAATCACACACTTTAACAGCATCAGTGTTAAGCAAACTGTAACCTAACATGACCGTTTACAACATGCAATTTAACGCACAAAACGAGACAAGCACCCATTTCAACCAACACGGCTGACAAAAAGACTGACATCACTGCAAATCTACAGCATGAACGTGTATATCATTTGAAGTAGGTAGGCGAAATGTATCTCAAGAGAGACAGAAAGAGGGGGATGGGGGGAAGTGGGAGAGTGAGGGAAAGGGAGTGGGGGAGGGGGAGAGGGAGAGGAGAAAGGGAGAGGGAAAGAAGTTTTTTTAAAAATGTAACAGAACTGCATCTAATCTCTCTCTCTGTCTCTCACACACACACACACACACACACACACACACACACACACACACACACACACACACACACACTGGTGTGTGCGCGCTCGCATATACACACACACACACACACACACAGAGACACACATACACACATGTGCGCGCACACACACGCATACAGGCATGCACACACACACACACACACAGATTCAACCTCTCCCACCCTTTTTCTAGATCCAAAGCCCCCACAGCACAGACAAAAGACTTACCATCGTCAGACATGTCCTTCCAGTACTGTTTAGGGAAGGAGTAGTGGCCTCCCATGATCTGCTTGGGAAGATCCATGTCCTTGCGTTCATCAGAGAATGGTGGGTATCCCGACACCCTGCAAGTGCAAACCCCCTTCAGTTTGTGGTCACAGCTGGTCAACTCCTGTGTGAGTTTAATATATCCGACATACACATGAGCAGCAAGGATCAAGAAACAACTGACTGTATCACCATTTTGTGACATATCATTGAATTTAATGACAAATGATTCTGGCAACACAGCTCATCACCATTTAAAAGCACAGTTTCATACCTGGAGACAACTTATTTCAGTAACATAAACCTGTCAGTATTTGTGACACAGCTTCAAAATAGGATGAAGAATAATTTCAGCAAATTTGCTTCACAATTTTGAATTTGGTGATGGATAATTTGTGTGACAGAGCCTGTCACCATTGGTGATGTAACAATGCCAGCCCCCCAGCCCAGCACTCACATGATGAAAAGGATAACCCCCAGACTCCAGCAGTCGATGGCCTTGGTGTAGGACCCACTGCCAGCCGTCATCAACACCTCAGGCGCCAAGTAGGTTGGTGTACCACAGAACGTCTTCATCATGGAACCAGCGTCCACAAACTTGGACAAGCCAAAGTCGGTCACCTGAAAGTATCATAATGAGTCAGTTCGACATCTTCCTCCCCTGGCGGAAGGTTAACATGGTGCAGCGGTCTCATGGGCAGACATGGGTCTCACGGCCAACTTTCCTCACTCCTGGGTGACAATGTAAAGGCTTTGTAGCGTGTCCAGTCCTGGTAGTGTTCATCCAGGCCTTGTTTGGGTCTGCTCCTGGGACATCCACCCCCCACAAGACCCTGCTTTATGACAGTCATCCAAGCACACATTCCCAGACAAAACAAGCTGGTAGTGTGTAATGAGTGCGTCCAGAGATTCTTGCCCTGCTTGCTTAGGAGCTATTTGCTGCCTCATTTGACACTTAACTCCCTTAGCACTTAGGGCCACGACCGTGGCTTTCCTCTCCTTGCACGATGGGCCACGATCGTGGCTCAGTTTGAATAGCCCGCTAAAACCTTGCCCAATCAATTAAGTGAAGGAATACTAACCAATCAGAAAGCTTGTATCATTTCTACGGGGTTTCGTTCTGCATGATTCACGCCATTTTGCCGGTCGATCGTTTTAATTTTTCCAAGTTTTCTTCATCAAAATGCGCGACATCGAGAGCAACCACGACGACACGAGCGATGTGTTGGTCGATGATAGCCATTTGGATGGAAACCAGGAAGGCAAATAAGCTTTTATTTTTTGTTGCTAACTGAACAAAAGAGGTTCATGTGCTTACTTCTGATGATAGGTAGACACATGTCGGAGCTGTTACTATTTTTGTGCGGTTTGTTTACAATGCTTCATAGCGTTGTGGGTGTGTCTTTTTTTACTTATTACTTTGAGTGACTACTGCTATCATCAGATTGAAAGTAAAGTCTCCTTTTAACTTTTATTGCATTTTTCAATCTTTTTGCTTTCAATAGATATATATTTTCCCAGTCTAATCTTTACATGAGAGTTGCAATATCAAGTAACAAATGGCACCCGTTGACACCTCTTCAGTCCTCAATTTTTAGCCAGTGTTCCAGTACACACTTATAGCTATGTCAAGGCACAAAGAGAGTTAACAACTTGCACAAAGGAAAACTTTCTTCTTTACATGTAATGGATTATAGTCTGCATAACTTTTGAAGAATACTCCTGTACCCTTCACTATGGCTCCCAGTTCACAGCTACACCCTGGTACACCCTGTCACAGTCCCAGCACTAGCAATCCACAGGAAGCAGTAAATATCATGTCTTCAAGAGGCATCCCTTCAAGGGAGACACTGTACTGCTGCTAAGTCAC
>JADBJO010000573.1:477500-502830 GCA_016801955.1 Conus betulinus
TCCATCACAGTAGGACAGGACATGATAGGCATGTCTTCATCCAGCTATAATCCACAAACTCTAAAAACATGCGTATATTGTTAAATGTCTGCTTTTGTAATGCTGCTGAATTTTAACAGTCCATTTTTAAAAACACACAGACAGAATAAGGCCACATACAAGCAGCACCCAATGTAGTCACCATTTTTCATTACCTATGGCTGTTTATGCTTGTTTGTTGATGGTTTCTTTCTTTTTATTTTTTCACATCAAAGAAATCATTACTCACCTTCAAATCTCTGTGGGTTATTCCTTGTTCATGAGATACTACAAGAAAAAAAAAAGAAAAAAATACATACAAGCACACTCGTCAAATGCACACACACACATACTTTGAAATTCCTTAAACCTTTTTTTTTAACTGTTCACATACAAAAATTGTCAAAACTCTCATTATTTCTTCTTCATAAGATCTAGACCTTCAGTATTATGATACTGATATTATTCTGTTTTTCATAAATAACTAGACTGATCTTAAATTCATAACAAGTATACTTATGATAGACGCCAGACATCACATTTTTTAAGACTAATACTTAAAACGGCTGAAGGAAATCTTAGAACACAAACTGAGAACACATTAAAATAAAAATCAACCATGCAGTTGGAATCAAGACAGGACCTATGTGAGTTAATACAACTTAATACACATGAGTATACATACACACACACACACACACAAATCCAACATCTTGCGAGGTTCAACATCACAACTGTCAGCTTCACTCTAACATCTGACTGAAGGCACCTAACATATAGACAACTAAGAAATATTTCTTATCCCACTTTCATGATACAATGAAAGAGCTCATGTTCACAAGGAGTTCCAATCACATCCAAGAACCCCACATGATTTTATTTTATTTTATTTTATTTTTTTTTTTTTTTTTTTAAGCTGTCCCAACCTCTGTGCCACCTCTGAGGCAGTGCACCCACGCTGCTCATTCCGACACCCCTTCTACAGCTACAGCCCGGTTGGTCCCGCCGCAGCCCCGGCACTGGCAATCCACAGGGAGCAGTCAGTGTCAAGTTGTCAAGAGGCAACCCACCAGAGGAGACACTGCACTGCTGCCGAGTCACTTCGGTGGTGTTCAGTGGCGCCTGTTCTGATCTAACGTATGCAGGACACCACCTACTACTAGCCCCCTACTGACGACAATAATTGCTCAGTCACAGAGCCAGCGTGAGTTCTCCCTCTGGAGGGCACCACCACGTCCGTCCAACTACAGCCCCCATGGACTCGCCGATACCGGTGACCTCGACGGAACCAAACCAAGGCCACAGACGTGGAGAGGACATCGAAATTGAGGTCACCATGAGAGCAGGGCATGAAGGGTCACAGAATTTTATTCATGGTTTTAACCAACCTAGATAAACCCCAATAAGATATAAGCAAGTTCAAGTCAAGGGAACTCCGACATGGCTTGTACTAACTGGGGAGACATGGAGACTGTAGCCTACAGCTTCTGGAATCACAGTCCTGGAGTTAGCAGGATGAACTGGTGAGTCTGGCCTTAAACTGAAAGCCTGCAAGTTTAGCTTTCAACTGAAAACTTGTTACTCCCCAACGCTTGAACTGATCAAAACCCTGCGTTCACAGCTCAGCCACATCTTCTACTGTATGTAATGGTGGTATTAATGGAATATGACTTGGCCCTTATCTCATCATCCTCCTGTTTACAAAAATGACCCCCAGCCCCCCCATCGCCTCCTCCTCCAACCGCTTCCTCCCCCTCCCTTTTTTTTTTTTCTTTCAGAATTTGATGTTCAAATTCAGGGTCTCCCCTCCTACCCCCCTTCCACACACACACACACACACTTATATTTCAGAAATGCTTTAAAAAAAAAGGAAAATTCCTGAAAGGTTGGAAGTGATGGGGAAACATGAACTAATCACAGACTTAGGACCAATACGATCATTTCCTACTCAGATTGCAGTGAATGGAATCATGAAATAAGTGTGCACAGATCAGAAACTTTATCATGATGATGATGATGTTCCTCTTGTTCGTATTGCACTTAACCTCTTCATGCCTCTGACACAGTCAGCTTAATTTACATGACAATAAATCAATGAATATACTACAAATGTTCACTATGTACACTGAACTCATACTCTCATACTAACAGTCTTTGAGTCTGGAACATGCCATTTTTCTTCACTCTTTTTTTTCTTCTACTTTGCACCATAAAATTGCTACTAAATGTACTATGAACGAATGTCCTTCATTTGTATCAGCATTCTGATAAACATAATTGTAAAATCGTTTTCTCTAAAAAAAAACTTCTGAACAACAGAAAAAAAAACAAATGTTCAGAAGAAAACAAACAAACCGGAAAAAAAGAAAGAAAGAAAACACAAAAACAAAAGAAAAAGCAAACAAAACCATAAAAGTTAACAGATAATCTGTGGAAAATTAAGAGACAAATGATAACTTATCAACTGCATGATGAGTCATGAACAAACAAAATCATTTCCAGCAGTTTTTTTCCCAGTCAGACAGGTCTCTCCACACTCAGCTTACCTTGCAGGCACACACCATCTGATAGAAAGAGCAGTTTGGCTGTGTCTTCCAGGTATCGATCTATACTGACCACCTTGTCAAACAGCTCCCCGCCTTCCACCCTGGAAAAAGAACAAGCGCTATTAATCAAAGCTTGATCCCTTTGTCCACCCTGGAACAAACAAATACCAAGTACTGTTATCAAAGCTTGTTTCCTTTATCTACCCTGAAATGAACAAAAACTATTATCAAAGCTTGTTCCCTTTATCCACCCTGAAATGAACAAAAACTATTATCAAAGCTTGTTCCCTTTATCCACCCTGAAATGAACAAAAGCTATTATCAAAGCTTGTTCCCTTTATCTATCCTGAAATGAACAAATACTACTATCAAAGCTTGTCCCTTTATCTATCCTGAAGAGAACAAATACTATTAATCAAAACTTGTTCCCTTTATCCACCCTGTAATGAACAAATACTACTATCAAAGCTTGTTCCCCACCTTCCACCCTGAAATGAACGTTTGCTATTACCTAAGCGGTTCTCATACTACAAATTCATGTCAAATATCACCAAGAGGCCATGAAAGATATGACGACAACAAGTGTATGAGGACACAGGATTGGGGGAAAAAATTGGGTATACTTACAGTTCTAACAGTATGTACAGGGTCTCTGGGGTGTCAATTACGTCTTCGATTCCAATAATGCAGGGCTGAAAAAAAAGAGTGAAAACATTCTGTCTGATTTACAGAAAAAAGGAAATTCAAGCCAAAAGCTGAGGACGAGAGTAGTATTGAACTAAAATGTTTGTCAAACACCTGATGCACACAAACACTCTCTTCAGAGAGTCATGTACATATATACACACATATACAAGCCGTAAGGTAAGGTAAGGTAATGTGCTTATAGCCCAGCCAACTGCAAAGGGCCACATCAGAGCTGTCACCATGTTAAAATCAACTCACAAGTGACTATAGGCAAAAATTGAAACAAACTTAAAAGAAGTTTTTTTTTCTGTTCTACCAAATGCAAGACACGAACAGAATTAAAGACAAAACATAATGAGTTTTGACCACTTTGGTCTTCTTCAAGCACAAGACAAACAACACTCAAAACAACGAAAACGAAGAAACATTGCACATCCATTCCGCACCTGATCTGAGGAGATAAATGATTGTTTGTTCTTCATTTTCATTATCTTGAATGCTGTTTGTCTTGTCTGAAGAAGACCAAAGACGTCAAAACGCGTTATGTTTTGTCTTAATGTGTTTGTCTCTTTCATTCGGTAAGTCTTTAAAGTTTATTATCTCCTTGGTAAAGATAAAAAAAAAAAAGAACTAAAACACACTACAGCACAACAACAAAAATTCTTACATGTTTCATTGCTTTTAAGATCTTGACCTCTCCCATTACTTGTGACGACATATTCTGAAAAAAAAAAAAAACAGCATTGTAACAAACAAACAATCGCAGAATGGATTTACCTCCTCTTGACCTGCATGAATATTCAAAGGTACACATCCCTACAAATATTATTGAAGGGAACAGTAGTAAATTTCTTCCCATGTCAAGGATATAGTTTTTAGAATAACTCTATGTTTTTTTCTTTTCAAATAGAGAAAGGGTTGAAGGGTAGGGGAAGGTGGGAAGGGGATGTGGGGAGATGAAAGAGAGAGAGAGAGAGTGACAAAGACAGAGAGAGAGAGAGACATAGAGAGAGATAGGAAGAGAGGCAGACATAGATACAAATAGAGAAACAGAGACAGTATGACAACATGAGAGAGAATGAAAATGTTCAATCTGAGACTGTCACAGATCTACTGTCAGTCACTCATCTCTGCAGTGGTGTAGCGAAAAGACAGGCATTCTTCACATTCCACTGCAAAATGACTTTTAGGCACTTCCCATGGAAACACTTAAGTAATGAAGACACCAAGGAGGATTCTAGGTGAGCGTTTTCTCCCCTCATACAGTAGCATCCTGAGAACGGCTGAATCAGAATGGGGCCCGTGATGCCTGTGTCACCAATTTTTTTTACTTCCCCCTCTGCCAAATCTCAGCCAGAACAGTCACAATAAAATTAACTTGATGAATGGGGGGGGGGGGGGGGGGGGGGAGGTCCTGTACCTCTGGCACATTCTGTCTGATTTGGCAGCAGCAGATTGGGAATTGAAAAGAGAGTTTAACATGGAAGAAATACACAGAAACAGAAATTATACACAAGTGTCTGTTGCTTCAGAGTCTCTTCCTAGACCTTATGCTTTATAGTAAAACCTCTGGATCTTTAAAGGGAGAAGTCTTCATTATGAGGTGCATATGTCACAGATAAAAGCAAAAATTCCCTCCCTCCTATCCCCTCCCCGTACCTCCATCCCTGAAAAACAGTCTTTAAAATGAGTCTTTATTGACAGGAAAATATTCCGGTTATGACAAAGAGCAAAATGTTCTTGAATAACAATCAACTTTACAAGAAGGAATTCTTCATATCCAATGTGTTTTTACTGGGTGGTTTCACTGTGCAAGAACACAATCAACAGAAACCTCCACATTCTAATGATCATGACGGCAAAAACACTGATCTGTATAACTCATTCAAACGCATACGGAATCAAAGAATCACAGATCCCCCACCCCCCCCCCCCCCCACCCCCTCAAGCAATCATACCCAAACCAGGCAACCATTTCATAAAAACCTGTTACGAGTTACTCACAATAGCAGATGATCCCCCAACGGAGAATTTCTTTTTGGAGATGATCTTGCAGGCAAATTTATCACAGGATCCTTTCACAAACGCTAGCCGAACCTCCCCACATGCTCCTCTGGGTAACAAAGGTACACAGACATCCCAACATATACGGTCACCCAAAACACAACATTTCAACAGAAAAGTTTTCTTGTTTGTTCTGTGTGCCTCTGGTTTGTTCTGTGTGTCTCTGGTCTGCCTCTGTGCTACATGAATGGGAACTGGCTAATGAAAGCACAATGTCTTTGAAGTTATATTCATGTAATTAATATTTACTTTTTTACACACACACACTTAACTAATCATTCTTCTTAAGTAAAAAAGGAGGACTAAAAGTTCTGTGAACAGGAGAAACACATATGAAACCATGGGTCACTAAGTAACAAACGATTTAATTGAAATCACAAACTGATCATTGGGGCATGGTGACCAGTATGAATAACATTTCTGATAGAAGCACCTGTTTCTCTACAGGTATGTTGTTAATAAAAATTACCAGCAAAGTTACAGCTGTCATTTGTTTGCCTGTCTATAGTTAATTTCTTCCCTTCTCTTTTAAGCAGAAATTGACCTTTGTGTGGATTTTTCTGAAAATAAGACAAGTCCAATTTCTTTTTCTTCTTTTTTGTTTCCCCTTGGCAATGACCACAAGGTTCACCATCAATGAAATTTTTGTGTATGTGACCATCTTTTATACTACCAATGAACGCAACCATATTCTGACTTTTGGGATACACATCAAGTTCAAATGCCCATCAAATCTTCAATCAGAGGCACTCAAACACATCCAACATCTATAAGTCAAGAAAACCTCATTTACCTTCCCAGCACTTTGGTCAAAGTGTATTTGTCTGTCAGCTCCTTGGGCAAATCACTGTCTTCCTTGGCGTTCAGGTCCATGAACACGAAGGCTGGAGACAGGGATTGAAGGAAACAACATAAACAGAATCAGGTCTCACATCTTTTCTAAAACAATCAAACGAACCCTCTGTTATTACAGATTTGAACAAGCAACGCCGCATTTATCTGGAACAAAATTTAGAAGCATGGCTCCTGCAGCTTTGACGTAACCCATTTTAAGCCTTTACACGTACCTGATTAACCTTACTCGTTCTGATTGAAGCGATTCATCTCTTTAAACAACAACAACACAGTTACACAAGTCTGTATTCTGGTACAATCCTCTCACACTAAAACAAGTTTTTTGTCTAATAGTCAGCTACACTTTTCCCTGAAATAGGTAAGCCAAAATTTAAGCTTGCAGAAAATGGTCAGACTGATCCCAAGAACAACATTTGGCTAAGCCATTTTTAACCTATTACAGCATCAGCTGACAAATGTGTGTTTTGAACAGACAGTACAATGTCTACTACATACAACTGCCAATATTCGCTGTAATATCATTTGGGATTTATTTTGCAATACCTTATTGTTCATGTTCAAAAATGACCCTCAAACCTCACATTGAAATACTAGATTTTTCTTCATATAATTCAGAATTTGGGAAAAGATGTTTAAAACTGGGAAATCCCAGACATTTTCAGGAGGGTAGGCAGCTATGCTGTTTTTCTCCTTTAATGACCCCCCCCCCCCCCCCCCCCCCCCCCCCCCATCCCTCCAATTCTTCACCTCTTCCCAGTTTCCCCTTCCTTCCCATTCCTTTTCCCTTGCATCTGAACACTAGATAACAGGATCAAATAAAACCTTAAGAAATCTGGGATGAGTACTAACATAAAGCAAAGACCAGACATGCCTCTGCCTTCTCACACACACACACAAGACGGCTGCAAAATAAAATAGCTCTGTTCATTTCACATGCACAACACTGGACGGAGTCATTCTCACCTTTATTCTTCTCATTGCCAGAGCTATTTCATCGTTGTTGTTCAACACCTGCTGGTTCCCTTCCCTAAAGAATGTAGGAAAACACCCAAACACACACACACACACACACACACACACACACACACACACACACACACACACACGTATATTATGTGCGCTGTTATGTTTGACCATAAAATAGTACCCCCAAAAAGTCGCAGAATGATATAAGTATGTGCATTTGTCCATGCATGTGCACATGTACTACCACAATCACACAAATGTATGAAACACAGACATTCAAAGACAATCATCTAAAAAAATATGAGATAAGACACATATGCAAAGAGAAAGAAAAAAAAAAACAGGAGAGACAGACAGACAGACAGACAGACAGACTGAAAGAAGGAGAGACACAGAGACAGATAGAGAGAGAAAAACAACATGTATGTAAAAGAAAGATAGAATGAGACAGACAAATATACAAATGGGCAGAGAGACAGACAGAGAGAGAGAGAGAGAGAGAGAGAGAGAGAGAGAGAGAGAGAGAATGAGAGAATAAGAGAGACAGAGAAACAGCACAGAAAAATTTTCCAGGAACACTCTGAGAGCCACTTCAGAATAATACAGTGCATCACTGCACCAGTGCATCAATTTCTTGGCATCCACTAGGAAAAAGTCCTTAAATCACAAACCTATACACATGTTCTCGCAAAATCCTAAACATTTTATCATTTTGTTTTACATGAGCGGAACTTTTTTTTTCCAATCTAAATCTCCAAAAACAGAAAGACTAGAACCGGAAAATTTTGGGAGGGTTGGGGAGTGGAGGTTGGGAGGAGGGGAAGGGGGGAATAACCAGGCAGCTGAACAGAGACAGAGATTTAGAACGAAAACACTCACCAACTTTTTCTCCATTGACGAAGGTACCATTGCTGCTGGCATCTTCCAAGAAGATATGAACACCAGTACTGGTGCTTTTCTGTCCACACAATCAGCACAGGATTCAGTGCATTAAATGAAAAGATTCCCAACTCTGCCACTTCCACTACATTTGTCTCTCTCTCTCCCTTCTTAAATACATCACTCAGACATGTGTACCTAAAAATTTCCATTTTTGTAGCAGTACATTCTAAAAGCAAGAGCAAAGTATTTTCCAGTATTTCAGCAGCTTTTTTGCTCTGGACAAATTTGTTCACTGGAAATTTAAGATGGTTACAGTTACAAGTTCTATTAGAAAATGACAACTTTAGAACTGACACTACTAATTATGAAACACGGCTTTCCCATTAACCATGAATGCATTTCACATTTTAAACAGGTATATTGTTTGGCTACGCGGTGTATTATGATTAATTCATAAAAGGATGTACAAAATACACCAAGAAATTGGGTGCACATTATCAAGTCCACCATGACACATCCTGGTATCTACCTTATTTGCAGTGTGTTAGGTGTATGTTGCACTGACTTTCAATGACTGAAGGCATAGGCTGGACTGAAGTCTTTGTTCATCTATTTCACAGGAGCTGGCGGAAGATTTCATGTATAAGACCAAAGTGCCTTTCCAGTCAGCCATCATCCTAATTACGCAGGCTGTACCAGCAGCATTGTCTTCGCAAGAAAATAAATTGTGTGACCCACCATAAACCCACACAGAATTCAAACAAGCAGAAATAAATTCGATGAAAATGTAAAGGCTGGCATCTCTATCAGCACACACACACGCACGCACGCACGCGCGCACGCACGCACGCACGCACACACACACACACACACACACACACACACACACACACACACACACACAAATAACTCCTGCTGTGTGATAAGTGTCATTCATCACACAAGCAAGTTGCATTAGTGTACTGGTCAAATATCTGCTGTAAGTACGAATCACCGTATGCCTCTTTCCAATACTTATTCTTGGAGTAGAGGCAAAAAAAACAAACAAACAAAAAGTTTTAAAGCCCCTCAACAAAATTAATCCCTGAAACATTTTGAACAGATCAAATGATCATGCTATTACAGCAGAATCTCTCAATAGCCACTGCCAGAAATCCTAGCAAAAAAAAAAGTGAGATCATTAGAAGAAAGGAATCTTTGCTTGATGGCGAGTACAGCCAACAGAGAAAAAAAGCACTTTTTGAAAGCAGGGGTCTTTATCTAGAGGGTCTTTATCTGCTAGTTTCAATGTCCAAGCAGACTTACCCGTATCAATCTGAAGTGGACTTTGCTGTAGGCCTGGAAACACTGGTTGTTTTTGCCGGTGTTGCTGAAGGCGATGTCACAGTTATCTCCCCTGCCAAAGGAATACTCCTCTTTCACAAGATCTGAAACAGAATAAAAATTATGTGCTCTTCTTTCACAAGATCTGAAACAGCATAATGTTCTGTTTGCTTCCATAAGTTTTCTGCCTGTTAGTTGTTACAATTTCTTAAAATTGTATGCTATCAATTAAACTGGGACAAGAAAAAGTGTCTTCCCCATCACCATTTATAACATGATTTTGAGTCCAGCTATCAAATATATTTGGATGAGACAGCCTGGCTGACGACTGTCCTTTTTGTTGTTGTTGTTCTTAATTATAAGCATCTTTGTACAGAAAAAATAAGAAAATCAAGCTTTATAGTTCATTTTCTGCATATGCATGATTTCACTGTTCACTTTCGACTGTAAATAGAAAAGCACTTCTTTTCTTACAGTTGAGGGAAATCAATTATGAAGTTTCAAAGACTCCCGGCTCCCCACTCTCTTCCCCCCTCCCCCCCCCCCCCCCCCCCAACTCTTCTTCCCCCCCCCCCCCCCCCCCACCCCCACCCCCCCAACACTAACACCAACTTTCTCTTTTTCTCCTTTTTTTTTCCCCCAAACGTGGATGAAGGGGTGGGTGGGCGGTGACAGTCGTGATGGAACTTGAAACAAACTGATAGCATATTTTATAAAATAAAAATTGTCAAAATGGCTACAGTTTTTTTTTTTCTTCTGTTTTCGCATTGTGCTTGGATTTTTATTTTGGTGTTGTTATTATTCCTGTCTGTTGTCTTCTTAACTCTTTCAACATCATCGCACCCATGCAGATTCTTTGGCCTTCCCCATGGATACACAGCAACATTCAGGGTTGCCCTGCCACAGACTCCGCATCAGCAGCTTACATATAGATAATCAAGATCAGGTAATCTCTGGGCAGCCTACTACAGAACATATTGTTTTGCGCCTGAATCAACATGTGTAGCACACAACATACTAACTGCTGAACTAACAACTGTTTTGCAGTGTAGCCATAGTAACTGAGCCTCTTCCTCCACAGAGTGCTACCACTTCAATCTAACAACAGTCCCTATGAACCTGCCGACACAACAGACTTTGACATGCACTTACCATGGGAGAGGACACTGAAATTGTGGTAATGTGTGAGCGGGGCATGATAGGCCACAGAATTTGATACTTTTTTTTTTGTTGTTTTTTGTGAAGATGGTCAGTGGCGGTTATGTTTTTTATTATGCCGTCAAGTTCCTGGAGGCTGTTTGAAAAAATATTGCCTTTCCTCATCTCTAGAACTTTTAGAATGGAATGAATTGCCTGATTCAGTTGAACCACCACCCCCACCCCCCTTTTTTTTCTCCACTGTCTGCCATATTCAACAGTAGCTCAACACTCAAAGTTCAAAACTGACTTGCACACACACGAAACAAGCACTGGAGATGGGCGTTAAGCAGTGCCATGTACCTATGTTACAATGATTTTAACTCCAACCCATGAAAATTACACAACTTATAGCCTGCTGAGTCGACATGGATGCCTGTCAATCTCAACAGGGTTGTTTATCTCAAACTGGAACAGCAGCTTTGGAACCAAAACCATACGTCTAAAAGTCACAAACACAGTTATGGGTACTCTGACTGGGCTAAATGACCAAAACATGAAAGCTGTCAGGACAAGCAAGTACGTTCTCATTTTGAACAAAGAGATTTAAACCTCAGTGTATCCCAATTTCCAACTGTCTATTCATCATTTCAGCATTTTCTTTTTTTTTTTTTCATCAATTCTTCAAAAACAAAACAAAAACTGTTCAAGACTAGACCTCTGAACACCAACTGAAGGCACAATCCTGCTTCTGAGCTGGTATCAGATGACCAATGCTTGGGAGTTTACCACAAGGGCTCCCATAAACACAAGTATAGGCATGGCCCTAGGGGTACTCTCTTGAAACAAAAGAGATGCATTTAACTAACCACTGTGGTGAAGTGGTTAGTGTCGCAGACTCCCGCTAGTAGGTCATGGGTTAGATGCCAATCTGAGCCATTCTTTTGAGTGGGATTTTTCCGTTCTTACTAGCCAACCAGAGTTTGAGTTTCTATGGGCTTCACTAAGATAAGACTGGGTGGGATGGTTACGTTCATCCACTTTAAAGTTGCGCCTCTAAGAGTGTTCCTGAATTTTCCTGACCAACCTTGCAGTGTCTGTATCTCTCAGGCCTGCTGACACCAGAATATATGATGAAAGTATGCACAGAGTGCAGCCCTGTCACACAGTCTCAGACCTGAATGGAAATATGTAGCCTCATCTTCATCATCGGGTCATCCTCATCAATGAGCATACTTTTTTTTTTATAAAAAAAGAAATCTCAAATTCTGTAGCCCTTCATGCCCGGCTCTCATGGTGACCTGAGTTTCAATTTCCTCTCCACTTCCATGCCTTTGGTGTTCTGTCTGGGTCACCAACATCAATAAATTCATGAAGACTCACTGGACAGACATGGTCACTCAATGACTGAGCAATTATAGTTGTCAGTATGGGGCTTAGTATGCAGTGTCCTCTGCATACAGGATCTGAAACAGGCGCCACTGTACACCATCAAAGTGATCTGGCAGCAGTGCAGTGTGTCTCCTCTGGTGGGTTTGCCTCATGACAATTTGACACTGACTGCTCCCAGTGGGTCAGTGCCTGGCTTGTGACGGGACAAGCCAGGCTGTGACTGGGGGACCTCAAATGAACGGCAGTGTTGCAGAGGTGGCCTGGAAGATTACACAAACACACACACACACACACACACACACACACACACACACACACACACACAAAGATGCTCTATATCTTCTCTCAGGATTCTGTGGGATGCACTCTATAACTGATATCCATCAATCAAGACATGAAAGTTCTTCATGTACTGCACCATATAACTGAGGCTTAAAAGCATTAATTAAGTGCATCACCATGACACACATAAACAACTGCTGGTGCTGCTCCCTCAGAACATGGCTGTGAGCACCGCACACAGCAAAATAGGAGACAGACACTGGATCTTCAAATCAAGGTCATCAACTGGTAAAGTCAGTGCAGTTCCTGCTACCATTCTACATTCCAGAAGACGGGTTACTTTGACTCTTCTCCAGTATCTGCCCACATTCTCTCTCATCTCAAGGGCATCTTTCATCCCCAAATCTCCATGCGTACAATCTACCCACCCTTTCACAATCACTCCCTCTAAACTTGTTTTGACTGACTGGTCAAGGCCAGAGTAAGATAGGAAGCAGAGTCAAGGTGAATTACAAGCCGGGTCTGTCTTTGGTTACCTCCTCATTGATAGTTCTTGGCCAGTGCCTTGCTCAGCAGTCGTCCCTCACCTTCCTGCTTCAGTGTACTGGCTTTACTCTCCAACCCTACATGTGTGTGTGTGTGTGTGTGTGTGTGTGTGTGTGTGTGTGTGTGTGTGTGTGTGTGTGTGTGTGTGCGTGCGCGCGCGCACGATGTGTTGTGTGTGCGTGTGATGTGTGTGTGTGTGTGTGTGTGTGTATGTGTGCATGTGTGACTATGAGTGTGTGTGTGTTTGCGTGTGTGTGTGTGTGTGTGTGTGTGTGTGTGTGTGTGTGTGTGTGTGTGTGTGTGTGTGTGTGCGCGCGCGATGTGTGTGTGTGTGTGTGTAATGTGTGTGTGTGTATTTGTGCATGTGTAACTATGAGTGAGTGAGTGAGTGAGTGTGTGTGTGTGTGTGTGTGTGTGTGTGTGTGTGTGTGTGTGTGTGTGTGTGTGTGTGTGTGTGTGCGTGCGCCATGCGTGCGTGCATGTGTGCATGCCCACCAAAAAAGTGATGGTGAAAAAGATGAGAGCTGTTAGTGTGTGATGTCATATTGATTATGTCTCCCCAATTCTTCTGCTTACTATCACTAGACATAGACACAAGCCCCCCACCCCCTCCTCCTTTCTAAACCCTAACCTTCTGCTCCCACCTTCCCCACCCCCTCTCTCTATACACAAACTTACACTCACAGACAAGACACACACATACAGACAACATGCACACACACGCACACACACATTGACACATACACACACATTACACACACACACGCACACACACACACACACACACACACACACACACACACAGACTGCATTTTTGTTTCATAAATTGATAAATTCAGTTCCCAGACAGAAATAAAATGGAACAAAATCTTGAGAAGTCATGATGTGGTAGGCTCATTTGGCTACATTGCTAAGGAACTGATATGGCACCTGTTCCTGAAGCTTATGATGCTTCACATGCAGGGTGTCTGAGATAGTCAGAACTGCATTAGCCACATGACAACTTTACCAAACTGGAAAGCTGTCATGAAATTGTCCTACGTTGCAAGTTTGGACTGTTTGACATTGTACGGTATTCACTACTTCACGTAAAGATCTCCTAAACATATCTTTCATACAACTAAAATTATTTTCCTGTGGCAAAAAAAGTTTGTTCCCACAATCCCTATCACTTACACAAGGCTTGGTTTTTGGTATTTACCCATAACTTTTTTTTTTTTAAACAACTTTTCAAACACTGAAAGAATATTCTGATATGTATCCCCTTGGCAATGTAGTATTTCTAATATTTCTGAAAACAAGACTAAAAAAAAAATCTACTGCAAAAAAATGAAAAGGAATTAAAAATATCAACAAAATTTGAAGGATATTTTGACATGAGCAACTCAGCATGTGAAACTTTCAACTGATAGCTATTTTGGTCATTCTTCACATGCCTTTAATTAATTAAAATAAACCACTTTCTTCAGTGCTACAGGATGTGTTTTCTATATAACTAATTTCAAGATGATATTGTGTTGTGAGTGTCATGAGAGAAGACCCACTTCAATGTCATTTTCTGACACCTGATGTACTTGTTTAAAAAAAAAAAAAAAAAGTATGCATTTCAAAACACACAACAATGCCGAACACCAAAAATTCTGAAATCAGAAAATTCCCCTGATTTAACAAATAGAAATAAGTTTGACAGAAAATAACTAATACTGTCTGTTTTGATGACAGTTGGAGTTTATACTTTATGCAGAGACAGAGAGAGAGAGAGAGACAGAGACAGAGAGAGAGACAGAGAGAGAGAGACAGAGAGAGAGAGGAGAGACAGGGAGTGAAAGGGGCGGACGCTGATACCAAGCAGTATATTGACATGCCAAAATCTGGAACTGAGTATCCATGTGAAAGATTCTACCCTTAACAAACCTGGTGGGAAGTAACTTTTAAGCTTGGAAATTAAGGTTTTGGTTATTTGCGTGCGCACGCGCGAGCGCGCGCGCGCACACACACACACACACACACACACACTGTGATGAGGAGTAGGTCAAAGATGCATGACTTTGTAAGAATGCACACATGCAACACCTTATCAAACATCCAGGCGTGCACGTACATAAACAAATACGCGCACACATTTCATTTTTTTCCCCATGAGCAGGTAACTCTTGTTAAGTTGGTACTCGTTTCAAGTTTCTGGTTGAATCAATCAATCAAACTCGTGAACGCTTTCGATCAAGAATATAATCGAAGTCAAGGCGGTGGCTGTGCACGAAGTGACGAACCAACCGATCTACCGAGACTTTAAAATGAGGCCCGCTTAGACCTTGCTGGGACTTGCAAGGCAATGCGTGCTGATCATGGTGACCGATTCCCATGCACACCGCGTCAGTCAGCGTGTAATCATAGTGGCATCATGGTGACATACCCAAACTTGCAAAGCTGTCTCCGAGGGGGAATAATCGTCCCCACGGGTCAAAGGACTGTTCCTCCTCTTCGCTGTCGAAAAGTCCATCTGTGACATCCTGCGTCGGCAGATCCATAGTGCTCGCCAAACTCGCGCCGCTCGTCGATTCGATACTTTGTATCGGGTGGGACAGTGCAGTTGTCGCTGCAAACTCGTTGGTCAGATCGGGTGGATGGATGATCGGGGTGGGTGGGGGTGTCGCCGTTCCGCTTTGGCGCTCATTGCCATATCCTGTTCCAGTTTCACGCATGCGCAAAATGTTGTTTACGTTTCCGATTGGAACACGTGGGCTATCACCATTGCGGCATGCTGACCTCTTTAGTTTACCGTTGCTCTTCTTCGCACTTTGGCTTTATGATTTCAACGCCGAGCTGTCGCTTTTCATAGCTATACACTGGGAAAGATTGTGTTTTGTACATCCCCTCTACAGTTAAGCACCATGTGTTTCCTAAGTACACGTTACAGCGAGGAATGTCGCATTTGCAGGCCAATGTGTGTGCGCCGGTGTGGGCATGCCTAATATAGGCCTATGCATGTGTGTGTGTGTGTGTGTGTGTGTGTGTGTGTGTGTGTGTGCTGCTGCTCAACAATGTAACATCTTTATTCAAGTTCAAATGTAAAACATGACCTTGAAGACTCACCCTCCTGTTCACCAAAGATTAATCGACCTCTTACACGTCTGGACCAGAAACTAAACACGCCTCATCAGTATTCAACACCTCGTAGCACCTAACTCGTCCTCCCTTTATCCTAAGAGTGAAAGGCAAGCTACCTGGGAAGCTATGAAACAGGAGATGGAGACGCCGCAGCAATACGTCATCACTTTAGGCGATACCTCAACAGGAAAACAAACGGAAACATGTCAAAACCACCGTTACGGACAAATACCTCACTGTACCCCCTCCCAAGACGCCAAGATGCAAAGGCTCCCACCCACGAATCACCCCAGAAATAAACAGGACAGGCCATAAAGACAGCGAGAGGATATCAGAAGTAGTTGTTCAAGATAAGCGCAACAGGGAGACCCAGAGGCTCGGGCGATCGTAATGGCGCTGCAGCGAAAGCCTATTCTCCCCTACCAGCCTAGAAGACGACTTCAGGGCCCGCCTGAACATTTCTGGATGTGCATGAAGCTCAAACGCTCCAAAGATCTCACGAGTCGCAGCTCTCCAGTCCAGCAGAAGACTCATCACGGATCCAAAACAGGAGACCAAAGTCCTGAACTCCCAGTTCTGTACAAGTTCAGCAAGGACACTAAGTATTTGCCGAATGAAATTTAGGACCAAGACGCTTGGCCTGTGACATTGACATCAGCACCAGAGAGAGGTGGGAAAGCTCCTGGCCAGATTGTACTCCACAGAGCTGCTGATCCTTAAGACATTTACCCCTGAAGTACTGAAGAAGCCTGATGCCAGAAATTACCCCAACCTTCACAACAATCTATCGCTAACCTGTTCTAAAAAACGAGCGCCCCCAGGGACTGGAATGAAGCACTGGCAATCTCTGTCTTCAAAACGGAGAATCGAGGACAGTGGGCATACGTTTGCGCGACAGTTTGAGCTCCTTCCATCAGGCAGACGATTTCGTGTCTCCAGAGCTAAGCTGATGCGCACAAAAAGAGCTTTGTGTTCAAATCCATTGCGCTTTTAAACAAACACAGCGTGTAAGAAGAGGTGGTGGATCACCTGTGACATAAGCATGTGCGCGGGTGTGTATGTCTGTGAGTAAGCGGGAAAGTATAGATGCTGGAGTGGTGTGTGTGTGTGTGTGTGTGTGTGTGTGTGTGTGTGTGTGTGTGTGTGTTGTGTGTGTGTGTGTGTGTTATATGTGCATGTCCTGGAGCAGTGAGGAATAGAAATGTCTGGAATATGTCTTATCTTAATGATTTTTAATGATAAATGACCTCTCTCTCTCTCTCTCTCTTTCTCCACCTCTCCCCCCCCCCCCCCCCCCCCCCCCTCTCATACGTGCACACATGTATGTGTATATATAATTATGAGTGGCTGAGTGCATGCTTTATTTGCACTACCAAAAAGGAGAAAGATTGAAATTCCCATTTTGGTGATACACGCATGTTTTATTGTTTGAAGTAATTTTAATTTTCAGTGTCATGTTTGTAACTATAATATGTGTGTCTTAACTTTTAGGGCAGCGGTCACGAATGTAATTTCTCTTTTAACGAGAGATAATAAAGTTTTCTGAATCTGAATCTGAATCTGAATCTATAAGGCGTCCCACTATAGACCCGTCTCCCTCATCAATGCTCTGACTAAGACCCTTGAGCACGTCCTTGTGGACATTATTGTGCACCACATCGAGGGCGGGGGTGGAGTGGGGGGGGGGGGGGGGGGGGGAGCGGGGGCTGGGGCTTATGTGTGTGTATGGGGAATGTTTGGGGATCTAGAAGCCCACCTTCATTGCGCCTCTGTATGGGGGGATCTTCTTTTTAATAGGGGAAGGGGGTGTGGGAGGGAAAGGCGATCGCGAGAGGGCTGCTGAAGTTGATCTATCGTCGATTTGGGAAATTTGCATTGGTTTTGAGGTGGCCAGAGAAATATCGGCCCCGCTCATTTGAACCCTGTACCTCAAGCGACAGCTTGCAGGATTTAAAGAGTACTTTTCACCTCTCTTCCCGCCCACCCCTCCTGCCACGCCCACCTCACCCTTTCTCCACGTTTAAGTGCAGATGATCAATTATTAGTGAATCAATTATGTTTTTGAATGACTTTTTTGTCATCAAGTAACGGGAAGAAGCGATTTAAATTGTCTGTTGAGCTTACTTCCTGCATAAGATTAACTTCTCTTCCGAATTACAATGTGGATATTGTGTGGTTATATTTAGTAACGTATTTTAAACGTATTTTCATTCCTCGGTTTGAATTGTAACGCATCCTTGTCACCTCACTGGTCACCAGCCCTCCTCCACCCAACCTCCCCCTCCTCCTCCTCAGACTTACACCCCATTCCCTCCCCTGTTTCAACTTGCAGCAAGATTTCCTTTTCTATCCTCAATTCCGGACAAGAGCTGCTTTCCGTCGCAAACCAAAACCACTCGCTCTCAAAAGTTTGGATGCGTGTAATAATTATTCTTTACACACACCCACACCATACGCACATGGATAGCCAGACAACACACGAGTTAATTTTTTTTCTTTATAATCATGCTGCCTGAACCATCAAAATATACATTCATGTGAATTGGTACAAATCAATACATATCACTACATAGTATATACGCCTAGATCAAGATATCAATACACAGGAATTTCAATCATCCAATATCAGCATATCATATTACAGATCTTGATATCACTCACAGATCTCGCCGGCGCCGTCCACAGTGTCTCACACATACAGTCAATGCACTCGTTTCCACAGCACTCTTGAAGCCACAGTCTACAGCACTAAAATAAGACGAAAAGAAGGATAACCAAGGTCCCCCACACGGTAAACACAGCCGTTCACAAACACAAGCGATGAAAGAAAAAGAAACAGTCTCACACAACAAGCACAATAAATCACGTCGAACTATCAGAAGAAGAACCGCAGATTCACAGGACACAGTAATCCATAGCAGAAGAACCGAACCGCATTCACAAAGCACAGCAATCCTTAGAAGAAGAACCGCAGATTCACAAAGCACAGCAATCCATAGAAGAAGAACCGCAGATTCATAAAGCACAGTAATCCACTGAAGAAGAATCGCAGATTCACAAGGCACACAATCAATATTGATCCCCCGAGAACACTTTTTTTTTTTTTCAGCAAAGTCCCATAGAACACAATAAACTTCGATTCGACGTGTAGTTGATCTAAAAAAAAAAAAAAAATAATTAACTTCTCCGTGTATTGATATTACAATGTTCACATCAATAAACTCAGCCCACCGACACACATGAGGTGGTACAATTAGCGCACATAAATTTTCTTGCAGGAGTTTTAAGTCTTTCTCGGCGACACAGCCTTCACAACAATTTTATAACAAATAAATTTCCTGGTACATATTTCACTGGTACCGTCATCAGAAGTATCGCACATACACGTTGAACATTGACGCACGACTGATGAGATTTTGTTTCTCCCCCTCACGTATATTCTCATTAGAAACCAAGCGAGGACGAGGAAAAGTTTTCATACATTATTCCCATTTCCCGGTTCCTTCTCATTCGCCCTTATTGTGAATCCTAAAGTCAATATTCATCATGTGTCTATATGCCCGTTCTGAAGATGTAAGCGGCATGTTTCTGAACGAATATGAAGGCCTGCTAAGAAAAGCAGGATTCCCGCCTGAGACGGGGGACAAAGACTTGGGGCTGGTGCCACTCAGGCCAGGGATACGACCTCTTTCCTGAGCACATTTTAATGTAGATTAAACAGTACGGGTGCATTCGTTGTATTCGATGAGTTTTTTTTTTTTTTTTTTTTTTTTTTTTTTTTCTCAGTCAGTAGTTTAGGGTGATGATAGTCGCCCACAAACATGGCAGCCCCCATACCCCTTGTCCTCACATTTTACCCCGCTCTCTACCCCCTTCACCTGCCCTTTTTGTTTTTTTTTTTTTTTTTTTTTTTTTTTTATAGACTTTCAACTGACCTGTAGCAGGATTTCCTTTCTACCGCTATCGTAATTAGGTGCACGTATTCAATCCGTGATGATGATACCCGTTATCAGCAATTGCTCGGTGGCATTGGAAGATATTTTGAATTGGGGAGGGGGAGGAGGGGGGGGGGGGGGGACAGAGACAGGAGAGAAGGGAGGGGCGACAGCCTGAACTGACGCCACTGCGTTTTTTCCACATTCTTATAACAGCCGAGGGATGGAGAAGGAGGGAGGGGGCATGAAAGATGGGTGATGGGTGATATTCATCATAAAAGCAGAGGAAGGGGGAGGAGAGGGGGAGAAGGGAGAGACTCATCTTCTCATTATCTTGTGCAAGGACGGGGTAAGAAGGAGAGGGGGGGGGGGGGGGGGGGGGGGGGGGAGGGGCGGATGGCGGAGGGTATTTCCAAAATATTTGTATAAGCGAGGAGGCGGGGTGGGGGATGGGGGAACTAGAAGTGTCCTAAGTTAGAGAGAGGATGCTCTCTCTGGCTTCCAAATTCATGTAAAAGCGGGAGGCAGAACACCATGCTGTGCATATTTTTTGGCTTCAATATTTCAGGTCAACCCCCCCCCCTCCTCCCCCCCCCCCCCAACCCCCCTTCGGTTTTCCATGCCACTGTTCTTAGGCTATATTCACAGTATCATGTTTCTATTGTTATTCAGGGTCTAGTAACTCGTTAAAAATTCTGAAATGCCCAGCCGCTGTGACAAAGTGGTTAACGTCGCGGACTCCCGGATGGAAGGTCGTGGGTTCGATTCACATCAGACCTATTCATTTGTGATATTTTTCTGCTCTGACTGGCCGCTGCCCAGAGTTTGCTATGGGCTCAAGTGGGAAGACTTGGACCACAAAGCCGAGTTTCATTCACTTAATGGATGCGTCTCTGAAAGTGTTGCTCAAATTTTCTGACCAACATTGCAGGTGTCTGTATCTCTCGGGCGTGGTTGACGCCGGGATACATATGGAAGTAAGCAAAAACTACAGCCCTGTCATGCAGTCTCAGACAGACCGAAATGGAAATCATAGCATCGTCTTCATCCTCCTCCGGACTCAGCATCAAAAAAAAAAGTTTCAAATTCTGTGACCCCCCCCCCCCCCCCCCCCCCCCCCCCCCCCCCCCCATGCACTGCTCTCATGGTGCTCTCAGTTTTGATTCCTGTCCACATCTGTGTCTTTCGTTTGGTTACGTCGGGGTCATTGGTATCGCCAAATACACGAGAATTGTTGTTGGACGGACATGCTGGCGCCCTCCCGGAGGAAAGCTCACTCACGCCTGCGACTCTGCGACAAAACAATTCTTGTCGTCTCTAGAGGGCTTAGTAAGTGGTGTCCTGCGTGTGTTGGATCAGAGCAAGCGCCATTGAACACCACCTTAGTGACTAGGCCGTCTTTGCAGTACCTCCTCTGGTGGGTTGCCTCATGACGACTTGACACTGACTGCTCCCTGTGGATTGATGCCGGTGCCCGGGGCTGTGGCGGGCCAGACAGGTCTGTGGTTGTAGACGAGGGTCGTAATGAGCTGCATGGGCACAATGCCAACAGCGTGACACAGATTGTAGGGGAAAAAATCCACCAGAAACAGAAGAAGAATGACGTTTAGTTTTGTGGTAACCTGGCTAATTTACCAAATATGCTAATTTGAACTCCATTTCTGATAAACTCAGGCTTGCAGGATTTCATTTTGTTTCGCTCCCATTTATGTGCACATTTGAAAGCATAATCATGATGACATCGGTCAAAAATAATAATCATTTTTATTTCATTTTGAAGGCTAAGCTAAAACTGATGGCATCGTGTAAATGTTATCGCCTGAATTCCTATGATAACCTGCAGAGAGAGTGGAAAGTCAGGAGAAGGGTTAGAAAGGTAATTTTCCGTGTGCTTTTGGATATGATGTTTTTCATTTTAAATCAATAAATGGATAATGTTGGTGCTATATCTTTGCAAGGGCAATCATGGGTACGCCATTGGAAACATTCCTTGTGCAATGTTGGCTACGGTATATCCTCGACATGCCGTTTGCAGATACTCGAGCAAGTGTTTTGTTTGGTTGGTGATGTGTTTTTGCTCTTCCCTTAAGTCTGGATGTGCGGCCACTTCCTCTCTTGATGTTCATATCTGAAAGATGGTCCATGGTATAGTGGCTTTTGCTCTGTTTGCTTAAGGTGATTCTTCAGGTTTCTTATCACATCAGATTGGCCAAGCTGTAATCCAGTTCTTATCTTTGCCTTGCCGGCCAGTGTTGTCTGCTCTCTCGTTTCCTTTAACACCCTCCAGAGTGTCTAGGGTAGTACATCCATATGAGTCTCTCCAATGGAAGGCTGCGCATCAGTTCATTCCAAACAGGGCTTCCCATTCCACTTTTCACTTTCTGAAGTAGGTTCATGGAGTCAGTCAGTATCATGGGCTTGTAGAGTTTGAAACTGGCTTATTGATGAAGCCGAAGCCAGGAGTGCTTGGGTCCACTGCTTCTATCTCCATTGTTAGACTTGAAGTTGTTAAGGTCTTCTACCTGCATCTGAATTTCTGCGTTGGTTTTGCCCTTCTGGCCATTCTCGACAATGTCTTCCAAGTTCTGGAGCGATGGCAATTTGGTAGAGGTGTTTCAAGTGGTCTGGATATTTTCTCCCATTCCTTGGTTTCTTTGAGTTCTGCTAAACTGGCACACAAGCTGTATACTGTCTTCTGCCTGTCCCATCCATGATTTTCCACGTCCTAGCTGAGTGCCTTTTGTTTCCTTGACCGCCGCATGAAAGGGTTTTGGGGATTTTCAAGTGCTCTGAAATATGCCTTCACCTGTTCTAGCTTGTGTCTTGTCTGCATTGAAGGAAGGTCGAGCAGGTATCGCATAGTTTGAACTGGGTGTGTCCCTTTTGTGGTTCCCAGGATCAATCTCATTGCTTCATTTTGATTTCTTTCTAATTTGAGAAGGTTGCTGTTGGACAGTGTTGTAAGCCCTAAATCCATAAGTCAATCACACTGAGTACAAGTGCGTGATACAGTCGGTAGAGATGGCGCTGTTCAATGCCTTTAGCTGCCTTATTGCTTTTTTTCATGGCAGACAGGCTTTTTTTTTTTTGCATTTAAGGCAAAAATATTCTCAACATGCTTCTAAAGGTTAGCATTCTGTCAAAGCCTACACCCCAAATAGCGTAGGTTGTTAGTTGATTCAGTTGGTATTCCATTGAAGGAAACTGGTGAGGGTACTTGTCCTGATGTCTTGTTGTTGAGAGTGCAGGATTAAAGTCTGGGCTTTTGACAGGTTAAATGGAACGCACATAACGCTCACGACACACACACACATCCCACGATCACCCGCACATCACAACACACACACACACCACCACCCCAACACCCCACCACCCCGGGGCCACACCACACCACACACACACACACCACCCGAGGCCCCACAACCACTTACCACACCCCCACCACGCACCACCAAACCACACTCACACAACACCACACACACACAACGCACACACACACACAACACACACGCCATTTGAGGGATAGCAAGTGTGTGTGTTTTGTGTGGGGTGTAGTGTTGTGGAGTGTGGTGTGTGTGTGTGTGTGGTGTGTGTTGTCGTGTGTGTCTCTTGGGGTGATAGCTTTGAAAGAGAGAGAATAGATGGTTTCTTTTTTTTTCTTTTTTTTCTTCCTTTCTTTTTTTTCTGTGTTTAAAATCACCTCGTCCTAGTCCTAAGATCACTCTCCTACCCACCCCCTACCCCCCCACCTCCAGCAGCCTCGCAAATCATTCTCTCTTCCAGCAAGCAAGCGCGTGCGTGCGTGCTTGCGTGCGTGCGTGCGTGCGTGCGTGCGTTTGCGGGCGTTGCGCGTGCGGTGTGTGTGTAACATTTCATATGTGTTTCCATGTGTGTGTCTGTGTAGGTAGCGTACGTGTGTCACTGTGTCTGTGTCTGTGGTCTTTGTCAGTGCGCTTGCGTCTGTGTGTGTGTGTGTGTGTGTGTGTGTGTGTGTGTGTGTGTGTGTGGGTCGTGCGTGTGTGGTGTGTGTGTGTGTGTGTGTGCGTGTGTGTGTGTGTGCGTGTGTGTGTGTGTGTGCTGCGCCGCGCCGCGTGCGCGTGTATGTGCTTAAGTATTGCGTGCGCGCGCGCGCGCAGCGCGCGCGAGGCAGTGTGTGTGTGTGTGTGTTGTGTGTGTGTGCGTGTTTGTGTTTGTGTGGCGTGAGGTTGGTGCGTTTTGTTTTTGTTTTGTTTTGTTTTATTTTAACGTCTTTCACAAAAATAGTGTTTTTAGACGGATCTGAAATCGTCCTGAATGACATAAGTTTTATCCACAAATAAGAATACCTCGTCATTTCATATCCCCCATCAACGTAATACCCTGTTTGACAGAAATAAACATCAATAAACCAATACTTTATATTTTTTTTTATTTTTTTTTTTTTTTTCAAAAACGAGCAAACTGCAGAGCTGTCCTATAGGACTCTGAAGAAGAGATTTAGCTGCAGTGACAAGAAGTGATTGATCATCAATAATGGCTTTTGAGATCGTCATCTTTAGTATTGTTTTTGACTGCCAGAGAATCGGGCAAAATATTGCTTTGTGAACGACAATAGAATAAAATATGGAACGTTAACATATTTCTCTCTCACAGGGACACCTAATGTCGTGCATATTTTTTGCATTTTTCATGTGCCCCCTCATTCTTCAGAAGCTCTCACAGAATTATAAAACGATACACGATTTTGTCTGCACATGACTTTATTACAACTAACAGTCTGATGATAGTTATGAGAGAGAGAGAGAGAGAGAGAGAGAGAGAGAGGAGAGAGAGAGAGATGAGAGAGAGAGAGTAATGGTGACTCCTGATGATTAACGATTCTGATTATCTACGTTACACATAAAAAGCCGTTAGTACTTGACTCTTTATTGTCGAGAGTGGCAAAAGTATAGGCCTAACACTGTACTGTAGCAACGAGTGTAGATCAAAGAGGAACGATTTCCGGCTTCTTACGCGATGAACTGTGTTAAACAGGAGTTATCGTCCGTTGCTACGTGAATAGATTGCAATGGCTGCTCGCGGCAAGCACGGTGGAGAAGGTTGTGGGTTTTTGGCGATCGGCTGTCAAACGCAAGATGGAAAATAGAGTGCAACCACTCCAAAAGATATCATTTTTTTTTCCGCTTTCCCAAGAGACCCAAAAAGGTAAGTCAAAACAAAATTACAAATCTTTTTTAATTAGTGTATTGTTGTTGGTTTTTTTTTTTTTTTACAAATGTTAGACTTAGCCAAAGCGGAAAGCCGGCAACAAGGGAAAGGGGCGTAGACTACATTATTGTAATACCCAAAACAAAACGGCCAAAAGGTGAAATAGCATAGAATTCGAAAGGCTGAAACTCGGATTGAAACAATTACTGAGTGAAATCATAGTGGAAGTCTGTGCAGAGTCAATTCTGTTAATCATAGACGGTTTTTCATAAATACTAATACATGAAGGTCGTCTATGAGATTTGGCTAATAGTCTAAATTACTCGCAAAAGGGGCTAGATCTACCACTCTTTGATACTCGTGAGTCGTTGCGTTGGTCGGCTTCCGTTTTATCGTGTTTTT
>JADBJO010000573.1:503587-588587 GCA_016801955.1 Conus betulinus
CTGCCAGGCCGAAGTTTGTGGCAAATGCAGTCATAAGACAGTCACGTGACGCCCACCCCCACTTCCGCCAACGGAATTGCTGATGTTCACCTCCCGAACCTCATTCAGCGAGGCCTGCGCGCAAGGAAAACCCCGAGAATCCTGGCGCCAGACGGGAACGTCGGGCGGGCATTAGAGTCTGACACGGTAAGTATACTAGCCAAACAGGGAGTACGATAAAAACTCTCCATTTTGGCGTCATATACTATACATGTCAGACCACAGAAGAATTTAAAGGAATCGGAGGGCAAGGCGCCCTAGTGGTTTGGGGGTTAATCATTATGGCTGCATTTGCCGCCACAAAGGATCCCTTTAGAACCGTCAGCCCTGGTTATGCCGATATCCCTTAAATAAAAGCTTATAAAGGGGTTTTCTGAACGCCAGTAGGCTGCCTCCAAGAGATGGTGCATGGGGACAGAGTGCTGGAATGCTGCGGAAGCAGCCAGCGCTCTGACCTTGTGTGCCCGGGTGGATAGGACGGGGAGATCCTTGACACCTGGGCGTACCTGGATCTGACCATCTGAGAGAGCCACCGAGAGATGGTGCCAGCCGAGATGTCTTTCTTATTGTTGGGACTGATGGAAATAAGTAGACGTCGCTGGGAAGAGCGCCTGGGGCGCGAACGTTCCCAGTAATATCTGAGACACCTGGAAGGGCACAGGTCCCATGTCTCCCCCGCTTTCCAGGATATCCGCCAGCGAGCGGATGACGAGGGAGGGGGGGGGAGTGCCTGGTTCCTGATTCTTAGCTAGGAACTCAGGAAGGAACTTGAGAGAGACGGAGCCGTCCCTGTGGAAGGCAATGTCTCTGGGGACCCCGCTGATAGCGTGGATCTCGCTGCGCCTTCTGGCGGAAGCCAGGGCGAGGAGAAAGGTGGTTTTCATGGAGAGGAGGTCAAAGGGTAATAGGTGGATATTGGCTCAAAGGGGGTTTTCTGAGAGCGTCAAGGACGATGAACAGGTCCCAAAGGGGAGTGCGCCTGGGGCGACTGGGACTCGCGTAGGGCCACCCCCCTGGAATTTTCTCTGAGAAGGAAGTCATTCTCAAAGGAGGGACCGCCGAGGTGGCGATGGTCGTGCAGATGGCCGACCTGTAGCCCGTATGGAGCTAGCTGAGAGCCTACGGGAGGAGGATAGGTGAGACAGGAAGTTTCCTATCTGGATATTAGAAGGACGGTCATGGGGAACAGAGTGCTCTGAGCACCAAGAGACCCATTTTCTCCCAACGGTAGTCGTATAGGGACTCAGTGCTTGCCCTGCAAGAGGCCGTTGCGAGGTCCCGAAGGTCCTGAGAGGCCCCCGCCCCTTCAAGGATGTTTAGGACAGACCGGGATCTGTCTGGCCTCGAATTCGAGGCAGATGCTCGCATTCGCGCTGGCACAGGAGCCAGGCGTGAAGGCGGAGCATCTGGGGGTTGGAGTGAGGGCGGCCCGAGCAGGGTTGCCTGAGCATGTCCCACTGGGTGGTTAGAGGGAGGGGGGGTATGTGGGTGAGAGACTTGAGGTCCGGAAACCAGGACTGAGTCGGCCACCAAGGGGTTATGAGGATGAGAGCTCGGGTCTTTCCAGTCTCGCTTTCCTGATCACCTTGTGGAGGATCGGGAAGGGGGGAAAGGCGTATGCTATGAGGCCCGTCCAGGGGAGGGAAAGGGCGTCGATCGCATAAGCCTGGGATCGGGGACGGGAGAGACATACACCGGCAGACTATGGTTGAATCGGGTGGCAAACAGGTCGACCATGGTCTGAACCAATGTTCCCACACACCACTGAAAGAGTGAGTCGGCTGAGAGTCCACTCCGTGTGGAGGACAGACTTGGAGCGGCTGAGAGAGTCTGCCAGGATGTTGTGCGTCCCCGCTATGTGTCTGGCGCGAAGGGTGATTCCCTGAGTGTGACACACCAGCACAGGAGAGCCTCTGTCCGAAGGGAGAGGCTGATTGAGCGTGCCCCCCCCCCCCCCCCCCTTTGTTGACGTAACAAGCCACCGAGGTGTTGTCCCGTGAGAAGAGAAACAAATCGGTGCGAGACCTGGTCCTGGAAGTGGAGGAGGGCTAGCCTGACCGCTTCCAGTTCCAGGATGTTGATGTGGAGAAGGGAGGTCTGTGGATCCCACAGTCCGGAGGCATGCCTGTTCTCCAAGTGGGCCCCCCAGCCCAAGTTGGAGGCGTCTGTGTAGAGTTCCAGGCCCGACTGGGGAGGGAGATGGGAACCCCGGGGGAGAGAGTGGAGGGGTTGAGCAACTCCTCCGTGGCCCAAAGGAACCAGGGCCCGAGAGGAATGGTCTGATCCCAGCGGTCAGAGGTCTGGGACCAGTGATGGCGGAATTCCCTCTGGAGTTGCCGCTTGGGGACTCGTCCTAGGGGAATGAGGGACGACAGGGACTCCATCATTCCCAAGAGGGAGGACAGAGTCCTTGCCGACATGTGGGAGGCAGGGCGGGACGGGAGATGAGGTCCAGCAAACGAGTGGACCTCTCTGGAGTCGGGGACACCTGCATGGAAATCGTGTCGAAGCTCATGCCCAGAAAGGAAGGAGAAGAGCTGACTGGGACTGAGCTCACACTTGCAGGGGTTGATGACAAACCCCAGTGAGGAGCATAGGCAAAGAAGTTCTGATGTGTGGGCTTGGCAGAGGCCCGGGGAGGGGGCCAGGACAAGCCAGTCATCTAGGTACACCAGGAGGCGAATGTCCTTCTGCCTTGCGAGGGAGGCCATCTCCTTGACAACCTTCATGAATAGGAAGGGTGCTAGGGAGAGGCCGAAGGGTAGCGCCTTGAACTGAAACACCCGGTCCCGCCAGACGAACCTCAGGTAGCGTCTGTGAGATGGGTGTATTAGGATTTGGAAGTAGGCGTCCTTCAAATCTATGGAGGTGGCCCAGTCCTGATGGTGGATGGAGTCCCTGATGTGGGATGGGGTCTCCATCTTGAATTTGATGGGTCTGATGAATTTGTTTAGGGGGGAGAGGTTGAGGATGGGCCTCCAGCCTCCCGAGGGTTTGGGAACCACGAAGAGGTGAGAGTAAAACCCCGAATTGGGATGGGCTATCTCTGAGATGGCCCCTTTAAGGAGGAGTTCCTTGACCTCCTGACGAAGTGCCTCCGCCTAAGCAGGAGGGGGTTCGCTGGAGGGAGGAGGAGAGGCCAGGAGAGGGGGCGTTCGTGTGCCCAAGGCAAACGGAAGCCGTCCTGTAGCACTGACACAATCCAGGGGCTGAGGCCCATACAGCACCACTGGTGGGCATGCCTGGACAGGCTGCCAGCCAAGGGTGCTGAGGGGCCTGGGGGGAGCAAGGTGTCTGCCATTTCCCGCTCCCCTGGAGGCGAGTCTGCCAGTCACCTCCGTGGCTGTGCCTGCTGACCGAACCGAAAATTCTGTTGGGGATTCTTCGGTTTCGGCCTAGAGGCTGAGGGGGGGGGGGGGGGGGGCGCTTGGCAGGCCGTGCGATGCGAGGGGGTGCCTTGCTGGGGTAAGGCTGGGGTCTGGGATGAGAGGCGGAACGAGGGGCAGGGCCTGCCGGACAAGGCTGGCGAGGGGGCCTCACTGAAAAGGAGGCCGCCTGATTGCGCTCCTCGACGGAGTGTGGTTGATGACTGTCGTCAAGTAGTCGCCGAATAGCGACTGTTCCTGCCCGGGAATGCATCTCAGGGCTGCCTTGAGCACCGGCAAAGAGTGTAGATTATAAGAGGAACGATTCCGGCTCTCTATGCGATGACGGTAAAACAGAGTTATCGTCCGTTGCTACGTGAATAGATTGCAATGGCTGCTCGCGGCAAGCACGGTGGAGAAGGTTGTGGGGCGATCGGCTGTTCAAACGCAAGATGGAAAATAGAGTGCAAAAAGATGTAATTTTTCCGCTTCCCAAGAGACCCAGAAAGGTAAGTAAAACAAAATTACAAACCTTTTTAATTAGTGTATTGTTTTTTTTTTTTTTTTTTTTTTTTACAAATATTAGACTTAGCCAAAGCGAAAGCCGGCAAAGGGAAAGGGGTGTAGACTACATTATGTAATACCCAAAACAAAACGGCAAAAGGTGAAATAGCATAGAATTTCGAAAGGCTGAAACTCGGATTGAAACAATTACTGAGTGAAAATCATCGTGGAGTCTGTGCAAACTCAATTCTGTAATCATAGACGTTTCATTAATAATAATTACATGAATTTTCTATGCTATTTGCTAATAGTTAAATACTCGCAAAGGGGCTAGATCTACACTCTTTGATACTCGTGAGTCGTGCGTGGGTCGACTGCATTTATCGTGTTGTGTGTTTGTTTGGTTCAAACTCAAAGTTGATCATTAAGCTCTCTTAGTTCAATTTAATTTTGAAAAAAATCGTTATAGCATTACTAAAAGTAAGTTTCTATCTTAACCATTTTCTGACTTTTTATTTCCTTTACTTTAGGTAAGAGATGCTTATAAATTAATACAACCAAAAAAAATATTTTGGTCTTTAACGATTGTGTTGTGACTTGTTTATATCACCAGTTCCTCTCACCAAAGAGAGAATGATATATCTTACTTGTTTTATGAATGAAAGTACAGGTATAATTTCTGTTTCCATTCATTTACAATTTGTTACAAAGGCCAGGGTTACTTCTGATTGTCAAGTGTTATTGTGTGGCACTCTCATTAGTTTTACAAAAACTGCAATCAGTCCTTGTTTTTATTTGTTTCAGATGCCGTGTCTGGGTGCAGAACAGCAGACGACAAGACTTGATTGAGAAGACCGAGCAACTAAACAAGCGTGGCTATGTCTTATGCAGTAACCACTTTGAACCAAGTCAGTTCAATCGCCCAGCAGAGAGAGACCGTTTGACTTGGAATGCTGTTCCAACTCTGTTTGACGTTCCAAATCCGCCACAGCAGATAACTGGGAAAAGACGGAAGCCAGGGAGAGGCCATCTCCGAGCCCCACAAGGAAAAGGTGAAAAACAAAACAAGGTCAGAAGACTAAATTATGCATAGTTATTTTATGTAGTACTATGATTCAAAAGTGAATGTGTGTGTGTGTGTGTGTGTGTGTGTGTGTGTGTGTGTGTGTGTGTGTGTGAGTTCTTTTCTGTTTAATGTCAGTTCACTAGTAAAATGATGTGATATTAGACATGTGTGAGTAAAGAGATTGAAGGAATGATGAAGGTGAGGTAAACAGTAACAAGTAAAATATACAAACAAGATTTTTTAACAAAAGCAGACTCAATACATGTAGCTATTAATATTATAATGGCGCAAATTCCTGATAGCACATCTGATTCAACAGCCGATGGGATTATGTATGCTGGAACTGTTCTTAGTATATTTTCATTTATAATAGCATTTTATTTTTCAGGAATAGCCCTATTTATTACATCATTTACTCTTACTGCAGAGTGCGGTAATTTATTGTATCCTCTGTGACTTTGTTGACAGGCTCAGAAGACTCCAACGATGACCCACCTCAGGCACCTGATGACCTCAGTCATCCAGTATTGGGAACCTGTGGTGAAACCAGTTCGTCATCATCGTCCAGGCCAAGCGACATACAAACACTGAAGTCAAAACTGAAGCTTGCTCAAAACAAGAACAGTCACTTGAAGAAGCGATTACGAAAACTTTCCCCTAAGCAGCGTTCTGCCCAGACTGCTATTGAGAATGAAAGGAAAGCTAACTTGATCCAGGAGCTTCGCCACTTCTTTGCTGACACGACTGTGGACTTCCTGGAATCACAGTTGCGTGTTTACAACAAGAAAAAGAATGGTAGGAGTGGACTGAAAGAGACAAAACAATTGCACTGTCCCTGTATCATTCAAGCAGAAAGGCGTACAGATTGCTCAAAAAGATTTTTGTGCTACCCTCAGTCAGCACATTGAAGAAATGTGTGCAAGATATTCACATATACCCTGGTTTTAGTGACAATATCTTGAAGTCCCTGGCACACAAAGTGGGGTCTATGCCACCTAATGGAAAACTGTGTACACTAGTTTTTGATGAAATGTGCATAAAAGAAAAAGTTGCCTACAACATTGAAAAGGATGATGTGGAGGGATTAGAGGACTTTGGGCATTGTAGCAAATCCTGTTTTGTGGCAAATCATGCCACTGTGTTTATGGCCCATGGTATTTTAAACAATTGGAAGCAGCCAATAGGCTACCTTTGATTTTATTTGTGTTTTTTTATTAACTTGACATTCCTTTGCTGTTATGCTTTTAC
Source organism: Conus betulinus (assembly GCA_016801955.1). Classification (NCBI taxonomy): domain Eukaryota; kingdom Metazoa; phylum Mollusca; class Gastropoda; order Neogastropoda; family Conidae; genus Conus; species Conus betulinus. Next base: position 509,810 of record JADBJO010000573.1, read on the forward strand.
TCTCAATTTATTACCTGCACTCCTTTCTCTCCAATCTCACACAGGTTTTACTGGGAAGAATGCGCTTGTTCTATTTCTATATATCATCTCATTTGAATCTTGAAATAAAATTTGTTTGCAAAATTAAATGTTTGTGCATCCAGTATTTATTTGAATGTCATCTCTCTCTCTCTCTCTCTCTCTCTCTCTCCATTGTCTTGTCTTTGTGTGTGTGTGTGTGTGTGTGCGGGTGTGTGCTTGAGCATTTTCAGTTTCATGTTTTTGTTTTAAAACTAAAAAAGAAAAACCTGGAACTTAATTTAAAAATTTAATTTAAAAAGGAAAATAAAGCACCATCCAGGTAAACAAAGCAAATACTTGAAATAGGACAATATTCTACAAAGTGACTATTTGCCACATGCACAAGTGCATATTTCATGGCCTCTACAGTCCTTTTGTTGTGAACAAAATGTTTTTAAAAAAAGTCTAAATTAAGTAAACATTAAGTATACTGAACTTCAAACACCGAAGACTGAAAAATTACTTTTACCTTTGCATTCATAATGTGCTTAGATTGGTGTTGCTGACAGTGCACAGCAGCCTACTTTTCACGCAGGGGCAAAGGGAAGTAACTCCGTATCTGTAATCAATTACCAATGAAGAGAAAGAGCAGAGTCAACTCTCTTGGTATCCAGCCCCTTTGGCGCCGGGGAGAGATGCGACTGGAGGAACGGGACCATGGACGTTGCCCAAGTGGGGGGCAGAGTAAGTCTGTCCCCCTACGTCCTGAACCCCTAGGGGATGGTGCGATGGTCGCTCGGGGCAGGTCGACCGTCGTGGGTTCTGGGCGCAGATCCGACCGAGATGCCGATGCCTGCGGCCGAGACCCGAGTTACGGTCAGTGGGGGGGTACCACCAGAGACTGGCCGTAACTCCTCCACCGGAGTGTTGACGCTCCTCGTGCGCGGGGTGGTGGCTGTACCCGGGCACGGTTGGGGAGAGCGTAACGAGACTCAGTGTCGTCAGTGGGGGAAAGACTGATGACACGGGTCTCATTCTGGCGGGTGACGGGCGGTGATTCCGACCCTGACCCGTCACCCGTGCTGGCCCATGACTCGGCAAGGTTCCCCGGGGGCCGAAAGTCGTGGGACACAGCATGGTGGGGAGGTGTCTCCATACATGTCCGAAGGCGAGACGGCGAGGAGGGAGGAGATGGGGAAGAATTTTGGGAAAAGGCTTTGGAAGGAACAGGTCCTTTTAAAGGGGCCTTGCCCTTTGATTTCTTGGAGAGATTGAAGGACAAGGGTTTTGAAGTAACGGCCGTATGCCTACTTGCCTTCGGACGTAACGAACGTTACGAACGTGCGTCCGCTGGCCAGGTTGAGGAGGAATGGGAATGAAGTTTGCGCGTCCCCTGCGCGGAAGCCTCCTCAGCACCAGCCATACGTTCCTGGGATGGAACGAAATGTCCCGCGGAATCGACACGCGGGTCCTCCGGGGTAGAGCAACTCCCGAAAACGCACTGTGCTGACCGTCGCTCAAAAGTATTGAGTAATGGCGTGTGGTCGAAATGTCGATGAACGCGATGAAAGCAATTAGTCTATTTCGGAAAGTGTAGTAGTGCGATCGAACTTTGCCAGAGAAAAGATCCGAAGCACTAGTACAACAAATCTAAGGGAAACGTAGACGGGGTACGGAAAATTAGTACCGACTTAGTGAAACGGCGAAGTGGGGAAGGCACCGACCGGCGGAAGAAGATGGCGGCTGAGCGATGGGGTTCGATCGCCGGACGAAATACCGGGTAAGAGTTCGATGAAGCAAACAAATTACCGGTAGTCCAAATGGGATGTGTTAAAGAAAGCACGAAGAGAAACGAGGGTGCAAGAGCACCGCATGAAAACAAACTCGCGGGGGAACAAAGGCAAGGAGGCCAGCGACGATCGAACAAAAAATCGTGAGTCACGACGACGAAGTCGCGAGATTAGAGGCGATCATAAAGATAATAAAATTGATAGCCCACCAAAACCCTCACACGACGAGGATATCGAGGGTTTAGTGCAAGCGCAAGCCACAACTGAACAAGTAAAGAAGCAAACACAAGCAATCTTTACACAATGGCAGAAGAACAGGCGAGACAGAGAACAAGACTTATCATAATCTTGCTTGGACGGCAGGCCGAAGGTGAATGCGGTTCAGGAGGCGAACATCGGCAAATTCCGTTGGCGGAAGTGGGGTGGGTGTCAGGTGACTATCTTATGACTGCATTTGCCACAAAACTTCGGCCTTGCAGAGCTGACTAACTTCCGTAGAATGCTATGGTCTGACACAGTATAGTATATGACGCCAAAACATCATTTGCAAAGGGATCATGTATTTGCATAATTCACTGTTATAAATCTTATCAGTTGAAAACATGCCAGAGATTAAAAATCAGGTCCATGCATGATCTGCAGTCCAGGGTGGGGTCATCCCCTTATGGGCAAGAACAGGAGAGACTGTAATGTTCCACAGGTACCTGGCACACACCAGTCCCATGCAGGCTGGTCACAACGCTCACTGCCCCACATAGATACACCTGGCACACACCAGTCCCATGTAGGCTGGTCACAACGCTCACTGCCCCACATAAATACACCAGGCACACACCAGTCCCAGCAGGCTTGTCACAACGCTCACTGTCCCAATAGATACCAAAGAAATCTCACACTAATAGGTCTACACATTTTGGTTATACCCCACCCTCCCTCCCTCCCTCCAATGACCAGTAAACAAATGTGTAATGATACCCCCTATGACCTGTCACTAAAGGAGCTCACATGCTAGCAGCTTCACACTGGTTCCTGTTCCAACAGTAGTAACCTGGAACAATCAGGAGCTGCAACACTGTCAGGGAGTTCAGACACTGTTCAGGTGGACATCTTTTTGTTGTAACCTACCTATGGCCCATGAACAAACAAGTTCACACACCAGCACAAGGTAGGTTTGTCCATGTTCTTGTTGGGACTCTATTATCAACAACCCACAGATCTGTACTCAGCAGGTCTACATACATGTTGATCCTGGGAGACCATGAAAAAAAAACCCTTGACTCTTGTCCTTCACCCAAGCACTGCCAAGATTTGAACCTGCAACCTTTGGACTGACAATCCTCCCCAGTGGGCTAGTGCCCTGCATCAGCCCATACCCTGATGAGTCGTCCTGGCTGAAGGAACGAGGAGGTAGTAGACAGGCTTCAGGATGTAGGCGTGCAGGTCACGCCCTAGGTTGTCTAGCTGCTGGCGGATGCGGAAGTAGGAGCCCACCTGGTCTTCCTCGGCGATGCTCATGGTGTTCAGCTTGTCCTCACTCTTCTTCAGCTCTGTCCCACAGCACACAACATTCATCATCTTCATGAACGTAACCACAGTCAAAAGATACAGGAATGTTATAAGTTTGATTTCCTCAACTGACACCTTCACAGAAAATACCCATTGCCCAAGACAGGGCGAGCACTGTTAACCCGCTGAGGCAGACATGTTTTTGCAACAGGTTAAACCAATTAACTTTTTTTTGTTAATTAACGATCGTTCTACGGACACAATTATGCATCAAGATTGACAGTGTAACTACTACCACATCCCACACAAACTTCTGGAGATTTTCCTCAAGACAGAAGTGGAAGTAGCGGCAAGTGACAGATTCACACTGTGGTCAGCGTGACGAGCACACCAGAATCGTACACAGATCGTCTATCAATGTTTGTTTACAAACCGCGAGAGGAAGTGAACATGGAGGACAGGGGAGATAGCAACAAGCAGTCAGACTGGGACACATCGGGTGTTTTCTCCCCCCTGATCGTCTTAAAAGTGCTGAACAACCAACAAGGACCTGATGTTAATTAAAGCTCTGTGCAAATGAAGCCGAGATCTTCAAGCTCTCATGGACAGTGGAGGAACTTCAAGCCGCCCTGTATGATCTTCAGACAGAAAATGACAAGCTGAAGACGGAGGTTACAGATGCCAGAAAGAGGGGGAAGTGCTATGGAGTCAACTTACCGAAGTCAAACAATCGACAGCAGTCTAAAAAAAACAGAGAGGTACAAACAAAAAGAAAAAATCAAGTGGTGTAGTCGTGTGTCGGGTAATGAGTGAGCGGGTCCAGTGGGTTCCTGAAACTGCCGCACTTCTGCTATGCCACGTGTCAGGGGGCACCATGTCGGCAGCGAGGCGAGTGGAACATCGTACTCCGCATCACTTTCCTCACTTTCTTCTTCATCACCACAACCTACATCTACATCACTTTCATTTTCCAAGTCTCTTTCATACTTCTCCAAACTTCTCCACTTCGACAATAATCTGATGTAACTCCTCTTGCAAGTAATTGATGATTTCTTCGTCATTCATAGCAGATGCAAAAAAAGTCATTGTGACAGTCAGTCAGTTTCATTCACAAAGTTACTCACTTCGTTCCGTTCCTTTTCTCAATGAAAACGCGCAGTTCCAGCACCCAAAAATAGTGCCAAGACTCGACTGGACCATCCCCGAGTCTTCCTACTTACTGTCTGCAACTGTGCATGAGTTAAGCAATCGTCAGAGCGTCATAGAAAATTCCTACCGACGAATCATGGCAGCTCATGGAATGGAAACTACAGGCGCCTGCTGCTACTCCCTGTATGAGTACAAGTGGGTTAACTACAGATGAATTTTTCGCAGAATGTATTCATTATAATGTCAATATTCTTAGAGACAGGAAGACAGTGTTTTTAAAAGAATTGTGCGAGGCTACTGTCTTCAAGATCAGTCAGTTGGTTGATGTCAATGGTCAATACATTAGCTTTAGAGACTTCAAAAATCTATTTCCATCAATACTGAGAACTGATTTTCTTAGATATAATGGTATAACAGATGAAATCAAACAGCACCAGATCAAACTGACTGTTCGCCCAACCGGAAATCACACAGCCAAAACACTGAGCACCTGCCAGCGCCCGGTAAAACACGTGGCAACAATGGCGCCGCCATGTTTCTCGTAGAAAAGGAAGTCTCACGAGAACGTGATTTCCTTCTTCCTGTAGCCATTTTCTACCGTCTGCAAAAAAACCGCGAGTCGATGCGTGCCGTGGTTCTCGAGTTACGGATTTTTTTTTAAAGTTTTGAAGTCGAAATGCTGTTTTTCACCATGGCTAACCTTGATTTCTGCCATTCTATAATGAGATTTAGTGATGGAGATACTGTGATTTGTAGAATTTACGGCATAAGACTTAGTGAAAGTGCTGGGTGATGAAGCTTAGAGTGACCTAGATTTCGACTGGGATGAAGTTCCCAGGTATGATGAACAACGATTCGGAAGAAAGTTCTGAAGAAGATTTTTTTTTTTTCCCCGAGTAAATGCTCATGTGACATTCTTCAAACTTACGATATAGCAACATATATATTCGTAGGAATTTTAAAAATTATTTTCATTTCATTCTTTCCTTTCCTCTCTTTTAAATATTTTTTTTAATTGGGTAACCATGTTCAAATTACGGAGTTACCTATCTTGCCGATGGTTGGTCCATTCTTTCTGGCAGGAACTTTTGAGATGGCTGCATAACAAATGCCCACACCGTGAACAGTTTTCTTTTGAGAAACATTTGACTGTTTGGAATATCTGAGCAACAAACTACAGATAAAAATACAGATTTTGCTGGCTAAATTCTATATTTACGAATGTGAGTTAAAAATAAATGCCACCAAGAACTGTGGTATTCTTAAAGCTTGTAAAATTTTGATATGACCTGGAGTGATATGTGCCGATTCTAAAAGGTAATACTGAAAACAATGTGGAAACTGATACTGATCGATTTATCTTCTACTATTACCAACTTAAGATTACTTTTCTTTTGATTTGACATGTGATTGTGCTTATATGTGAAGGGTGGGATGGGAGTGTTGGGGGTGGGGGTGGGGGTTGGGTTGGAGAGATGAGGGGCAGGGCTTACCTTTTTGTTTACTTATTAATCTATGTGTTCATGTACTTCTGTTCTTCATGGGAAATGTGTCTCTTCCTGAGCTTAAGATAAAACTGCAGTGCAGCAAAGGTGGAAAACAAAAACAAAAAAAAAAAAAAAGAGGCCAAGGAAAGCACCACAATTCTATATCTGGAAGAAAGACTTTCTACTCCACCAACACAACCACAGGCAAAACTCACCTCCATGAAGCCATGGAGGGTAACATTATTCTGGAACTGGCACACACATCACCACTATCACCACAGGCAATACTCACTCTCCAAGAGGCAAGGATGGCAACATAGTTCTGGAACTGGTAGAAAGTTGTCTCCACAAACAACATCACCACCACCTCAGGCAATTTACTCACTTTCTAAGAAGCAAGGGACAGCAACATAATTTTGGAACTGGCATAAAGGCTTCTCCTCCCCAAACAGTAAAGGCAATAGTCTTAAGTAGGCAATGGATGGCAATGTAGATCTGAAACAAGTGTGAGGGCCTCTCATCCAAAACATCACCATCACCACCACAGGTCATACTCACTTTCCAAGAGGCCTGGGATATCAGCATTAATCTGGAACTGGTGCGACCTCATTTCCAAAAACGACACAAGCAATACTCACTCTCCAAGAGGTCAGGGATGGCTGCATAGTTCTGGAACTGGAAGAAGGACCTCTCCAGCATGTACTCTGGGTTGATCTCCTCCACACGCAGCAGGTTCAGCACCATGTTGTACGTCAGGTGGAACGCTGAGTTCAGAGGGTCTGGAGACCCCTGCATGGCAAATAAACCTTGGCTGTTAACCACACTCATCCCAGTTCATTCCAAACTGACAATTTCCTGTTTCTGCACCAAGCAATAGGTCATATGGAAAGGTTAAAGGTTAAAGGAGCAACACCACTGCCTCAAACAGCAACCTACATTCCGAAAAATGTCACAACTATTGATCCAGTGGGAGCTGGCTGTTTCTCTTTTCTCTATTTCTGCACTCAGTCACTCAGTTTGTAAATCTTTTGAAAAGTTGTTAACAGCTGTCTGATTTATTCCAATATAAATACCACAACAAAACATTTAGAGTCCAACCCAGTTCTACAGTTTTATGAACCATGCAGGAGTTCCTATGTTTTATCTGAGGTGTTTTGGTGACCATTCAATTTACTTTTTTTTTAAAACCCATCATAAACTCTCCACTCTGACGTCTGCAATAGCGGACGTCCCCATGCACATCTATTTCTCTCTGACAACCGCTACAGCGGATTGCCCATTAAAATATTTCAGAGCCAACGTCATGCCGAGTCGTGAAAACTGAAGCATGCCATGTGATAGCCTCATTATCACAGAGTAAGGTAGTAATGTTTCTTATTATATAGCCCAGCTGACCGCAAAGCGCTAAATCAGGGCTGTCCCCATGTTGAAATCAACTCACAAGTCATCAAAAATAAACAATAAAAAACACCACTCACATATCTCTTTAACATACACCTAAAAATGTACCAGAAACTTTGTTACAAATCTTTCTTTCATGAAATCTTAGATTAGATGAAAAATGTTTATCTCGTTCAGAAATTCAAAGATCACGTCAGGTGGAAAATCTCTGAACAGGGTTTTCATGGACTCTGCTATGAAGTGTTTATGTCTCACATCATGCAAGTCCCAACACTCTGAAAGAACATGTTTCACTGTGAGTGGTACATGACATGGAATGCACCATACAGCTTCTTCACCTTTTAAAAGATAAGAATGGCTGTAAAACAAGTAGCCTGTACGCAAATAGCATGGCACAAGACTTTCGTTTTTATGGCTGCCTCTGGAACATGGTAAAAACTCTTTCAGGTTTGAGGGATTTGAAATAGTTTGTTATCTGTCTGTGTTGAGGGCATATGCCCTCTCAATTACCAGGATCTCATTCCCCTCCATCACAGGTCACACCACACGGCAAACGCAGCCAATCTTATTAAGAAGACCACAGAGAGAGAAAAAATGTGGAAAAGAAGACTCAATGGGGAGAAGGCAGAAGATAAGAAAAGGAAAAAGGAGGGTTACTATTTGCATGGGTGAAACTGGAAAAAAATTGAAAAACTGAAAGGTCGGGGTCCAGGGGCTGCCTAGGCCCCTGGTGGGGTCCAGGGGCTGCCTAGGCCCCTGGTGGGGTCCAGGGGCTGCCTAGGCCCCTGGTGGGGTCCAGGGCTGCCTAGGCCCCTGGTGGGGGGGCTCCAGGGGGGGCTGCCTAGGCCCCTGGTGGGGTCCAGGGGCTGCCTAGGCCCCTGGTGGGGTCCAGGGGCAGAACCCCTGGTGAGGGGCCCAGGGGGGCAAAGCCCCCAGTCCGAAATTGATTTTTTGAAAAATTCAGACAGTTTTTGTGGCCTCTGGTGAAAGGAAAGTTGGAACTGAGGCCTTGTTTGAAACACATATTTACTGCTTATGTGACAGTATAGCACGAGGCTCATATAGGCGAGTGACGGGCGGTGATTCCAAACGTGTCCCGTTATCTGTGCTGCTCCGCACCTCAGCAAAGTTCCCCGGGGGCCGAGGGTCATGTGACGCAGCATAAAAGTAAGAAGTCTCACCGAGCATCGGAAGGGAAGGCGGCAAGCGGGCAGATAAGTGAGGGGGGGGGGGGGGGGCGAATTTTGATCAGAATTCTTACAACGGCTTTGCCCTCTTAGGGGAGCCTTACCTTTAGATTTTCTGGGAAGATTAAATTTTATTCGTTGTTGTTTCACACCTGAAGAAGACCTATGAGGTCGAAAACGTTGTGTTTTGTCTTGTGAATCGTTTGTCCGCGTTTCTCTGGGCGGTTCGCTGACATTTATTTAAGATTTATTTACATTTCCGCCTGCAGTCGTCTCACTTTGCAACTAAAAGAGAGGCATTTAGAAATGCAGGCAGCTTGCCTTTTGGCCTTCGGACGCAGTGATCATGTGTCCGCTGGTCGGGTAGAGGAGGTATGGTCGCGCGTCCCCTCCACGGAACCCCCCTCTACACGCGCGGGCCCTCCGAGGATATAAGCGACTTCTGAATGGCGAAGTGGCTCGACCCGTCGTTGTCCTTCACCATGTTGGGCTATGGTGGCAGAGCAAACATGGAGCACACGACCACAAAGTGGAGACAAGTTGGCTGATTGAGAAAAAATAAATAAACTCAATCGGCTTGTGCTGCAGCACTGATAAATACAGCAACGATAACACTTGAGCAAGAGATCGTAAGTCACTCGGTTGCCGTACTAGGGGATTGAGAAATCGATTGAAGACTCGATTGACCCATACTAGTAACACTAATATTGTGTACTGCTAGATCGGGAGAAACTTGATCGATGTGTACTAGTACAAGGACAATATGAATAAGGTGCAATTAAAAGTGGAGGGGAAAACTCTGTACATTAAACCCAGGTAAGCTGTATGCGGATGACCAATCAGGTGAGGCAAGATGGTGGAAAAGACGACCGGCGAGGAGAGAAAGATGATGGCCCAAAGGATTGGTGAGTGTTCGGTTGTCGAAGTTCATTTACTGGGGGAACGCGAGAGTGAAAAACTAATGCGCAAAGCAGAGGGACCGGTAAAAAAAACGAATAGATGAGGGTGCATTCCCACTAGGAGGGGATGCGATACACTGAGAAAGTGCCGATTTGGGGAAATGGCACTGACGAAACAAAGTCGCAAGAGCAATACGACGATTGAAACAAAGTCATGAGAGCAATCACGATGAGCGTGAAATTAAATGAAAGGCACGCCAACCGAGGGCCTCACACGGCAAGTGTACCCAAGGTTTAGCGCAAGCCACAACTGAATAAGTAAAGAAGCAAACACACAAACAATCTTTACACAAAGGAGAAGTATAGGCGAGACAGAGCACAAGACTTATCTTGCTTAGGCTGCAGGCCAGGCCAAAAGTGAATGAGGAACAGGAAGCAGACATCGGCTTTCTTCCTACGGCAGAAATAGGGTGGGTGTCACATGACTGTCTTATTACTGCATAAGCCACAAAAAATTTCGGCCTGGCAGAACTAACTAACTGCCGTTGAATGCTATAGTCTGACATGGTATAGTATATGACGCCAAATGACTCTGAAGAATTTCATGGTCTCTGCTGGCAACGCCCCAAGTACCTGGTACCATGCTGGAGTTGCTGCTGTCCAGGCTGCTGCCCCACCTGCTGCCCAACCTCTGGCTCATCTGGCTCATCCTCCTGCCCAGCCTCTGGCTCATCCTCCTGCCCAGCCTCTGGCTCAACCTCCTGCCCAGCCTCTGGCTCATCCTTCTGCCCACCTCCTGCCCAGCCTCTGGCTCAACCTCCTGCCCAGCCTCTGGCTCATCCTCCTGCCCAGCCTCCTGCCCAGCCTCTGGCTCATCCTCCTGCCCAGCCTCTGGCTCAACCCTCCTGCCCAGCCTCTGGCTCATCCTCCTGCCCAGCCTCTGGCTCAACCTCCTGCCCAGCCTCTGGCTCATCTGGCTCATCCTCCTGCCCAGCCTCTGGCTCAACCTCCTGCCCAGCCTCTGGCTCATCCTCCTGCCCAGCCTCTGGCTCATCTGGCTCATCCTCCTGCCCAGTCTCTGGCTCATCCTCCTGCCCAGCCTCTGGCTCATCCTCCTGCCCAGCCTCTGGCTCATCTGGCTCATCCTCCTGCCCAGCCTCTGGCTCATCCTCCTGCCCAGCCTCTGGCTCATCCTCCTGCCCAGCCTCTGGCTCATCTGGCTCATCCTCCTGCCCAGCCTCTGGCTCATCCTCCTGCCCAGCCTCTGGCTCATCTGCTCATCCTCCTGCCCAGCCTCTGGCTCATCTGGCTCATCCTCCTGCCCAGCCTCTGGCTCATCCTCCTGCCCAGCCTCTGGCTCACCCTCCTGCCCAGCCTCTGGCTCATCCTCCTGCCCAGCCTGCTGTCTAGCCTGGCCCTTCTTGCCTTCAAGCAAAAGATCCCACACCACAGGCTCGACTTGGTGGTGGGCATTTTTTTACTACTATCCTTCCTCCAATTCCGAGTAGAGAAAAGAATTTCCAGAGTTGTCATGTGTGCACGGCAAGAAGTAAATGATATCCAGGTGTAAAATTACGGCAGAGTGCAAACTGTTGTGAAAAATTTAGTGTTACGTTATGTGACAAGTTGTGCCAAGGAAAGACATGACATGTTTCAAACTGTATCACTCAATAAAAAAAAACATTGTAGATTATCAGAAAGTGTGACCTGTTGGCAATGTGCAGACTACAGCTGTTTTCAAGGCCAATTCATGTTTTAGTCAGCAATATATGACTGATGTTTGTTTATTTTTGATACCATATAAACTTTCAAGTAGTCACTGTGTACATACTGCCAGCATTCTAAATGAGGTTTGTACGGAAAAAGCCCTTTTTTGTCGAGAGAAGCATAGGTTTACACCTGTTTATATTTCCAACAAACCTCATCATGAAAGATACCCCACTTCTTCCTGTGACTGACAGAGTACTGAAAAAACAAGAGCTTCGAAATTATGTACTTTGTTTATACAGGTACACAGTTATTATGAGTCAAAATTTCAAGAGTGTGTATACAATACCTATGCTACTGCTATCCTCATTTAACATTCATCATGTCATTTCAGGGGTCAATGGTCAATGCTGGTGGCGCCCATTCCTCGTCAGGTGATTTTGTGTGTATACTGGGCGACACACGGTACATCATCATCAATCTGCATGTCTGTTCTCTCTTGTGCCTCTGTCTGTGCATGATACGGCCAACATACTGACTGGGAAGACTGGAAGAACATGCATGTCTGTTCCAATGTTTCAAGTCACAATCTGCCAGTGGATGTCAATGCATTAACAGCTCAGCTCACCATATCCTCATACACTGATCTTTTGTAACACATACATCTGAGTCACCTCTTTCCATATGAGCCTGTCTGTAGCTTTCCTTTTTTTTTCTCGGTAAATAGTAACATCACAGCATTCTTCACTCCATCACTCAGTACTCTGTTATTCTAACAACAGATACTCAGAAGACAAGTCCATAAGAAACAGTTCTGGCCTGTTGGTTACAGTCTTCATTTTCCACAGTGCATTAACCTACCAGTATTAAACAATGAAAAGTTACCTTGACAATGCCCTGCCAGCACTAGGAGTCATGTAGTCATCCACCATCAGAATAACAATGCCACGCTCGTCTAACCCTCGACGTCCGGCCCGACCACTCATCTGAATATATTCTCCTGACGTTACCTTGATGACAGAAAAACAAATCTATTGTAAGCTTTTCTGGTAACTAGTAAGGCTGATTTTTTAATATCACTGTTTTCTCTCAGGTTTACATGATTAACTTACTTACACATCACTCTGTTCATTAAAAAAAAAATCCATCCATCTATCCATTGATCTAAAATAAACATGAATCTGGCAGACGTAAAATGATATGAAGGAAAAAGGAGAATAATACACAAATGAATAGAACAATATGTGCACCAGAAAATTCCACCAATCTATCAACACATCAGAACTTCTACTGAACATCCAAAGCATAAAAACCCAAATAAATCTCAAACAACGCCAACCAGATCTGAAACCAAGCTCACCTCTTTCATGCATTTTCTCACACTGAGCTGGAAGACATGTGATATTCATTTCCCACCAGTAACAGAATACGTAACTGACAGGGGCAGAATAAGAGTATAATGTTTGACATACCCATCGGAAACCTTTCCCGTCAAACTTGCGGGAAACTGGTAAACAGCACAGTGCGCGCCGGCATGTTCAGACCCATGGCAAACGTCTCGGTGGCAAACAATGCCTGCATGTGTACACACACACACACACACACACACACACACACACACACACACACACACACACACACTAACATAGAATAAAAATCGCACACAAAAAAAAAAACCCACTGATTCATACTAAAATCTTACAATACTAACATCAATGTCCACTTCTCCCACCTCTCATTTCTTCGTTGATTTTGTCTCTGTGTTCTTCAGCTCAACATTTTGGCAAGCAAGAGAAGCAGGGAAGGGGGGGGGGGGGGGGGGGGGGGTTAATGTAGGGAGGGGACAGGAGGTGGAGGACTCAGTTCAATTCATGTTTTTGATGGAGTCTGTTGTAAAGTGTTTATGTCTGACATCATTTGAGTCTCAATGCTGTATGAGAACATGCTTATTAATAATGAGTGATACATAACATGAATAAGAACATGCTTATCAATACTGAGTTATACATAACATGTAAAGCATTACTGAGCTTACTCATCTTACGAAAGACCCAAGTAGCAGAACGTCAGCACTAGATCAATGCTATCACGGAAGGCTAATCACTTGTAATACTACACTGTATGCTGACATACGTGTGACAGTTTAAAGCTCCAGTCTGTATCAGACTCTGATCAACTTGAGACCCAGACCAGTTACAACAGTCAATCCTGACGCCCTGCTCCTTAGTACAAAGGTGTACAGACCTTGATGAGGCCTTCAGAGAACAGGATCTCAATGGTCTCCCTCAGAAGCGGCAGCAGACCAGAGTGATGGATGCCGATGCCTTTCTTCAGCAGAGGTAATAAATGTTCAACCTGATCACAGATACATAAACACATGAAGTTTGCTCAAAAGTGTATGCAGACACATACGTCACTGGCAGATAATAATTATGTTTGTCCACAGACAAGCTGTTTATCGAAGCAGCGGATTATAAACATATCTGATTTCCAAATGTGTCGAACAATCAATGACATACCAAAATTCACGAACTTATGCTCACATGTCAAACCTATATCAAAACTCAGCTCCAAGAACAGCAAGATGTTTGCAGACAAATGCATTCACACAACACCACAATTTACAGTACATTGACCTCCTCTTCCCATCACGGCTGCCAGCGCCTGGTAAAGGTCAGCGTAGCTATTTACACAGCGCCCGCAATCGCCCAGTAAAACATGTGGCAACAATGGGCGCGCCATGTTTCTTGTAGACAAGGAAGTCCCGTGAGAATGTGACTTTGTTTTTCCTTCAGCGATTCACTTCCATTTGCAAGAAAGAAAAAAAAAGAACGCAGGTCAATATGTGCCGTAGTTCCTGAGTTATGAATTTTTAAGTTTTGCAGTTGAAGCGCTGTTTTTTTCACCATGGCTAACCTTGATTCCTGCCATTCTATAATAGGATTTAGTAATGAGGATACTGTGATTTGTAGGATTTACAGCATAAGACTTAGTGAAAGTGATGGGTAATGAAGCTTAGAGTGACCTAGATTTCGACTGGGATGAGGTTCCAGATATGATGAACAACGATTCAGAAGAAAGTTCTGAAGAAGAAGAAGATATCCCCCCCCCCCCCACCCCCCCCCCCCCCCCCCCCGAGTAAATGGCTTATGTGACATTCTTCAAACTTATGATATAGCAACATATATATTTGTAGGAATTTTTTAAATTATTTTCATTTGACTATTTTCTTTCCTTTATTTAAATGAATTCTTAGATTGGGTAACCATGCTCAAATCACAGAGTTACTTCTTTTGCTGTAGGTTTTTGGCCTAAGTAAGCACAGGTAAGTGCATACAGAACTGGGTTAATACATACAGAATTGATGCATTTTTTTTTTATCCTAAACAGATGAGAGTCAAAAAAGTTGCAAACTTACCACACACAAAGCATTGTTGATTACTTACCTACATGCATACAAAGCATTGTTGATTACTTACTCACACACATACAAAGCAATGTTGAATACTTACTCACACATACACATTTACAAGCATATATACAGCTCCAGACACTGACCTGAGGTAACTTTTTGTCCTCGTCAGACAGGGAGTCAATGGCGTTGTTGAACACTTCCTCAACCAGCTTTTTCTCATCCTCTGCATTCAACAACTACTACTTGTAAATCCATGAGTGTGTGTGCATTTGTATGTGTGTTTGTGTGTTTATATGTGTATGTGTGCGAGTATGCACACATGGTGTATATGCGTGTGAACATGTGGGCATGTGTAAGCATGGGCAGGCATGCCAGCGTGCATGCACATGCATTTGCCTGCATTAACAAGCGCGTGTGAATTCCTGCAGCAGTGTGTGTGTGTGTGTGCATGTGTGCATGTGTGTGTGTGTGTGTGTGTGTGTGTGTGTGTGTGTGTGTGTGTGTGTGTGCAGCCACTCATGTGCGTACATGTGTGATGTATGTGTGCACAGAAAAACACACCATATTCAAAACATGCTGATCTCCTATGCATCACTACCATAATTCTTTTTTTTAACGCACAAACATATACGATTTAATAATAAAAACTCTTTTTCACTTGTTACTGTTTTTTTCTCCTAAGGTATGGGCAAAATTCTTTTTTCTTTCTCTATGTGTTTGGAAAGCGTGAAAATGGGTGGGGGAGAACAAGCAGATAGCTGGCAGCAGATGCAGCTTGAAGGCATGCCTGAAAAGTATGACAATGCCAGAGTCCATGGACTTGCTCCACTGACTGCTTTTTCTACCAACAGGTTATGGGTCTAACACACTAATACATATCATATTATCTGAAGGACTGCCTGGCATATCAGCTTACCATCTACTGTGCCTCATGTAAGAGGAGTCCCCTAACCCCTCCTGTCCGAAGCACACACACACTTTTCTTTTAATCTCTGCTACCTTGCAGCATAAAAGACCAAGTCCACACGCAGTAACAGGTCTACCTCTTTGAGAAAACAATCTGAAATTGCACTGTCCACTCCTCCTGTCATCAAATCAAAACTGCACTGTCAATACACGCTGCCTTCATGCACACTGACATTTTCTGAAACCTGCTGAGGTCTCCTCTTCTATCCCACTACAACAACATTACCACCAAGCTGCTGTGGTCTCCTCTTCTATCCCGCTACAACAACATTACCACCAAGCTGCTCAGGTCTCCTCTTCTATCCCACTACAACAACATTACCACCAAGCTGCTGTGGTCTCCTCTTCTATCCCACTACAACAACATTACCACCAAGCTGCTCATGCTGGCTCCCTGTTCACAGTCATATCCCGGCCTGTCCAGTTGCTGCCCCACAAACATTTACGGGCAGCAGTCAAGCTGTCATGAGGCAACCCACCAGGAATAACAAGCTGCACTGCTGCCCAGCCACATCAGTGGTGTTCATTGGTGCCTGTTTTGACCAAGAATTGGCAAAACACACACCTACCTTAGCTGACAATGATTGCTCAATTGCAGAGGCAGTGTGAGTGAGATACCCTCCGGTGGGTGCTATCACACTGAAAGCGAAACTACACTGTCAATTCATTTTGTCACCTGACTCAAACTGCACTGTCGGTGCAAACTGTCATCATTCAAACTGAAACTGTTCTATCCACGCTTTCATTCTTCCATTACTCTGAAACTCTTCTGTCAATTCACACTGACATCCTTCAGACTGAAGTGGTGCTGTCCACTCATTGTGTCATCAAACTGAAATGGGTACTACCCATTCACACTGTCATCACTCTTGTTCAAAATAAAAACTAGGTTTTCTGAGCTTCATTTCCCTTACGTTGTGAAGCATAAAACTCAAACACACACATACGAGCACAAACAGGCACACGTGTGGAGGCACACACACACACACACACACACACATACACACACACATACACACACACACACACACACAGATGCACATGCACTCAACACAGGTCCGTATGCTATTACCCGAGTTGAAATCTAGACGTCTCATCTGCATGCCATACGCCTCACAGTCCTTGCGACTGAAGCTGAAGACAATCACTGGAGCAAAGTTCCTCTCCATGATCATCTTCACAATTTTGAAGATGCTGGACTCATGAGCTGCAACACATATGTACCATGTTTAATCATGTGTGTGATCAATGTTCTAGAGATGCTTTCTGGTCAGCACTTAAGAGAGACACACAGAGAGAAAACATGGAGGAGAAAATAAGAACTGATCAATGTAATTCATAACTGATACTCAGTGAACATCGAGCACTAATCTACCATTTACTATTAGTACTAAGAAGTATATATAAAAAAAAAGTGACCATATTAAGCTATGTGTCGTGGTGTATGAAAACACAATGTTTCAATATCAAAGCAGTCTACCACATTCATTGTGCTGTTGATTAGTATTCTGATTGATAACAACACTGCAAGCAAACAGACAATGATTCTACTGAACTTAATGATTTGATCATCACCATGGGGACAGCACATAACATAAAACTGTATGCAAACAGACTCTCCCCCATGTCTCTTCACACAGACGACATGCGGTGAAAATAAATGCACACACAGAGGCATAAAAAGTCACAGCCAGATTCTCTCCCTTTACAAAGATGGATTTTCTTCATAACTTGCCTGTCCAAACCAATGCTTCATCGCCACTTGGCATGGAATTTTGCCTTACATCAGGATTCTCACAAAAAGTAAACAATGGAAAGCAGGGAGCTAACTCTACCCAATCACAGATCAATCAAGTGATCAGCCTTGGGTGGCTCACAATATTGCAAATCTTATGAGTTCTGTTTTCTCCCTTTTCTTGGTGAGAGAATGCCCCCTCTCAACTCACATTCTCAAGTTCATTTTAATTTGCATCATGGATTCTCGAAAGCGCCCTTTGGTTTCTGTCTCTGCTTCTGAGGAAGGAAATTTTCTAGTTTGTACGGCTTCTTCACCTGGCGTGTTCTCTACAGTCGCCAGCCAAGCACAATAGCCTGGCGTCTACCCAGTCTTCATCTAATGCTGCTCTCTCTCTTTCTCACTGGTAATGTTTTGAGTACCGGACATCTTAATTGTCATGGAAAACATGTTGAGTCTTGCATATCCTTTACAGGCTGCATACCTTTTTGCCCTGCCATTTGTGCAAGAGTTGGACAAGTTCAACTTGGTGCTCTTGTTTTTGCTTTCCGCTCACATTCTGGTCATTTCAACGACCTGCTAGTTTTTGCAAGAGCCATGCCCGATGCTCCCTGCCACACTGTCATCAGTGGTCCCAAGGTATATGAAGACAGCCCAGCGTTCTACCCTCTCTTCCCCCAAAAAGCCTTGTAAACAAAAAGGAACAGTTGGTTTCTGCTAATGCTTTGAGTCTGCCTCTGTGTCGCTGCTCACCCTGGGCAGCAACCACTGTGGTGTGAGCACAAGAAAGATCTGTGAACCAAAAGGACGACCCCCGGGTGACTACAGCTGGAAGGGCAGGGCAGACTCTGGTTGTCAGTTCCAATACATGTTCCATGTGAATGCAGGAGGATGGGAGCCAGAAATGCATTGTGATTATGACTTTGCTGTTTTGTATTTTGCATGAGGATAAACAATTTTTTTAATGATGAAAATACTTCACCTAAATCCAAGTCCTCTCCCTCATTGCCATCTTCTAAATTCGCATCAACGAAGAAATCATCTATGAAGTCATGAAAACACATTTGATCTCTCCTTCTCTACATGGCAGCAGCCATCTTGGACAAATTCTTTGTGTCGACTCAAAGGACCATGTTTTTTCCATTCGTATACAAGCAAAAGCTCTTGAAACTTTGATTATGCAGGTTCAGGGCCTGAACTGATTGTTTGCTAAACGAAATAAAGCTAGCAAAACAAGTTTCGTCGTACCCAGGTGAGGTAGTTCTGATGGTGAGTTTGTGGCGACTGTGCTGTGCGACAAAAGTCGTGACAACCAGCAAAAGGGTATGACATTTAGAGCGTGACAAGTCGTGACAACCTGTGTAAGGGTTAAAACCTCTTTTTTTTCTCCTCAAACTTCCAAAAAGGTTGTTCAATTTCGTGATGCATTTAGTTCTGTTTGTGAAGGATGCTCACTTAGAATTCCGATTGAATGCAGTCACCCTGACGCTAGATCTTTGACTTTGCCTCTTGGGCCATGTGTTGTTAAAATGCGAAACCTACTTTTTTTTTTCCAAATTTGCTTGATCTATTGACCACTCTTGCTGTCCTCGTTCTCCCTCTTGTCTCTCTTCAGATGATTTACTGGAATTTCTTAACCTGGTTGATGGTTTCATTGCTGTTTCTTCTGCTGCCCTTTATGTCATCCCTCAATGCGTCTGGTGGCTTACGACTGATCTACACAAACAATATTTTGGAGCCCCTCCATCAGGGTCATGAGATTAAGGCTGCCTTAAGAATAAGACAGGCTTCAGTTCTGGGCCCTCATCCTCTTAGGGAATCTCTCCCTCAAATTGCAGAGAGATTTTGAGAGTCTTCGAGCACCATGGCTTCAGCTTCAAATTCATATTCCACTTTCAGTGGTGCAGTATACCATTCGTCCTCTCGGAGATCATCCTTTCATGGCCATCAGGGCTTCTTTCCCAAAGAGACTATCTCCTACAAACTGATGCGCCAGCCTCGGCAATAGTTTCCTAAAGCACACGGAAATAACCTCACAACCGCAGGCAGCACAGCCTTGAAAACAGTATAATGAAAGCCTGGATTGGAAATACTGGATACGTAACGGTAATGGACTTGGAGTGATGAAGTTCTTTATGATTATTTTTTTCTTGGCGGGATTTTCTTTTTCTCAGACCCGTTTTCTTCGAGCACCATGGCTTCAAGTTCATCTTCAACAGAGAAACAGAGGATGATGGAGTTATGCGTGAGAGAGAGAGAGAGAGAGAGAGAGAGAGAGAGAGAGAGAGAGAGAGAGAGAATACCTTGAACAGAGAAACGGAGGATGATGGAGTTGTGCAAGAGAGAGAGCGAGAGAGAGAGAGAGAGAAGAGAGAGAGAGATGACGTCACAGATAATGTCACCAATGGACACCACTTTTTCTATTGTGTCACTAGTCATGTGGTCTGAAGAAGAGCAGTGCCTCGAAAGCTTGCGCCGAAAGATGTGTTTTGTGTTTTTATTGAATTTAACCCGTTTTCTTTTACTCGGAAGTCACTTTGGAAACTCTCGGGGATCCTCGGATCCGAGGTGAGTTCCCCAGCCTGACTGAGTGATGTGTGGTCACAAGCCACAGGTTTTTGGGACATCCCTCTTGCTCTGGGGCCTGCCCTTCAACCTTGGCTGGATCTAAGTTGGCTGACGTCTGGTGTTCCCCTTCGTCATCCTCCATCATCAGACACGATTTGTGCTGCTGCAAGTGAGAGAGGCTGGGATGCACATCCCTACCTCCTGTACCTGGAGTGCAGCGGTCAGTGGGGTAAACCTGAAAATTTCCAATCACATCAATGAACTCAAGACGTGAGCGGTATTATTTGCCATCCGCAACTGGCCACAAATTCTGGAGGGTTCAACCATTACCATCTGACAATTCTGTTCTGAAGAAAGTATTGACAGAAAAGTGCTAGGTGGTCCTGATTTGCCCTCTCAAATGTTTGAACAGCTGAATCAACCTGCTGATATCTCTTTCAGTGAAATTTCTGTGGTCCTACCAAAGGAGAAGGTTTGCTCCTACAACCCAAATCCAGGAAGTGGATTGTCAACCTAGCGTCACACTGTCGCATCACTCTGTCATCTTGCCAGTCTTACATCGGGAGATATCTCTCTAAGCAGAGACGATTCTGCCATTTTTGTGTGGAGAAAATCATGGCCAGGCAAAGACCTTCCACTCTGAAGGTAGTAGGCAGATTTGCAACGTTTGTGAGTACACAAAGGGCTATCACTTATGCTGACCTGTGCTTGCCAAATCTCTATTTGGCATCATATACTGTACCATGTCAGACCATAGCATTCAACGGCAGTTAGTTAGCTCTGCCAGGCCAAATTTTTGTGGCTAATGCAGTAATAAGACAGTCACATGACATCCACCCTACTTCCGCCATAGGAAGAAAGCCGGTGTCTGCTTCCTCTTCCTCCTTCATCTTCGGCCTGCAGCCTCAGCAAGATAAGTCTTGTGCTCTGTCTCGCCTATACTTCTCCTTTATGTCAAGATTGCTTGTGTGTTTGCTTCTTTACTTGTTCAGTTGTGGCTTTCGCTAAACCTTGGGTACACATGCCGTGTGAGACTTCGGTTGGTGTGTTTCTATTCTATTTTCACGCTCGTCGTGATCGCTCTCACGACCTTGTTTTTCAGTGCCATTTTCCCAAATTCGGCACTTACTCTCCGGTGTAGAAATGCCACCCCTCCTGGTGGAAATGCATCCCCTGCTCATCCATTCCTTTTTACCGGTTCTCTGCTGTCCCCGCGCGTTAGTTTTCACTCTCGCGCTCTTCCCCGTAAATTAACTTGGCCGATCGAACACTCGCCAGTCGTTCTGGCCGCCATCTTTCTTTCCTGCCGGTCGTCTTTTTCGCCATCTTGCCTCAACTTGTGGTCATCCACGCACATCGTATCTGGGCGGTAGGGAGGTTTCTCCTCCACCTTATTCTTGTGATCATTGTACTAGTACAGGTCGATCAAGCTTCTCTCGATCTAACAGTACGCATTATTAGTGTTACTAGTACAGGTCGATCCAGTCTTCCATTCGATATCTCGATCCCCTATTTCATCATTGTACTAGTACAGGTTGATAGAGTTTCTATCGACCTAGTAGTACGCATTATTAGTGTTACTAGTACAGGCAGACTGAGTTTTCCATTTGACTTCTTGATCCCCTATTACTCCTATCGAGTTCTTTACGATCTCTCGATCGAGTACTGTCAGTGCTGTATTCATCAGTGCTGTAGCACAAGGTCAATCGAGTTTATTTACGATCCCTTGACCAACCCACTTGTCTCCACTTTGTGGTCGTGTGCTCCGTGTTTGCTCTGCCACCATAGCCCAACATGGTGAAGGGCAATGACGGGTTGAGCCACTTCGTCGTTCAGAAGTCGCTCATTGCCCTGGAGGACCCGCATGCCGCTTCCTCAGAGCAATCCGTTCTTGTTACGGAAGAATGTACGGCCGGTGTAGAGGGGGATTCTGCGGAGGGGACGCGTGACCATCAGTTTGATACCTCCTCCACCCGACCGGCAGACACGCGATCACGGCGTCCGAAGGCAAAGGGCAAGTGGCTACCATTTCTAAAAGCCTGTTGTTTAATATCCCAGGAAAACTAAGGGCAGCCCGTTTCAAGAATTCTGATCAAATTCTTCCTCTTTACCTGCCAGCTTGCCTTCTTACCTTCAGACACATGGTGAGACCTCTTACTATCATGCTGCGTCACGCGACCCTCGGCCCCCGTGGAATTTTGCCGAGGCGCGGACCAGCACGGGTGACAGGATGCGTTCGGAATCACCGCCCGTCACTCGCCTACATGAGCCTCATGCCATTAGTCTTCCCCCCCACTAACAGCACACAGGCTCAGGACGTTCTCCCCCACTGTGCGCAGTGCAGCCACCGCTCCTGCACGAGGAGCGTCTCTACTCCGGTAGCGGACTTATGGCCAGTCTCTTGGGACCCCCAACTGACCATAACTCCAGGTCTCAGCCACAGGTATCGCTTTGTTCGGATCTGTGCCGCTCAGACCCAGCGGTCGACCAACCCCGATCGACTGCTGCTACTCTCCCCATGGGGTACACGACATTGGGAAGCGGACTTTTCCCGCTCCCCACTTGGGCAACATCCACAGTCCCGTTCCTCCGGGGGGAGGATCGATCAGCGGGACCACAGGTAACCTGCTCGATCCCACCCAGGGAGTGGCCACGTCACCGCAGCCATCCCAATCCGCACACATGCGGGTAGGGGGCTCAGTTGCTGTGCCCCCCATCGCTCCCCCTGTTACACAGGGGGCCTACATGGATCCCACCAGGGAGGTGTATGAGGCAGTGCACTCTACGGGGCAGTACGACAGACCACGCTCTCTCAATACCACCCCCCTGGTGTCTCAGGTTACCCTGGCCCCAGACGAAATCCTGCCCCAGGGCCACCAGAGCCCGCTGTCTTCCTCGGGGACCGGTGGCTCTATGCCCCCGAGAGAGACCAGTGGCTTACTTATGACCAGCTCCACGTCATATGTGGCATTCAGCCTCCTCAGCTGGATCGACCTCGGTCTC
This sequence comes from Conus betulinus, assembly GCA_016801955.1. NCBI lineage: Eukaryota > Metazoa > Mollusca > Gastropoda > Neogastropoda > Conidae > Conus > Conus betulinus. Next base: position 532,623 of record JADBJO010000573.1, read on the forward strand.
TCTCCCTCTCAGGCGCTGTCCGATCGGCTTTCCCCCAGTCTGCCGCCCATATGGAGCCACTAGGGACCCGCCCTCGCATTCCCCACAACCCAGCTAGGGCAGGACCCCCCACGCACCCCTGCTGTTGCCTCCTGGAGAAGGTTCAGCGCAACCTCTCCAGGAACCCGATCCCCCAGAGTCTAAGGATGAGGTAGAGGAGTCCTTCTCCTCATCTGGCGACGTGTCCATCCTTGAGCAGTGGCGCCCAGACTTGTCGTGAGGGAGCTCCCACCCTCTGACAAGATCCTTTTTCACTAGGTACGCCGGCACCCTTCCGCCCCCTCCCCCCCCCTCCGCCCAGCGACCTCACCCAAAGTTCATCGCACCTCAGACACTTACCTCCATTTGGGAGAGTCTGGCACTCTAGCCAGGGGTGCACAGGCCGTCCCTCCACCAGGGATTGAATTCCTCTTGGCCCCAAACGTGGTCCCGGTAGGCACCTTCCTCAGGGACCCCCGGCAGGCCCACATCTCCTCCCAGTTCTCCGACAATCTGGTGACCAGGGAAATTACCATTTCTCCGGCAGACTGCCAGCTTATCCCCCACCTGGCCCCCTATACCTCCGCCACGATCTCTATCAAGAACCTGGCGGAGTAGGACCATATAGCCAGAACAGGGATCCTGCTCACCACTGCTGGACATGTCTTCCTTGACATGCTCTTGCAGCGGTTGGAGGAGCTCTGGCCGGAGGAGGATAGCGCTGTCTCAGTGTCTTCAGACGCACACGATTCCGAGACACACCAGGAGATGGAATCTTGCTTGTTTGGCGACCCCTGATGCGATTCCTGATCAACAAGATGTCGCATCACCTACGGCTGTGGCGGACAGTGCAGCCAGGAGCCACTACAATTGCCTACTGGCCTGTAGAGATGCTGTGCTGTCACAGGCTGATCTCTCCCCAGCGCTTAAGGCGGCCTTGCGATGCATCCCGAGTCAGGAGCAGTCGCTCTTCGGCGACTATTCGACTGCTGTCATTTCCCACTCACTCGAAGAACAAGCAGGCAGCATTTTTGTGGCCAAGCCCCCTCCTCAGCCTTACCCTGCTAGACCCTCCCTTCGTTCCAACTGACGCCGCACAGCCTGCCAAGCACCCTAATACCTCCTACAGGCCAAAGCTGGAACTCCCCCAGCAGAATTTTCAGTTCGGCCAACAGACACGGCCCCGTAGGTGTCTGTACGACTCACCTACGGGAGAATGGGAACAGGCAGAACCCTTGCTGAAGATGTATGGGCTTCAGCCCATGGATAGTGGCGGTGTTACAGGAGGGGTTCCGCCTGTCTTGGGTCCATGGACTCCCCCTCTCATGCCCACCCCCTTCCTCCTGCGAAGCCTCCCTGGGACGAGAGAGGCACTTCACCTGGAAATCAAAGAACTCCAAAAAAGGGGCCATCATGGAGATCTTCCATCCCAACCTGGGGTTTTACTCCCACCTCTTTGTGGTCCCCAAACCCTCAGGAGAATGGAGGCCCATCCTCGACCTCCCTCCCCTCAACAGGTCCCTCAGAGCCACCAAATTCAGGATGGAGACTCCATCCACCACCAGGATTGGGCTGCCTCAATAGATCTGAAGGACGCTTACTTTCAGATCCTATACACCCATCCCACAGATGATACCTATGGTTCGTCTGGCAGGGTCGGGTGTTCCAGTTCAAGGCGCTCCCCTTTGGCCTCTCCTGGCACCCTTCCCTTCCTTCACGCAGGGTGGTCAAGGAGATGGTCTCCCTGGCCAGACAGGAGGACATTTGCCTCCTGATGTACCTGGACGACTGGCTCATCCTGACTCCCTCCTGGGCCCAGTACCATCCCATACAAACCATCTTCTGCGCCTCTGTTCCACACTAGGGTTTGTCACCAACCCCAACAAGAGCAAACTCAACCCGGCCAGAACCCTAACCTCCCTCCTGAGGATGATGGTGTCCCTCTCGTCCCTCTTCCCCGTGGGCCAGGTTCCCAAGCGCCTACCCCAAAGGGAGTTCCATCGTCGTTGGTCTCAGACCTCCGACCGCTGGAATCAGACCATTCCCCTCGGGCCTTGGTTCCATTGGGCTACGGAAGAGTGGCTCAACCCCTCCACACTGACCCCCAGGGTTCCCATTTCCCTCCCAACCCAGCCCCTGTCCTCTACACAGACTCCTCCAACTTGGGCAGGGGCGCCCACTTGGAGAACAGTCAGACCTCGGGAGTGTGGGACGCACAGACTGCCCGTCTCACATCAGCGTCCTGGAATTGGTAACGGTCAGGCTTGCCCTCCTCCGCTTCCAACCCCAGGTCTCGCACCGACTTGTTCTCCTGTTCAAGGACAACACTTCGGTGGCTTGCTATGTCAACGAAGGGGGGTGGGGGGGGGTGGGGAGGGGCTCGCTCCATCAGCCTCTCCCTCCGGACAGAGGCTCTCCTCCACTAGTGTCACACATGGGGAATCTCCCTCCGCGCGAGACACATAGCGGGGACCCGCAATACCCTTGCAAACTCCCTCAGCCAGTCCAGGTCCCTCCTTCACATGGAATGGACCCTCAGCAGGCTAACCCTGACCACGGTGTGGGAACACTGGTTCGGCCCGTGGTCGACCTCTTTGCCACCCGATTCAACCATTGTCCGCCAGTGTATGTCTCTCCAGTCCCCGATCCCTAAGAGTAAGCAATCGACACTCTCTCCCTTCCCTGGTCGAGCCTCATAGCATATGCCTTCCCTCCCTTCCCAATCCTCCACAAGGTGATCAGGAAGGCGAGACTGGAAAGACCCAGGCTCATCCTCATAACCCCTTGGTGGCCGACCCAGTCCTGGTTTCTGGACCTCAAGTCCCTCATCCATGTTCCCCCCTCCCAGTTGAACACTCGATGGGACGTGCTCAGGCAACCCCGCTCGGGTCGCCCTCACTCCAACCCCAGCTGCTCCGCTTTCACGCCTGGCTTCTGTGTCAGCCCAACTGCGAGCACCTGCCTACCCTCCCAGACGGACAGATCCCAGTCCGTCCTAAACATACTCGCGGGGGCGGGGGCCTCGCAGGACCTACGGGACCTAGCAATGGCCTCGCGCAGGCCAGCACTGAGTCCCTCTACGATTTCCGATGGGAGAGATGGGTCTCCTGTGCTCAGACAACTCTGTTCCCTATGATCACTCTTCCAATCTCCAGATAGGCACTTTCTATCTCACCTATCCACCTCTCTTAAGCTCTCTGCTAGCTCCGTACGGGGCTACAGTCGGCTATCTGCACCACTATTCGCCAACTTAGTGGACCCTCCTTTGAGAATGACTTCCTTCTCAGATAGATCTCTAGGGGGGTGGCTCTACGTGAGTCCCAGTCCCCTAGGCACACCCCCTTGGGACATCCTTCCTGTCCTGGACGCTCTCAAAAAACCCCTTTCGAGCCTTTCGCCACCCTCCCTTTGACCTTCTTTCCCTGAAGACCACATTTCTCCTCGCCCTGGCTTCGGCCAGATGGTGTAACGAAATTCATGCCCTCAGCGGGAACCCCAGAGACATTACCTTCCACAGGGACAGCTCTGTCTCTCGAACGTTTCTCCCTGAATTCTTAGCTAAGAATCAGGAACCAGGCACTCCTCACCCTCCTTCCTCATCTGCTCACTGGCGGATATCCTAGGAGGGGGGGAGAGTGAGGGAGACATGGGCCTGTGCCCTTCTAGGTGTCTGAGACACTACTGGGAACCCTTGCGCCCCAGGCGCTCCTCCTAGAGACATCTCCTTATTTCTATCAACCCCAATAATAAGGAAGACATCTCGGCTGGCACTATCTCTAGGTGCCTCTCCAAGACGCTGAGATCTGCCTACGCCCAGCATACAAGCATCTGCCCGTCCTATCTCCTCGGGCCCATGAGGTCAGAGCGCTGGCCACTTCCACAGCGTTCCAGCACTCTGTCCACTTGTGCCATCTACTGGAGGCAGCCTACTGGCGTTCGGAAAATCCCTAATGGTTCTAAAGGGATCTCCTTTGTGGTGGCTAATGCAGCTATATTGGTTAACCCCAAGAACCTCTAGGGCACTTGGCCCTCCTCTGATTCCTTTAAATTCTGCTATGGTTTGACATGGTATAGTATATGACGCCGAAATGGTGAGTTTGTATTATACTCCCTGTTTGGCTAGTATACTTACCATGCCAGACTCTAATGCCTGCCCTACCTTCCCCTCTAGCGCCAAGGTTCTCGGGGTTACCTTGCGCGCAGGCCTCGCTGAATGAGGAACAGAAAGCGGCCACCGGCTTTTTACTATGACGGAAGTAGGGTGGGCATCATATGGCTGTCTTATTACTGCATTAGCCACAAAAATTCGGCCTGGCAGAGCTGACTAACTGCCATTGAATGCTATGGTCTGACATGGGAAGTACACTAGCCAAACAGGGAGTATATTTAAAAACTCTCCATTTTTTTTTTTTGATTTTTGAGAATCCCGAAGTAAAGTGAAATTCCTCACCAACTGGAGATAAGGCATTGGTTTGGACAGTTAAGTATACAAATAAAACTATTTTTAAAAGTAAAATTCCTATCACAAAAATACCACTGGAACACACAGACCACAGTGCCACCAGCTCACCTTTAGAACCCCCCTCCTGCCTCGCTGGTCTCCTTTCCCAGCATCCCCTGCTTCACGTAGCACTGACATGGCTGTGTTGAAGCTCTCCTCGCGGAAGTCTCCCTACAACACAACCAACCTGCCCTGTTGATCCTCATTGTGCTCACCTTCCTACAACACAACTAACCTGCCCTGTTGATCCTCACTGTGCTCACCTTCCTACAACACAACCAACCTGCCCTGTTGATCCTCACTGTGCTCACCTTCCTCAACACAACTAACCTGCCCTGTTGATCCTCACTGTGCTCACCTTCCTACAACACAACCAACCTGCCCTGTTGATCCTCACTGTGCTCACCTTCCTACAACACAACAACCTGCCCTGAGGATCCTCACTGTGCTCACCTTCCTACAACACACTGCCTCATGGACTAGAGACAGCAAGTCAGTGTGATGATGTTTAAAGGATGTGAAACGGATTCATGCTGTTCATGGTCCAGTCAATCACAAGGTGCCACACCAGGGCAGTCGATTCCCAACACAAATATTAAAGAAAAAAAATTCCACAACTCAATTAAACATATGTTTTAAAAACATATAAGAAAAATGCAAAAACAAACAAACAAACAAACAAAACAACTTTCAAACAAAACAACTTTCTTACAATGTTACATAAAGTCATCCATCAGATGAAAAATCTCTCTTTCAGGAACCAAAGACTCACATTACATAGAATGTCTAGAAACAAGTCTTCTGCTTTACAACCATCAGTAAAAGACGGTAAAATTCTTTTAGGTTGGAAGATTTGAAAGAGTTAGTCCTTCACCTGCACATTCCAGTCCACCTGCCAGGGGTCTTTGACACAAGTCTGAACTTTGGATTTCAGATCAGTGTGCATGATAGAGAACCTGGACAATTCTTCATTTGTGCATTTCTTGTCAAGCTGACCGGCCATCTCATTGCCTCAAGTGCCAACATGACCAGGAAGTCAAGCAAAAACTGTACTGTAACCCTCAGATTTCACACAGCCGTACACTCTTAACAAATTTGGAGTTGAGGGTGCTTGAGTTTTGGCCTGAGCAGCCTCAACAGCAGAAAGCAAATCCCAGAAAATGATAAATTCTTTACGTTTTAATTAAGAAACCATTTAAAATGCCATCACCAAAGCTGTGAGCTGAACAGTGTTGATGGAGCTATCTGAATGAATGTGTTTGAGGATTTCTGAGCAGTCAGCAGCAGAAGCAACTTGTTGTTCTGACTTGGAACCATCAGTAAATATTCTTTGAAACAATGGATATTCCAAACAAAGTTCAGCACATGAAAATGTCCAGCATGCCAGAGGGTGCCAGACTCTTGGTGGAGTCTTTGGAATAAGAGGTAAAATCAAAGCAGATCTATATAAACAAGATGATCATGATACAAGATAATGATGACAGGTATACTGAATAAAGCATGACTGGTAGGTATGAAACAAACTCAAAGGAAGATGCAATTAAACCTGATCACTGATTGCATAAATCCAGTGCCAGAAACGCTGATAAATATTTTCAGAATACAAACACACACACACACATCGGTAAACAAACAAAATTGTCATGCTTTGACGGCTTTTCTGTTGCACTCGAAGCAAGATTTGAAGAAAGTTGTGAAAAAAAACAACATGCATATAAACTGATACATAACTACACACACTCAAACACTTTCTCTCGCTACCCCTCTCTCACTCTCACATGCACATATACAAACACACATACACTTGGACACACCAATTATTCCCTCACATTTTCATCCACCACCAGATGTACTCCGTCCCCACCGGCCGGGTAAATGTAGTGCTGCAGCGGGATGGGCCCGATAATCCGTGTACACCACGTGACAGGGCTATTTGGACACACACCAAAACATGTACATTACGTGACACGGTTGTTTGGACACACACCAAATGTGTGTCATCAAGTATCCATGTCCTAATGTGATGTGACTGTCAGGATACATACCAAAATGGGTCACCATTCAGAATAACTCAGTTGATCTGAAATATCTGTTGAGACACACACCAACATGTATCAGAATGTAGTATATATAGATATGAGACACAGGCCAACATCTATCAGAATGTAGTATATATAGATATGAGACACAGGCCAACATCTATCAGAATGTAGTATATATAGATATAAGACACAGGCCAACAGGTATCAGAGTGTAGTATGAGACACAGGCCAACATCTATCAGAATGTAGTATATATAGATATGAGACACAGGCCAACATCCATCAGAATGTAGTATATATAGATATGAGACACAGGCCAACATCTATCAGAATGTAGTATATATAGATATGAGACACAGGCCAACATCTATCAGAATGTAGTATATATAGATATAAGACACACAGGCCAACAGGTATCAGAATGTAGTATATATAGATATGAGACACAGGCCAACATCTATCAGAATGTAGCATATACAGATATGAGACACAGGCCAACATCTATCAGAACGTAGTATCAATGAGTCAGTGACACAGCTGTCTGGAAACACACACACACGGTTGTCACCATCAAGTATCGACTCGTTCATGTGACATGGCTGTCATGATGCACATCAACCTGTGTCATCATAAAGTGTCACCCTGGGTCACCACCATAAAGTATCAACCAGTTAATAAATATCACAGGAAGGTCTGTGTACACTAACTGACATGGCTGTCACAGGTGTGGCTGTCAGACATCTATGACATTGGTGGATATTAGAGAACTGACCAAGCACACTGTCCAGCTCCACTATCAGAACACACACAGACACATGCACATGTCAAGTATGAATAACTAACTGCTATCAAGCAATATTCTGTGTACATGACTGTACATGGTGGTCAGAATGTGCAAAGTCAGGCATACACATGCATTCTGTGTCAGTGCCTCCTCAATACTGCTCAAGGGAAAGCATAAAGCAGACAGTTGGGAGCAGTCAAGAATGCTTCTGAAAACAGTTCACACTGACTCTATCTGGTATTTAAGATAATTATCATTCAGAAAAGCCCCTAAGCTATGCTGTACTTTCTGCTTGAATCATTATCATTCAGAAAAGCCCCTAAGCTATGCTGCACTTTCTGCTTGAATCATTATCATTCAGAAAAGCCCCTAAGCTATGCTGTACTTTCTGCTTGAATCATTATCATTCAGAAAAGCCCCTAAGCTATGCTGTACTTTCTGCTTGAATCATTATCATTCAGAAAAGCCCCTAAGCTATGCTGTACTTTCTGTTTGAATCATTATCATTCAGAAAAGCCCCTAAGCTATGCTGCACTTCTGCTTAAATCATTATCATTCAGAAAAGCCCCTAAGCTATGCTGCACTTTCTGCTTAAATCATTATCATTCAGAAAAGCCCCTAAGCTATGCTGCACTTTCTGCTTAAATCATTATCATTCAGAAAAGCCCCTAAGCTATGCAGCGCTTTCTGTCAGTCTGTAGCTGAGAACCATGTAGCAAGCCTGCCAGAAGTGTGAATGCAGTCTACATATGTGGTGTGTAACAAAACTGAAAGTGGCGCACACTGGTCATATATGTCAGTGCTAGTCAAAGCCTTGATGGCTGGTGCATCTTTCTCTTGTGATATTGTCTTGATATCCAGCCACAGACTTAAATAGGTTTTTTTTTTTTTTTTTTTTTGCTGTCCCAACCTCTGCGCCACCTCAGAGGCAGTGCACCCATGCCGCTCATTCCGACACCCCGTCCACAGCCACAGCCCGGTCGGCCCCCCCGCAGCCCCGGCACCGGCAATCCACAGGGAACAGTCAATGTCAAGCGTCAAGAGGCAACCCACCGGAGGAGACACTGCACTGCCGCCGAGTCACTTCGGTGGTGTTCAGTGGCGCCTGTTCTGATCTAACATACGCAGGACACCACCTACTAAGCCCCCTACTGACGACAATAATTGCTTAGTCGCGGAGCCGGCGTGAGTGAGCTCTCCCTCCAGAGGGCGCCACCACGTCTGTCCAGCAACAGCCCCCATGGACTCGCCGATACCGGTGACCCCGACGGAACCAAACCATGGCCACAGACGTGGAGAGGACATCGAAAATTGAGGTCACCATGAGAGCAGGGCATGAAGGGCCACAGAATTTGAGACATTTTTTTTTTATGCTGATCGATGAGAATGAGGATGATTAAGATGATGCTACGGATTTCCATTTCGGTCTGAGACTACATGACAGGGCTGTACTCTATGCTTCCTTTCATAATATATCCCGGCGTCAACCAGGCCCGAGAGATACAGGCACCTGCAGTGTTGGTCAAGAAATTTCAGCAACACTCTCAGAAACGCATCCATTAAGTGGATGAAACTCGACTGTGTGGTCCCAGTCTTCCCAACTGAGTCCGCAGCAACTCAACTCTGGGTAGGAGCCGGTCGGGGCAGAAAAAAAACCCACATGACTTCTGATGGGATTCGAACCCATGACCTCCCAGCCGGGAGTCCGCGACAGACTTAAATAGTTAGTTAAAAAAGAAAACAATGTATTTTAGTTAAAATTGCCTGCTTTTTATAACTAAGAACTTTTTTCTACATTATGTCACATGCAAACACAGCAGTGAAAGTTCTATGAAATTTCATGAAGGAAAAAATCTAAAAGAACATGGATTGTCTTTTTTCTTCTGACAAGTGAAAATGGTGGGGTTTCCTCATAAGTAGAAAATGTGCTAGCTGTCAAGAGTGAAGCAGCTGATTACCTTCTTTTTGAGTCACTGCTTCGAGACAGAAAGTCCATAACCTTCAACTGTCACTTTCAATGTAAAGGGTGCCTAGCAGACATGGAGTGATAACTTAAGGTATTGAACTCCTGTGTTAGTGCGTGAAGGAAACCCGTTTTCCTGTCTTGAGGTAGGGGACCTGGGCTAGGCATTGGGTTCGAGTTCGAAGGAAGCATAAAAAGGGGAAGGGGGGTGGGGGAAGGGAAATGTTGGTCTCTGTAAAAACCGACGACACTGTAGTTAGTGTGTGTGTGTGTATGTGTGTGTGTGTGTGTGTGTGTGTGTGTTGCGCGCACACGTGTGAATGTTTGCGTGTTTGGTCAAGTCAAGTAAGAATAATCTTTATTTTGTGTGCGTGTGTGTGTGTGTGTGTGTGTGTGTGTGTGTGTGTGTGTGTGTGTGTGTGTGTGTGTGTGTGTGTGTGTGTGTGTGTGTGTGTGTTGGTCAAGTAAGAATTATCTTTATTGAGGGTTAAAGAATAAGCTTCACACTTTTTCTTTTTCATCCTTTCCTCACAAAAAAATATAATCATAAAGAACATGCAAACAAATCACGTATGAGTATATTGTGAAGACTTTGCAAAAATTTCAGATTAATTAACACATTCAAAGCATCATAATTCTATCAAAACTATCACAGAGAATTTCAATAACCACTGTAATTAACATTATATAGCAAATTAGATGATGACTGAGAGAGAGAGAGAGAGAGAGAGAGAGAGAGACAGAGAGAGAACATTAACTGTTCGATAATTTTTCCACTAAATTTTTATCACGACTATTCTAAATGTTAGTTTAAAGGAACATAATTTTCAAGAAAAAGGCAAACTGTTCCATGTCATTCCTCCGAAATATGTAAAACTTGATTTGTAGAGATTGCTGCGTGGTCTGGGAAAGGAATGCTTGTGTGTGTCAGTGTCTATTTTCATTGACTGCAAAGTTTTGGGATGATTTTCTTTGGAGATGTTCCCTTCACTATACTATACATACATAAACATTTGTTGAAGAACAGTCTATTGTTAAACAATAGGATATTTAATGTTTCTAATCATTCCCTGTCAAAAGAGTAGATTTCACCTGTATTACCATTATAGCTCTTTTATGAAGACAATTAATTTGTTTCAAATTAGTTTCACTTGAATTATCCTGTCAGGTGGATGCATAATTAATGAGATAAAATGTATATGTGAAAGAATAACGTTCAGGTGTGAAAATTAAGACAATGTTTCATTTTTGTACATTGAAAAATTCTTTGGATATACATTTTCCAAGATCAGTTATATGATCATATCATGCATGTGCATGTTTGTCTGTGCATGTGTTTGTGTGCTTGTGCGCATGTTTGTGCACCAGTTCCTGTGCATGTGTCTGCAGACCTGATGATGTAGGTGGCAGACCCACTCGGCAAACTGGGTGGCGTTGGGGATAGTGGCCGAGAGAAAGACATAGTGCACGTTGTCAGGCAGTAGGATGATGGTTTCCTCCCCCACACCACTCCACGCTCTGCACACACCAGTGTCATGGAGCTACAGCTTCTGCTTACAGATCTCTTCTCTGTCATGGACATGCATACTAAACGTACAAATGAATACTCATATAGGCACACATGCAGGCACACACACACACACACACACACACACACACACACACACACACACACACAGTATGGCAACAACTTACGCATGTGCCAACACATAACAAAGGTGCATGCACACATGTATGTGCAAAGCCATAAACAATGCACACATGTATGTGCAAAGCCATAAACAATGCACACATGTATGTGAAAAAACATTAACAATGCACACATGTACGTGCAAACCCATAAACAATGCACACATGTATGTGCAAAGACATAAACAATGCACACATGTATTTGCAAACCCAAAAACAATGCACACGTGTATGTGCAAACCCATAAACAATGCACACATGTATGTGCAAACCCATAAACAATGCACACATGTATGTGCAAAGCCATAAACAATGCATGTAAGCAAGTACCCCTGCAGGTCTTTCCTCTACACAGTCCCCATTCCACCTCCCCATGGAAACATCTTCCATTTGCCTTGTCTTGTACCCATCCCCACACTTTCCTATTGTACACCCCCCCACCCCCACCCCAATCCTCTCTTTCCCAGTCCATTCCTAGTAACAAGAAGACAAAGCACTGACAACAAGTCTACATTATAAAATGATGCCTACATACTAGCATGATAAAATGTGTACAAATGCAAAAGCATGCATATACTAACAGCAACACATAACACACAACATGCTAACCTTCCCCCCCCCCCCCCCCCCCCCCCCCCCCAAGAAAATGAAAAAATAAATCACACCAGCACAAACACACATAACAAATAGTAAATGCAAAACCCATGAGTGTCTCCAAGATATGAAACCTTTGTCTAGACCTGAGAGATTAATGACACTTAACATGTATGCATACAAAATGTTGTTCACATCCATCAAGACAGATGAAACATGAACGTGCAGAAACAGTGTTAATTTGTTCAAGCAGACTGCAAAGTCAATCTCCACACAGCAGTGAACTGAGTCAATCTTCACACAACAGTCAACCGAGTCGATCTTCACACAGCGGTGAACTGGGTCAATCTTCACACAGCAATCAACTGAGTCGATCTTCAAACAGCAGTCAACTGAGTCAATCTTCACACAACAGTCAACTGAGTCGATCTTCACACAGCAGTCAACTGAGTCAATCTTCACACAGCAGTCAACTGAGTCGATCTTCACACAGCAGTGAAGTCAATCTTCACACAGCAGTGAATTGAGTCAATCTTCACACAGCAGTGAATTGAGCAATCTTCACACAGCAGTCAACTGAGTCGATCTTCACACAGCAGTCAACCGAGTCGATCTTCGCACAGCAGTCAACTGAGTCAATATTCACACAGCAGTCAACTGAGTCAATCTTCACGCAGCAGTCAACTGAGTCGATCTTCACACAGCAGTCAACCGAGTCGATCTTCGCACAGCAGTCAACTGAGTCAATCTTCAATCAGTCAACTGAGTCGATCTTCACACAGCAGTCACCGAGTCGATCTTCGCACAGCAGTCAACTGAGTCAATATTCACACAGCAGTGAACGAGTCAATCTTCAAACAGCAATGAACTGAGTCAATCTTCACACAGCAGTGAATTGAGTCAATCTTCACACAGCAGTGAATTGAGTCAATCTTCACACAGCAGTGAATTGAGTCAATCTCACACAGCAGTGAATTGAGGTTTCAGGCATTCTTACAAGTACCGACAGACCCACACTGATCTTTTCACCTTTATCTCTCATGTAATGGATCTCGTCAAAGATGACCCAGGCCACCTCACGCATGATCTCTGATCCTCGGTACAGCATACTGCGTAGAATCTGCACACAGTCAGGCAGTCTCAAGCTATATATATAGACATATATGAAAAAGGATCTATCGTAATTTCATTGCCTTGAATGTCAAACATCAAGCAATGACACAGAGAGCCCATAAACAATGAACACAGAAATCACATTAGGAATCCAAATCACAAATTATACATGCCACATCCCTACAAATACCCTTCTCAATCATATGCACGTTTCTCTGTTGTGTAGTAGCAATTTCAACTGTACATATGATTATAAACTGACAGCCAATCAGCAGCTCACCTCAGTGGTCATGACCAGACAACTGGCAGTGGGGTTGATAGTGACGTCCCCTGTCATCAGCCCCACATCCTGGAACTCCTCGTACAGTTCACGGTACTTCTGGTTGCTCAAAGCCTTGATGGGCGACGTATAGATCACACGCTGCTTGTCCCGCAGAGACATAGCAATAGCATATCTGTGGGACACATGTTCCAGCGTACATTTTCTGTGTTGAAGCCATGACTGTGCAGCCTCATCTGACACAACTTCACCAGGGTCAGGTTAAGCTTCTGTTTCATTACACAGGCACCACTGCATGCAGAAGACACACCAAATACTCTATCAGTGATCATTCCTACGCACAACTGTGCATTTCTGACGCATCAAATTCCCTTCTGATGCACTGGAATTCAGCTCAGTGCACCATCAAAACATACCAAAATTTTACTAGGATGCAATGACTTTCTCTTGCACACATTACAACCCCATCGACCAATGAAACTTTCTTTGACACACTTCAGAATGTTCTGAATCGGTGAACAACTTCCATTTGAGAACTCTTCTCTACTGAAAACCAACAACAGCTGACAAAATAGACTACCCGGTCTATGATTGGACCAAAAGATCATGTGATTCAGCTAAGCATGAAAAGCATTGAAATGCAATTTGGCTTTTCAGACTCAAAATCAACAGTTCAGCTGTAGACTGCAGTCGATAGTCCAGTGAATGGAACAAAGTTGAGCGACCGGTGCCACATGACCAGTTCAAACAACTAAAATGGTTCTGTTATCAATGTATCATGGGTAAACCTGGGAAAAAAAAAAAAAAAAAAAGGAGGTGGCTGGGGGTCCAGGGGGCCACCGTAGGCCCCCTGTCGGGATCAAGGGCACAGTCCCTTATCCAGGCCCTGAAGCTAAAAGGTTTCTACACCTTTGATAGGTAAAATCTGGGCATCTGGAGACACCTTCCCTCCTTTTTACCATGTTAATCACAAGACCACCATTAAAACTGACATTAATGTTACTGACCTGTGTGCTTTGGAATTCACTTAGATAAGATAAGATAATGTTGTCTATAGCCCAGCCGACCGCAAAGGGCCACATCAGGGCTGTCCCCACGTTAAAATCAACTCACAAGTCATTCATTCACACAATTCCTTAAAAATACATCAAAAAAACCCATCTGAAAAAATTGTTAAAAACTCTAAAGGAACATGTTTCATTGTGAGTGGCACATGACATGGAATGCACCACGGAGCTTCTTCCCTCTTAAAAGGTATGAATGGGTAAAATATGAATGGCCGGTGTGCAGCCGGCACAGAACTGTTTCTTCTTTATGACCACCAGATGTAGATGAGAGGAACTCCTTAAGGTTTGGAGGAATCTGAAAGAGTTTGTTATCCGTCTGTGTATTCCAATCCTCCTGCCAGAGGTCTCTGACATAATCGTTAATTTGGGTTTTCAGATCTGAGATGGGGATATATTATATGTTGGACAATTTCTCTGTTGTGGCATTCTTGGCCAAATGATCAACCATTTCATTCCCTCCAATGCCAACATGACCAGGAACCCAAGCCAGAAGAACGTTGTAACCCTCCACTTTCAACTTGGTAAAAAGTTCAAAGAAGTGTAAAAGTTCTGGATGCTGAAGGTTGTGGGCCAGCTATGGCCTCCAAAGCTGACAGTGAATCTGACAGAACCAGAAAGTCCCTCTTCTTAGACTGTGAGATTATCCTCAGTGCCAGAGCCAGAGCTGTAAGTTCAGCAGAGTAAGCAGAAGCATCTGAAGGAATATGTTCTAACAATATTTGAGAAGGAGACCAGGGCAGTAGGCTGCACAGGCCACTCCATCTTCAGACTTGGAACCATCAGTGAAAATTTTCTGATAGGATGGGAATTTTGAACAGAGATCAGCAAACAATGCCTTGTATGCCAGAGAGCTGGTACATTCTTTGCGAAAAAGCTGCAAGATCAAAACGAATCTCTGTTGTGAAAAAGGTCCACGGAGGCTCATCTGGAAACTTGGAAAAATCAGACACAACTCCTAGGTCTACACCTGCATTCCACGCATGAGACTGCATACAAAGACCAAACGGTGGAAATACAGTTAGGGTTGTTTTCCAAATTTGCTTTGAAACTGAGGGTCAAAGACACAGTCACAGGCAGGGTTCTCCGGTTCCAAGAACAGTCTGATATAGTAATTCGAAGACAGTTTCAGCCTGCGGTTGGACAGTGAGGGTTCACCTGCCTCTGCGTACAGGCTGTACACAGGGGTGGTGCGGAATGCTCCAAGACAGAGATAAAGCCCTTGATGGTGGATAGGGTCCAAAAGTTTTAGAAAAGACGGTCTTGCAAAGCCTTACACAGCACAACCATAGTCCAGTTTGGAACGGACCAAGGCTCTGCAGAGGTGCAGCAGAGTTTTCTTATCAGCGCCCCAGTCAGTGTGTGCTACATAATTCAAGAAACCAGAGGCAGCAATAATTTTTGTTGACTATAATTTGTATTTACCACTTCTGAAACTTATGAAGACGGCTTGCAGTTTGATTTCAAGAAATGGTTTGTGGTGACCAGAATTTGTGTATCTGGTGTTAGAGAAAATTCCCTTGTGTGGAAAACTAGACTTTTTTTCAGTTCAACTGAAAACTTATTTATTCCAGCAGGAAGTTCAGCCTGCAACCCTGTATCTCAGGGGAAAGGGTGGGAGTGGCATATGAGTGAGGTGGAGGTTATTGGTGCAATAGGTATATGACTTGGCTCATACATATAAACAGTGAAGTTATCAACTGATGTAAATCTTGAACCCCCCATATGTGTAGTTTCTGAAGAATACACACAAATTTCAATAAATTAACCAGGAAAATGAAGATGACAAAATTCTGGGCATATAAGTTAATTTCTAGTGGAAGCAAAAATAAATAGTCACATGAAACGTATAGAGTTTTCTTTACTATTCATGAAACAAGTTGTAATAAACCTTATGTAAGTTGTATAAAAAAAAACACACACACACTGGGGTGACCAGCTTAAGGGCATACCAATCGTACTATCATAAATCAGGTGTAAAAAATAAGATTTACTGCTTGCCCAAAATAAATCACGTTGAAATCTGTGGCATAAACATTTTGTCTACTAAGTTAACTGACTGGTGGTGTCACACATTAAACAACCAGGAATTACAAACTGCCCATTTAAAGTGGCCTTTCAGCTCGCATTAACTGACAAGATAGGTGCACAATGAATGTATTAGTATTTGTAATTACTCGGGAAAAATATTTCAACACTTTCTTTTTTCCCAAGCATATAACTACAGATATGTTTACCCATTCAATTTCGCCAAAGTTTGTTCCATGATTGACAAAATACAATGAAGACAACAAACTTCAATAAAAACAAAATAAAAAAAACGAAAGAAAAAGAAAAAAGAAAAGACACATCAGGGAAAAAAAATTCTAGAGACAAGATTCTTGAGTGGTATTTGCACATGGGGATGCTAACTGTTGGAAGGGAAATCTAACCAAAGAGTAACCACTCTTGCTAACTATTGACAACATGCCCAGAAACATCAAAAAAAATAGGCGAGAGAGCATGAGTCTATGCCAAAGTATGCTGATGAATTAGTTTTGAAAGTAACTTGTGCCAGAAAGAACCTATTTCACTGTAGTTAATATAAACGTTATACAGTTCCTACCCGGAAGAAGCCTCTGCTGTGTGTGCTCGGCATGTGAAAACATTCTAACACTGGTATCGATCACAGACGTATCTTCATTAGGCTCGATGAACAGTACTGTGACTACTGGCCAAAGCAGCATTTGCACATTCTCTCAGCAACATGACAAAGGAATGATTAATCTGGAAAAGAAAAACCAGGATCTGACAGAGTAATCAGGATACAGTTTTACTGAAACTTTCAGGAAAAAACATTGATCCCAACATTTTAGTGATTTCTGATCTCTGGACAAACAGCCAGGTCAAATTCCGGTTTCTGGTATTTCCAGATGTGTGGTTTCATCCATGATATATGTATATGTTGCCCATGGTACAAAGTGGCCAGCCCATACAGTTTTGTCTATGCTGATACCATGAACTTTCGTAACTTGCCTCTTATTTGTCACTGGACTTCACTGATCATCGCATGGCGACTGGGATATGGTCAAGCAGTAAAATATTTCAACACTGACAGAAATGGCTCGCATGACGGAAATTCTGTAACGGTATTTGAAGGTGACATCCACATACCAAGTTTCACTGCTAAAATTTGATAGCACAGGTGTTCACATTCATAACCTTTAGTTGACAACACTTTACTAACACTGGAACATGGATCTGCTTGAACAACGTTTAGCATTATCTGAAGTGTACTATTCATTTTGTTCTGGCATCATTTTTTCTCATCCATTTTTATCTCATTCTCTTTCTCGATGTATTTATGTGCGTAAGTCAGTCGGTGCATGCATGCTTGTGTCTGTGTGAGTGTGCGTGTGTGTGTGTGTGTGTGTGTGTGTGTGTGTGTGTGTGTGTGTGTGTGTGTGTGTGTGTGTGTGTTGTTGTTGTTGTTGTTGTTTTTTGCTTTCAGTATATTTTCTTGCAGTTATAAAGTCTGACCCCCTAAAATGTTTTTGTGATCCCTAAAAATATAAAAACGAGTTTTTCGCACCTAGTCTGACCCCCTAATCTGTAGGAAATAATTATCACCGTCTATGTCACTGAATTTTTTTTTTTTTTTTTGATGATGGTGATGCAATACCTCAACTTCACTCCATTTACATCCAAGACCGCATACAGACTATACCACTGTTTCCTGCGATCACACTAGGAAGTACAGAAAAGTGATGCGCATTATATTGGTACAAAAATGTGATCATTACTCTCAAAGAAAGCAAAGAAAAAGTGGATAACTCTCAACTGTAGTTAACAAGGAGCACCCCTTGATTTCAAGTACAAATTTAATTATCATCCTTGGACTTCAACCAAACTTTCAATCCCATTTTCTTTGATCTAGTTGCAAAGTGAAACGACTGCAGGCGGAAATCTAAACAAATCTTAAATAAATGTCAGCGAACCACCCAGAGAAACATGGACAAACGAGTCACAAGACAACACACAAGGCATTTCGACCTCTTAGGTCTTCCTCAGGTGAAACAAAGATGGACAAAATAACGAAAATGCACTTAGCTTTGATCGCTTCAGATTGATTCTGAGTTCAGCGCAAGGAAGGCGTTGAATCTGATTGGTTCTGAGTTCAGCCTTCCTTGTGCTGAACTCAGAATCAATTCGTTATTTTGTCCATCTTTGTTTCACCTGAGGAAGACCTTAGAGGTCAAAACGTGTTGTGTGTTGTCTTGTGACTTGTTTGTCCACATTTCTCTGGGCGGTTCGCTGACATTTATTTAAGATACATTTTCTTTAACTTTTACTCTTTTAAAGTAGTTGATGTCACTCCCATAACTGACATTTATTTAGAGATCCATTTTCTTTGACTTTTACTCTTTTAAAGTAGTTGATGTCACTCCCATAACGCCTTTAACAGTCACTATGTTCACTACTGGATATTCAACTTCCAACGTATCAGAAATGGGGAAGAAAAAAAAAATCAATCACACCACACTGAACATGGCCAATCCCACCCACACCCACTCCCTCCCTCCTCCTCCGCCCTCTCCTCTCCTCCTACTCTTCACCGCCTCCCAGTCAGTGCCATGCCGCTGCGTCACCTACACAGCCACCACAGTCTTGCCAGCTGACGTGTGGGCAGACACCAGCACTGACTGGTGGTTCTCCAGACACAGGATGGCCTCTTTCTGGAAGGGGTCCAGGACGAAGGGATACTCCTTGGCTGGTTCGCTGCTAGACTGCTGCAAGGGCACGAAGTCCTGGTCTGGTGGCAGTGCCACCTGGATCACAGAAAAAGAAAAAAGCTGCCCCATTTTGCATCAGATCATGCAACAGTCATCTCTGATTCTCAGACACACAGGTCTTGATAATACTGGATTTTCATCACTCTTAATATTTTTTCAATATGCAATTTTTTTGTTTTTGTTTTATATTTTAAAAAAAAAACAACAGAAAAATCAGGCAGCATGATTTCTCTGAACCACTTGTACCTAACCTCTTGCCAACAATAAAATACCACCTTTTGCTCCTCCAACCTCTATCAAATGACAAAAAATAACAATAGAACAAAATAACAATGCTTCATCCACAAGGTCCATACATGTTGCAAAGTTAAAAATTCCATGTCATTTCCATGATCTTTTCATGCCATTTGAGACATTTCCATGTCCACAAATTATCTCTGTTCACATACTAAATGCAGTCTTACATATATTATGCAAATAGCCAACATGTCCTTCTCAGTGATGCCCACATCAAGCATTTGTTTCTCAAGGCTTTATTTCAGTTCCATCACTTTCCATGACTCCAATCATAATTCAATTCATTTCCAGCCCCCCCCCCCCCCCCCCCCCCAAATCTTTTTCTATTTTCCATGACTTTTCATGATTGCCATGATTTCTATGGACCCTGCATTCAAAACACAGCCCCCAACCCTCCTCCTGCTCCCCCCTTCCTAACCTGTTTTTTTCAACAATTGACTAGAGTTCTTTATCAATTAAGAACTTCAGAAGCCACAACTGTTTCTATACTGTAACTTTTAGATTTCACATATTACAACAGCAGATACTACCTGAATGTTTACCATTTTCTGATAAACAATAACAGCAAAGAGAGAATATCAACACTAATGTTAAGTAAGGTTGATGATAATGATCTAAGGAACAACAGGCAATATACTACATGTACAATGCTCATGCACATACACAACTACCAGTTTAAAATATATTGTAATATCATGGTTCTTTACACAACAGGAAAAAAAACAGATTCAAATGATTTTCATGCAAATAAGACAGCTGCCAACAACCGCCACTCAAAAAATGTCTTACACCTATAATACACACTGACCTCATGCTGGCAGGCTTCTACTGTCTCCACCTTGTGCACCTGGATACGTGGCATCACCTCCACACTAGTGCTGACATCACACAAAAGCAAACCCAGCACACATCTTATTCATCAGAATAAACAGAGGGGAGATGCTACCCTGTCATGTCAACATTAGCAACTTGATTTTCAATGCGAGTATCATTAATTTTATTTTCACCTCTCAGCCAACAACTAGTATCTTTAAAGTATTTCAAAGAATGTTTCATAGCTGACAACCGACATCTTCATGAACAATTTACTGAACAAACATCATAATCTGGGCTTCCATTGAGGAAACGCAAAAATATCCCTGAAATATCTTAAATATCTAAGGAGGGTTGGGAAGTGGGGGGGGGGGGGGGGGGGGGGGAGGGGGGGAGGTTGTTAACAAACATGCTCCCCACCCCTTTTCCAAGGGACGATTTTTTTTTTTAACTCCCATGGTGCAGCCTGGTGCAGGCCTCCTTTATTGTGTCTTAGCCATTTCAACAAGTCATGGCCAGGACAAAAAGTCTTCCTAGCTTTCCTCATCTTGACACACCACAAGTCAATAGATAAATCATCCGCTTTACAGTTCCCCCCCCCCCCCCCCTCCTCCTCCTCCTCCTCTCTCTCTCTCTCTCATTTTTTTTCCAATAATTCAACTGTTGGCTATCCACAAGTGCAGCAAACTGAAACAGCAGCATCTGTCAACATAGCAGGCTGACTGCCTAACAAGTGGATGAAACTCAGCTGTGTAGTGTTAAGCTTTTCATTCTCTAGCCATTTCTAGCACACTCAACTGTGGACAAGAACAGATCTGAATTCTACCATTTTTTGTTTCCGACAAAATTGATTGTGGCGTGAGCCTGGGCTAATTATTTGAAGTTCACCATAATTTGCCTTTCCTCATCTCCCATTACATAAATAAATTAGTCAGGCCAGTTTATCACATTCACAGCATCAAATCAATAACGAATATCATATCATGACAACCCATCATCATTTCATAACTTTTTTCTAAGATATTGAGAATGACGGTGATCATTATGGCCCTCCACAAATGTCTTTGTACTTTAAGTACAATGCAATCAATCACAACAATACAGAATAACAAAGATGACCAAAGTATTTCATGTATTTACCAAAGAGGGAAGTGTGACCCCAGACTGGTAGAGAAATTTATAAGCTGCAGTCAAAACTTGTAATTACCTGCTTTCTTCGCCACGTGCTTCTTAGACGGACCTTCATTTCCTTCACTCTCTGCTGCTCGTTTGCTGGAGATCTTTCTGGAGATCTTCCGCCCTGAGTACAGACACACACACGTACATCACGCCACACGTACGCACACACATGCGCACACTCATGCACACACACACCCATACACACACACAGACACCCATGAAGCCTTGAAGCCTTATAAGACTGCCAAATTGGTGCTTTGTTTTTCCTTTGCTTGAATTTTCCTTTTCCTCTCTCCCCAAATCATCCAGCTAACCTGTAGATTGATACAACGCAACATGCAGTGTCCCCAGTGAATTCTCCCAAGATACCTCTCTGCGGTGCAGCAAGCCACGGCGGCACAGCAGGCTCTTCAACTGACGCTCAGCCTGTATTGCTCACACAACGTTCAAAAGTTGCACTTGGAGTTAACTTAATACTCTATAAAATGACAAAGCACAGACTGACTCAGAAAAGGCATCTCTTTATTATGTTCAAACATGCAACAATCAAGAGACTACTGAGATGTGAGGTGTGGAAGATGACTTATTTTCATGTCACTGTTGCTGCTATCCCAGCCAAGGTCCTACCTGTTAGGAGACATCTTACCTCCTTCTTACTTGCAATCCACAAGACCATTAAGATTTATACTAACTGACTTGACTGTTGCTGATCCGTATGCAGTGGAGTTCACTTGATTCAACAAGCTGGACGCTGCAATAATATTTATTGACCATTTGTATATGACCATAATTATCTGAAACTAACGAAAACAGTTTGCAGCTGGAACTGAAAAAAATAATTTGTTTAGTGTGACCAGAATTTGTGCATTCGGTAAGTAAAACTAGATTTTTTTTTCACTTCAACTGAAACTTTTGCAGTCTTGTCAATTCCAGCAGGAAGCTCAGCCTGCTGGTGCAACCCTGTATCTCAGAAGGAAGGGGTGGAAGTGGCATGTGGGTGGGTGGGGTTGAGTGGGGCAGTACAACAGGTATGCAATTTAGCTCATGGATTTCAACTGTGAAATTATAAACTAACACTTGGACTTAAACCTTGAACCCTCACAAGAGTCACATATGCCGTTCTCAGACAGTCCCAACCAATGTCAGTTAATTTACCAGGAAAATGAAGATTAATTTCTGGTGAAGCAAAAATCAATTACATAGTCATGTACAACATACATAACAATGTACAGATTTCTGGGGACAAGCTCAGGAACATACTAGTCTCCTGATGACCATAACTCAGGCATGAAAAATAAGAGTTGTAGGATCAGTGTGCAGAACTGTTCTGCTGAAATAAATCATACTGAAACCTGTCATATGCATAGAATGTTAACCAAAATTAAGGCTGAAACAATTTTTATTGTTAGAAATGATTTTTGACAACTGATCTTCTGTCAGCAATACAAACTATCTTTGAGGATACTCAGTAGATTTGAAAACAGAAAAACAAAAACAAAACAAACAAAACAAAAAAACAAAAATCTTCAAGGTTTCGGTCTTCAACTCAAGGCTGATGACATAAACAACAAATAAATGCAATTGTGCAATGACATATGAAAACATATACACGTGAATGATCAAGTATGTGTTTAAAGATGCCTGCGTGCATGTGTGCATGCATGCATGCCTGTGTAATTGGGAAAAGGAAAAAGAGAGACAGATAGAGAGAAAAGGTTCACAGAAAATTGAGATAGCGAAAAAGAAAGGGAGAGAGTGGTAGAGGAGGAGTCTTATGCTTGAAGGGGGTACTTGATTAAGGGTGTGAAAGAGGGGGGAAAAAAAATGCAGTCTGAGTGAGGGTGTGTGTGGGGAAGGGTGGAAACTCTAAGATAGGTGCACATGTGCATGTGTCTATGAGTACGCATACCTGGATGATGGGGGTGGTGTTTGGGAGGGAAAAAAAAAATATAAATATATATATATATATATATATATATATATACACTCTACATGTTATGTTATAAATGTTATATGTGAATGTAAAGATGGTGGGATGGGGAAATTGAGGGAGGGGGGGGTGTGTAGAGAGAAAGGGATGGAGGAGAGGTTGGGGGAAAGGAAAGCATGGGCAAAGAGCTCGAATGATTCAAACTAAGAAAGTCAGATGTGGGAGTCCAATCCATTATGGATTGTGGTGCCAACAAAGTGATGATTCTTGACTCCATGAATTTTCTTTCTGGAGCTGAGGAGTGGTTTTGCCAAACAGCAAGCAATGGAGATCTATACGGGTTTGGCTGTGGCATCAGCATTGAAATGAATCCTCACTGAAGTTGGATGAGACACTGGATTTGTAGATGGCTCTGAGGTGCTCCACAAAGCGTTTGCTGAGGGTGCGATGTCTCCCCAAAATGGCCCAATATACAACTTTGACTAAAGGCTGCATCTCAATACACACACCAAGTTGGTGGACTGGCTGGTGAATGAGACTGGACACTGAATTTTCCTTTTGGGATATCCTGGGCACATTAACTCAGCAAAATGATGAAAAAATAATCACCAATTTTTCTACACCTAAAACCTAGATGGGATGGAATAATCAGGATGCAGTTCAACCAAAACATTTGAGGGGGGGGATCATTTCGAGACATTTTGTGATTGCCGGATCCCCTGGAAAAATGGCGAGCTCGAATGACGGTTTCCAGCCTCTCCGGGCGTGCGGTTTCACTCTCACGCTAACACACACACACACACACACACACACACACACACACACGTTCACACCAACCAAATTTTGCCATGATAATGGCAAAATTACACACCAAACGTTATCTGGCAATGCCTTCATTTAAAAGTCCCTTTTTCAATCGACGGCATTACCGATGCTATCAAGGACAGAATACTGGAAGAATTTCTCTTCGTGAGAGTGCGAATCAACGAGGTCGACAGACTCTAGGTCCTGAAACCAGGACTTTGCCTGTTACTTCACTCATAGGAGTCTGAATCACAAACAGCGCAAAACTAAGAAGTAAGCAAAGCTACCGGCGAGTTGAGATGCACGTGTCGCCCAATTCGGCTAGTACAAACAAACAACAATAATCAACATGAAGATTGTGGACACTAAAAGAAAGAAGAAGAACAATGATATAAGTTAATTTATGCGAAAAAAATATACCTCTTCGAATCTTCTTGCGCATTTCCATCGTTGCCAGGCTCCCTAATCGGTGTCGAAGTTGAATTTCCCTCAAAAACATCGAAAAGCTCGTCACCAAATACGTCGGCCATCTTCGACAATTTTTAGTCTCGCACTGAAAGTTGCCTCGTGTACATATATAATGAGCAGCGTTTCATTCTGCATTTAGACAAGATTCTGGTTTCTGTTCTGGGATCTGGATCCGGATGCATACGTAGCTGAAACCAACTTGATTATATTGTTCATTACGCGTGTAATGTTTTTGTTGTAGTGCTGACCAGATTCTGTATTTTTCACATTTCTGCGTGTTTGCCGTATCTGTCCATTCTCTTAGGTGGTTGCGATTACGGTGAAAAATTCTGCATTTTACTTCCCTGCGAGGTGACAAAGCAGCGAACACCAAGGGAGATGTGGCAGCTCTCCTTTGAGGGACACTGATGTGAGGTCAGTGTCAGACGGCGCAGTGAACTTTCCAGCCGTATGGTGACGACGGGTCTAGCCTGTGTCGCCGTGGGACGGCCCCTAGAGACGTGATGCGATCGACGATGGAGCGCTGCCCGACAGTAACCGTGGCCTGGGATACCATGCTTCTGAGGGCAGGGCATGGGGATGGGCTGAAAAATCGCCCTCTCAGCCGTAGTCTGCATGGACCATAGACGGGACTCGTGCACCATCCAGTGACTTTCGCCCTGCTCCCTCTTTGAGGCGGCCTCATGCGGCGCAGGACCATCAGTACCCGTGCGTGAAGAAGGCTCCTGGTGCTTTGAAGACAGGCTTTTTGAGGGGGAAAGAGACGAAACATAACGACGCCCACCGTCGGCCGATCAACACCACAAAATGAATCGGAGTTTACACAAAACCAGAGCCGTGAGAGCAACAGATGACATTCAGGACCAGACACATTTCTTGCCGGCGACAACGACTGCCACAAAAATACAGACTGGTCTGTGGAGAACCTTGTCCTTAAGGGCCTCCGGCCAGTAAGACGTAAACCTCAACATTTGATTCGATTCTGAATTTCATCTAAACCCAGGAATGAAATGAAATTCTGCATTTTACTGTGTGTAAGATGTGTCCCTTACCCTGTACTGTCTGAGGATAGTTATTCTGGTCTGCTGTATCACTGTAGGCGTATGAGGAGGTAAAACCTAAAATTAACAAGTCAAGCCTGTCAGGGTGTCTAGTTAACTCAGTAGGTTACGGCACCTGTACATGTAACAGATATATGGCACAAATCTTGGTCGAACCTGTTGGCAACATTGATAGCAGAATGTTGACAGATTAGAACTGTGATCTATTCTGGATGTCTACCCAAACAGAGATCACCGCTCTGAACGTAACTATCAAGTCAGCTGAATATCTGGTTAACATACTTTAAAGCCATAGTTCGGTGGTGGTGGTGGTGGTGGTGGTGGTGATGGTGGTTACAGCTCCAAGTTTGCAGTTAAATGTCACGAGTTCGAATCTTGCGGACGCCTGGCATCACAATGGCCCTATTGCTACCCATCTCAAAGTGTTGTCGTTTTGTTGGTGTGGTGTAGTAAAAGATATGTCCCTTACCGGCAGTCTTTCGGGATGGGTATCGTCGACACCTGCCATAGGTGGGTGTGTAAATGAAATCTGCATGTAACTTGTCGAGTCTGTCAGATGCCTCAGTTAGCGAACACTGGCTCCAGCATTAGTTGTACCGGCAACATTGAGAGTGGAGTGTTCGCAGATTAGAACTGTAATTTGCTTTGGTTATACTTCTCCGTTAGTGAAAATGGAGAAAAATAAACCAAACATTACAGTTCTAGTCTGTCAACACTCTGCTGTCAACAGCTTGTGTTGTCCAATTTTACGATCACTTTCCAGGATCAGGAGTAGGTAAACCACATGTGACTTACATCCCTCCCAAAATGGCAAGTCTTTCTGCTAACGTTAATTCGATTTGATCTCATGCAGTATTCACTGCACCCATTAGCAGTCAAAACTATAAAGTGCACATGCAAAGTTGAAGTGCATCCAACTGCACCAAAATCAGCTGAGTGGATTCATTTGCACAAACTGGTTGTGTTAAGTGTGTGCATGTGTGACAGAGTGGATGACCCAGTAAGATGGTGATTAATAACAGTACACATGTGTTGGTAGGATCAAATTCCAACAATTACACAGGTTGAGTTATCAATGTCAGTATCAAAGCATTATTGTCTCGTTGCTTATGTACACACACACACACACACACACACACACACACACACACACACACACACACACACACACACACACTCACTCACACACACACACACACACACACACACACACACACACACACACACACACACACACACACACACACACACACACCATTGCCATCGGCACCTAGGGTGGCAGACTGCAGCATGCTAGGATCAGAGTGACAGATGGCATCGCACCCAAAGGTCATCAACGTGGCATACCGACCACAGGCAGCACAGAGTATAACTGACTGCCACATGAGTGGCAGCAGGCTTACCTTGTCTCACAAGATGATAGATGATACCTCTTGGCAATGCCGGGTGATTTGCTGGTGGACCGCTGTGCCCCCGTGTTTGGAGGCATGGATGCCATGAATGGTTCTAACCTAGATGAGCAGCTCTCTGAGGTGGAGCACTTTATATCATCCACCCTCTGAGAGGGGGGGGGGGGGGGGGTGTCCCACAATGGACTCATTGTCTGCCATTCCTCTTCATGAGCAAGTCGGCTTCACGTGGGTCAAGACCGCCACCACTCAAGCATGAAGACCAAAGATAGTTCGCCCTACGCCGTAGGGCGTACGGTCTTTGATGAAGACGGCCCACCAATGGCCCCGAAAACAGCCTGATGGGAGAACCAAAGCACCATACTACAGATAAGAGAAACCATTGGAGAGACTGGTACCTCTACGAATGGTCTACTGCGTTCTGTAATCAACATTCAACGCCTATCTTGCACTGAAGTGATTGAAGATAAGTGATTGCTCGTTGATTTTCGTTGTCCTAATTGTTTTGTATTTCGCCTGAAGAAGACCTAAGAGGTCAAAACGCGTCGTGTTTTGTCTTGTGATTCGTTTGTCCACGGTCTTTTTTTTTTTTCGGTTCGCTACATTTATTTAGGCCGGTCTCAGCTATTTAACTACAAACCAGGTTCTGTCTTCTGACTAAACCCTGGGACCGGAGGCCTACCTGGTGGTGGACAAGTTCCGCAGTCCACCAGATAAGCCGGCTAAAAGAAAAGGTGGACCAGTCACCAGCAACTGCAGAGAGATCAACAATCCTCTCCAACATCAGATAAGTCTGATACTCCAAGTGGACTCCAGCTCAACTCATCCAGAATTTTCCATTCCTTAATAATGAGAAAAAAGTGGGAAAAAGTCAGCAGAACTAACAAGTAAAATTGATTGAATATTTCACCCTTGTAAAAACAAGAAAAGTTGGCGTGTAAAACTACCTTAACTTGTGGCAGTTCTTTTGGATTCATTCAGTATTGAATGTTTGAACTTATCTCTAGTTCTGTCTCTCGGAGCTACAAGCACTTTTAAGTGTACAAGCCTAAGGAGAATTATTCCTGAGCCACTCTTGAGCATTTTTTTAAACAGTCACAGGAAAAATAAATAAAGAGAGGGTGGAGTGATATTTCAATATAACTGTATTAGAGAAAATATTCCAAGTCCTTTCCCTAGAGGACAACACGACCCACTCCCAGCTCTTGTCACAATGATGATAGCAGAACTAACAATTCTAAGTTTTGGAAATAAAGTGTCAAGAAGAAAATTAAAAGAAGAAGTTTCAGAAAGAACAAAAAATAAAATAAGAAAATGATCAAATCAAAACAGAATTCTTAAATAATTATCAGTTGTCACGTCGTCATTTGCGAATCTCTCTCTCTCTCTCTCTCTCTCTCTCTCTCTCTCTCTCTCTCTCTCTCTCTGTGTGTGTGTGTGTGTGTGTGTGTGTGTGTGTGTTCAAGCGAGGGTTGCTATAAATGGAAACTGAGACCTCAACTGGTCACGTGTGATCGTCATCGTCATACGACCATACCTGCCAGGAGGTGGCATTACCAGCAGAAGGCACCTTGGTGGCAGATAGGGGTGGGGCGGTGTAAACGATCTTCCTCACATCAGCGGTAACAAACGATCTTCCTCGCATCAGCAGTAATGAGGGACTAGCTGTGTCGCCGGGGGATGGCTCTCAAGGCTGTGAAGCAGTATTGCGACGAGGCGCTGGCATTCTGCAACTCACCATGGTCTGCACGGCTAGCAGGGCCCTCCCTTTGGCTGGGAGAAGAACGCGGGACTTTTCCATGGGCGTCGAGTGAACATCGATCTGCGTGCAGCAGCTTGGCAACTTCTGTCCTGCACGTTTCCTGAGTAGGGCTCAAGTGGCACAGGACCATGGCCGCTCAGCTTTACAACGGCTGTTCGGTAGCCCTGATGACAGCCTTGGAGGGAGGGCAACAAGGAACACACCATTATCACGGCTGATCAAAAAAGAAGGAAAATGTCGACTATCCACGAACGAACAACTTGACCTAGGCTTCTGCTTGAGGGAGCCGACTACTTCGGGCACCTTCTCCCCACTGCAGACAGACACAAACTCTAACCAAACCTGCCAGCCAACTCTCAAGCCAGCCAGACAACTGACTCGGTTTGCTGCTGCACACATCTTGTCACTGAAAGCATTTGCTGTGAGGACATTAAACTCAACTTACTTGTACGCAGCTGGTCACAAAGTTCATCACTAGGCGTATAGTGTCATGTACGAAAAGACCATGTGGTGGGGATGAGGTAGGGTGGATCATCCCATTGCATTGTGTGTGTGTGTGGGGGGGGGGGGGGGGGGGGGGGGGGGGGGGGGGGGGGAGGGCCTGAATGTGTTGTATCTTGTATATGATGACAGCGGACATAGTTGTCATTCGACCACTTTCTGATGATGTGATGGCATCAACCTGTCTCGAGTGACGATGGTGTTACGCTGTGGATCAGTCAGTTGTGGAGTTGCAGTGCCTGTTGTGGTTGAAGAGCAAGATGCGCAATGGCAGACTCTGCTGCAGTTTCTGCAGGTGGAAGTCTCGAATGTGAGTGTTTGTGAGTGTCAGCGCAATTCTTTGCCGTCTGCGGCGCCTCCATTCTTTCCACTGGGCCTCTCTCCTCTGTTCTGCTTGCTCGAGGCTGGCCTTTAATGGTGGACTGCCAGCTGACCCGATCTGAAGCTGCTGTTTCTAAGTCTGCTGGGTCGAGGCGGTCCTGCCCTCAGGTCCTTGCATACATCCTTGTAGCAAAGGACGGGCCATCCTGTGGGTCTGGAGCCTGTAGCCAGCTCGCCATACAGCGTGTCCTTTGGGATGAACTGTCGTCCGTGTGGCTGACATGGCCAAGCCAGCACAGGCGTCTCAGTGTCAGCATGGCGAACATGCGAGGCATCCCTGCCTGGGCCAGGATGTCCTCGTTGGTGATGCCGTCTTCCTAGTGATGCCCAGAGTCTTCTTAGGCAGCACAGGTGAAAGGCGTTCAGTCTGCATTCTTGTCGAGGAGTACTGGGTCATGCTTCTTCGCTTCCGTAGAAAAGAGTGCTCAGCACGCAGGCTTGGTACACTTTCATCCTTGTGTTTGACGTTAGCATGGTATTGTCCTAGACTCTCTCCGCTAGGCAGACCATCGCTGTTGCTGTCTTGCCGATCCGAACGTTCAGGTGGCGTCCCAGAGAGAGGTTGCTGGAGATAGTGGAGCCCCGGTAAAGTGAAGTTGTCGAACACTTCGAGGGTTTGATCGCCGATGGAGATGTGGGGAGTGCTGCTGACGTCTTGACTCATGATGTGGAAGGCGAGCTGAACGAGTAAACTACCACCTGAAAGGCACTGTCCTGGATGGTCTCGCTAGGGGCCTCCAACAGAAATTGTTTTGATTCATAAGTATGTAAGGGGTGGGAGGAGGGTGGGAAAGGGTGGGGGAGGTAAATATTTAGACCTAAAATTTAGTTCTAAGGGCACTGTCTGACTCAGCTGGGTCATTCTGGGGATTAGCTCGGAGGGGGGGGGGGGGGGGGGGATGGGGGGGGAAGGATATAGATGATATGGTGAAAGCAAATTTCTAGTAGAAAAAAAAGGGGGAAGAAAGGGAGAGAAAAAGGAAGGGAAAAAAAAGGGGGAAAAAGAAAAGGAAAACAGCAAGATCTCAAATGAACCCGAGTGGATCCCGTGAGAGGGGACTTCATAAGGCAAAAGTCTGAGTGGTGTGTCTTGGTGGCAGCAAGACTGGCGATGTTTGTGGAGGGATCTCGTGAGAGGAGACCGCATTGAGGACTGGATGGTGTGTCTTGGTGGCAGCAAGACTGGCAATGCACGTAGGCTAATTGGAATTTTTTTTTTTTAAACACTGAACGCTGACTGGTGGCCCTTTCAATATAGCGACATAAGAATCAGAGAGTTGATTGTGGTCGTGCTAAGGAAGAACAAGAACAGGTGGACACCTCTACTATGTGCATAGTTACAACCCTCTAAATTTATTTGAAACATATGAAATCGAATCCCATTTATGCATGTATGTACAAAACCACAGTCTAAACATTTTCCCAGTAAAGTACTTTTTAGTTTCAATGCTATATTCAATTTTGTTGATAGGTCTGCCAAAAGGTCAATAAAACTGCGGGACTGTTGAGCGTGAAAATGGCGTCGACGGTTGTTGTGTTGTTTATGTTGTCCTTCACATTTTCGATTGTTTTGGCAAGGGAGGTGGATTTCAGTTCTACAGAAGAACATCATGGTGAGTATCAGCTATAAAAATGAAATGGCGTTTCTGTATGCCGTCGGAGCACAATGCAAATGATTGAAATTACTATGAGGTGTAAAAGGTAAATGATAACCGAGACAGTGTCGATCTAATACGAGAACGCCACGTCAGCCTAACGATGGAACGAGGTGATTATTGTGTAAATATTTAAGTGTTATGAAGGGGTGTGGTCAACACAAAACAAAAAATGATAAACAGTTTACTTAATAGAGTGCGTGAGCTCTTGTTTTTGTTTTCATGCATTTGTCAAGTGCGTGTCTGTGTGTATGTATGCGCGCGCGCGCGTGTACACGTGTGTGTGTGTGTGTGTGTGTGTGTGTGTGTGTGTTTCATTCAAATCGTTCAACCAAAACAAAATTGACATATGGAGAACTAGCCTGTTTCAGTTCAAGTATGTGGATGAATGATAAAATTCTGGTCATCATTACTTTATCAACAAACAAATTTATATTCATCTAAATTGTGTAAAGTATTATATGACTTATACAGAAATCAGGGTTTTACATCAAGGTGGTTGATGTGTATACGGGATATTCTAATACAAACAGGATTCGACTGTGTTTGGGAGACACAAAAGTTTTCGTCTGTTCACAGTCTTTGTAGAAACATTCGTAATTCATTAGAAAATATTTACATACGTGCATGGAATGATGCTTTAGAATCTACAAATTAGTGTTTATTTGATAGGTTGGAGAGAAGTGTTGATCTCTCTCCAGTTGCTGGTGACTGGTTCACCTTCTCTTTAAGCCGGATGATCTGGGTAGGCTTGTCCACTGCCATACATGCCTTGGGTCCCAGGATGATGGTTCTTCTGGGATGATCAGTGAAACCATACACAGGATTTCCGAGAGCCATGTTTTCTTTGTTTCACTGGTGGTGATCAGTCTCACAGCCTTCTGTGGAGCAGTGAAGTTGGGAGGCTGGGTTTCAACTTTTTGTACACATACTAAGCTACAGTAGTACACATCTGGTCTCTGTTGCCTGGTTGATTGACAAGCTATCAGAGACACATGACAGCTGATCATGTCATTACAGACAAAGAAAGGGGGCAATGATAGTAAGCAGGGGGAGGGGGGGGGGGATCCTCCCCACCACCTACAGTGTGAGGCAATGCGTAAAAGATTTGAGAACACTATCTCGTAGATGTTTGCAATAATCTTATAGATGTTGGTAATATAATTGTACCTTTAGGCAAATTGACAAAACTTTATGGCCTGCATGTGTGAGACATGTACAAGTTGCCATTTTTCCCGTGACTTCGGGAGGGGAGGGGTGAGGGGGGAGTAAGAAGGAGAGGGGAGCAAGGAGTTGGCTCCACTGTACTAAGTGGAAACCTTTCCTTTTTGTTTGGGCACTATCAGATAAGAGAGGAAGAAAGAAGGGGGGGGGGGAGATGTGACTTGTATGGCAATGTCTCATACTCATTGTCTGGGCATTCACAGTTGCGGTTATATCAACATAAGCCCTTCAGACGGGAGGGTGGGGAGGGAAAGGGGGGGGCTGAGGTTTGGTGTGTGTGTGTGTGGGGGGGTATGTGTGTGTTGAGGATTGAGGGTAGAAACGGAAACGGAAATGTGTTTGTGACGGAAATTAGTAATCTTTTACTGCTGTTTGTGAGACAAAGGGAGGGGGGGGGGGGGGGGGGGGGGGGGGGGGGGGGGGAGGGGGGGGTGGCTGTGATTAGACGGGGGGGGGGGGGGGGGGGGGGGGGGGGGGGGGGGGGGGGGGGGGGGGGGGGGGGGGGGGGGGGGGGGGGGGGTGGGGGGGGGGGGGGGGAGAGGGGGGGGGGGGGGGTTGGGGGGGGGGGGGGGGGGGGGGGGGGGGGGGGGGGTTTGTGAGACAAGGGGGGGAGGGGGGGGGGGGGGGGGGGGGGGGGGGGGGGGGGGGGGGGGGGGGGGGGGGGGGGGGGGGGGGGGGGGGGGGGGGGGGGGGGGGGGGGGGGGGAGTTGTGGCTGTCACACAGGGATTGGGAGGAGGAAGGAAGGGAAAAAAAAGAGATGGAATGAAAACAATGAAATATTAATGTTATATCTTTGACTGACAGTGACAGCAGTGAAATTAATGAAATGAGGGGGGGGGGGTTTTTGGGTTTTTTTTTTAACCTTTTGCTTATGTCCCACCACAGCGGACCTTTTCTTCTGATGAGTTCCCCACATTTGCGTGTATTTTCAGTGTCGTCCTTTACATTCCATCTCTCTGTTTTCCTTCCTCCCACCTCTCTCAACCATACAGTATCAGTGGCAATTTAAACTGGCAGTTCTTGCTTTCCGCCACTTCAATGAATCTCTTCCTCACTATCTCTCTTCTTCTCTCTGCACTTACCAAAGCTCTCGTACCCTTCGCTCTTCTTCACAAAAACTTTTGAAAATCCCTAAGCGTTCTCTGAAATCTGTTGGCGAAAGAGCCTTCAGTTTTAGAGCACCTTCTATTTGGAACTCCCTCCCTGAAGACCTTCGTAATCAGCCTACTCTTTCTTCTTTTAAATCTGAGCTCAAAACTTATCTCTTCAAAAAAGCGTATTCTCTTCTGTAGATGACTAGGTCTTTCCTAAATTCCTCCACAACTAGTCCAGTGAGGCAGTTTATGCATGTAAGTGCGTTTGCCATTGTGTATTTTCTTTTTGCTGTGTGCATGAATATTGTATGAATAAGTGCAAATGGTGGATGTAAGCGCATTGAGTTGTATAACAAGAAATGCGCTATATAAGTATTATACATTATTATTATTATTATTATTATTATTATTTCCATGAAGTGAGTATAGTCATCATGACTTTGGGGTAATGGTGTTTTATTCCTGATATATATGGCATGTAGCTTTCTGTGATAGTCACAGAGGTAGCTTGTTCAACTTAATTATGGGAATGTCTCAACGCCTTCAGTTAGAGATGCAGTATCATCATAGTATTCAGTGACAGGCAAGACTACGATAAGCTCAAGGCATACAATTGAATGACTAAGCTATGTTCTCAGTTTCAGCAGCTCTCTGCAAACTTTGATAATAAAAATTTAGATGAATTTCTTTTAACTAAAAGCATCTCACATCATGACACCTACTTGTGTTTGAAAAAATTTCGTGCTTTTTATCTGTGTACATGATTAATATAATTCTCAACAGTATACAAACTGCAGTTATGATTGAATTTTGTGTACCTGTTTGGTGATTGCAGGATG
Source organism: Conus betulinus (assembly GCA_016801955.1). Classification (NCBI taxonomy): domain Eukaryota; kingdom Metazoa; phylum Mollusca; class Gastropoda; order Neogastropoda; family Conidae; genus Conus; species Conus betulinus. The sequence goes on from JADBJO010000573.1 coordinate 566,861, forward strand.
GGGTGAAGAGTTCGAGTGGTTCCCTGAAGCGCGCTTGGAACAAGAGCCGTGATGAGTAATGATAGTATTGATGTTGTGATGTGATTTGTTTGATAATAATGTAATATGGAGAATGAACAGATATGCAAGATGTGGGATGATGTTCATTTGCTATGCTTAATTCCATTCAGTAAACAAAGAAATGCTTGTATACAACTGTGTGTGTGAATACAAGCATGGAGAGTGTGTGTTATAGTTTGGAATGGGTGTTTGTGTTTGAATCCGCAAAGCTGAACCTGTAGCTTTTGAACTGTAGTGTGTAAAGGCCTTCAGAAATTCATAAAGAGAGGGTCTGAAAGAGATGGAAGTTGCAGTTGTAGTCTTTTTTAAAAAAATCAGTTTGGAGGTAAATCTACTGGAGATAATGATTCAGAATTAAACCCTTTGAAGGGAGTTGCATGTGTATGTGCCTATGAGTGAGAGAGAGAGAGAGAGAGTGTGTGTGTGTGTGTTAGAGAGAGAGAGAGAGAATGAGAGAGAAGTTGATAAATTAAAAGCAATAATTAATCCTATAATGTATGTGGACATGTGCATAAGGTGTTGCGCCTGCTGCATCATGGGATGGAGGGGGCCTACCCAATTTGATTAGGTGCAATTCATTTTTTTTTTTTATGTAGCTTGTGAATTCTGTGTATGTCAGTGCCAACATTTCATCAGATGGTATATGAAATATTTTATATTCCCGTTCCCCTTCCCCATCAAACCATCAGCTATAGAAATATTACTGAAATGCAACCTGTCACTTGCAATGAGTTGTTTACTTTGCTATGTAGTGTATATGTCATTGTGTGTGTGTGTGTGTGTGTGTGTGTGTGTGTGTGTGTGTGTGTGTGTGTGTGTGTGTGTGTGTGCACGTGTGTGTGTGTGTGTGTGCGCGCGCATAGATATGTGAGTGAGTGAGCGCTTGAGAGTGAGTGCATAGTCTTATGACACATGAATGTAGAAGTGTCACTGTGTGTGTGTGTGTGTGTGTGTGTGTGTGTGTGTGTGTGTGCCTGGCTGGAACAGGCCCCCAACAGAGAACAAATCGAAATTTGTCAGTAAACTGCTTAACAATATATATGTATGTGTGGGTGGGTCGGTCGGTGGGGGGTGGGTGGGGGTGGGGTGCGTGTGTGTACGTGCGTGCATTCATTGCATGTGTGTGTAAAGTTCCCCCCCCCCCCCCCCCATAATGAAGTTCTTGATAATTTTGTTCTCTTTCATTGTGTATGCATTCTTCAAGTTTCCAACACACACTTTTAAATCATATCATAGAGTGCACAAAGAAGCAGCTATGCTTAAATCCATACCTAAAAAACACACATGCAGAACATTATTTGCTGAGCAACCTGGGGAGGTGGACGTGTGTGTATGTGTGTGTGTGTGTGTGTGTGTGTGTGTGTGTGTGTGTGTGTGTGTGTGTGTGTGTGTGTGTGAATTTGTGATAATTGCTTTTCTCTTTCATTTCTTGATTATAGTTATAAAGACTCTGAGGTAGATCTTGAAGACTTGATAATGGTTAGAATTTCGATATAGACTCTGCAGAACATTTTCTTCATTTTGTATGCAGTGGAAGTGTGTTTGTTTGTTGTTTTTCTAGACTAGACTATGCAGAATAATGACATGTTTATGATCCCAAAGGAAATCAGGTCTCCACTATATCTTTTTGATGATACTTCAGGTGTTTTTGCCAATACTGACGACTTTGATGGAATTCATCGCAGTTTCTGATGCAGAGAGCAAACAGAAGTTACTACAACAACTAGATTTGTGGTATACACCACAGAATCAAAGCGGAATTTAAGTCATTCTCCCTTTTTTATGCAATAAGGATGGTAACAATGGTGCTGTCATCCATGTTTAGACTGTTAAACTCTCTAGGTCTGTACTCAGCACTTCCGTTCATAACTCCAGTGCTAGCCAGGCCTGAGAGAGAGACGCTTGTCATGCTGGTCACAAAATTTGAACCACAGTCTGCAGTGCATCCATGAAATGTATGGGAATAGGCCGTATGGCCCTAATCATTCCATTTGAGCTCATACTAGGCAATGGAGAAAAAACTGGACAGAGCTGGAAAACCTTTCAGCAATGATGGAATCTGAACCTCACAGTTATTCGGTCAGTCCATGATGTATAACCACTTTCCACAATGGCTGGTAGTGTTTTATTGAATTGCTGATTATACATATTCCTGATGTGCAATTAGGCACAAACAAACACAATAGATCACAAGATCCTTTAGCCATTGTGCGTTTTTGTGTGTGTGTACAGTGTTCGTTTCTTTACATTAGTATTATAGAAATTAGGGGCTGCCCAGACATTTCATTAAATCCCTCCTTTCTCTTTTTAACAGCGGCAAACAATGATGGTGATTTTTCACAAGCAGTACTGTGCACCTTGTGTTGGTAAATGAACAGAAATATGGACATTGTGCTTACGTCAGAAAAATGATGTTGTCACTAAGTAATGTTAGTGTTTGTGCTGTGGATGCGTATACATTTGTTGGCACACTCTCTCTTTGCATAGTGCCAAACTTTTAAAAATGGTGCATTGAGTGTGGAATTTGTTTTCTGAAGGCTGTCCCATAGAATAGTGAGGAGTTGATGCCCTGAAAGAGAGAAACAGAAGAAAGAGGAGAAGGTCAGCACAGTGAAATGCAGTGTGGGGTTTGGGATAGAAGGGCAAGTGCTGTGTCAGGTGAATGTGTTGGCAACTTGAGGATGATGAGCATGCTGTCTTCTGTATTATGCATTTAAAACAAGTAGCTGGGAGAAGTAGGAAGACTGACTGACAGGAGAGAGAGACAGGAATGGGTGGTGAAAGAAAGGAGGGGGGGGGATGGTAAGGTGTGGAGGAGAGAAATGGAGAGGGAAATGGACATCAGATGGCACTACAAATGTGCTGTGTAAAAAGTGAGTCTGCAAAATCTTGAATTTAGTTAAATGGGTTGTACACAGATAAATTTAGGCAAAAAAATAATACAGTAGTATTTTTGTATTGTTATCATGTTTACCAGGCAAAGCACTGTGGAGCAAGGTTTCGTCTTTGAATTTGATTCTGTTTGTTTTTACCCACACAAAAATTATGAAACAGTTGGACAAATGCCCATCAGCATTTATAGAGTTATTTTTAGGATCTAATATGAAAAAACACATATGGAGGTGTGTAGCCTAGCCTGTGTACAAATTTGACGAAGCTTGCCCAATAATTTTCAAGTTGTCTTGCAAAACAGTCTCACACAACACTTCTGGAAAAAAAACTGTTCTAGATGGCTTCATCTGTGCATGGAGTAAATGTACCATGGGATGTTTATATTCCCTTTCACATTTTGAAGTGACTGGAGACAAAAATCAATATACTTTCATTAATTGAACACGCTGAAGAGACTGTAGGGTTGAAGCTGAAGTTTTGACTCTATGATGAAAGGAAAGCATCAGTGAACAGAAATAGTGTAAATCATGACTATTCTGTTTGTTTGTTGTTTGTTTCTTCTGTAGCTCTTTGCAACCTTCACCATGTAACACTTTATTCAAACTTAAAAAACCCTCAACTGCTGAGGTTATTTGAATTGCACAACTCTCTCTGAAATCAGATGGATATAAAATACTTTTTGCTTGGATTCCCAGCCATGTCAGCATTCGAGGCAATGAAATAGTTGATGAACTTGCCAAGAGTGCCACAGAGAAAAAGCTGAGCAGGTTGTCTGTCCCTCACACTGATCTGAAACCCCAGACCCAGGCCTATGTCAAAGACCTCTGGCAAGAGGAATAGGACAAGCAGATGGATAATAAAACTATTTCAAATCTGTCCAAACCTGAAAGAGTTTTTACCGTATTACCGAGGGGCTGTAAAGAAGAAAAACAGTTTTGGACCATTTGCATACAGGCCACTTGTTTTACACCCCTTTTTATTTTCAAAAAGGAGAAGATCCATAGTGCATTCCCTGTCATGTACCACTCACAGGAAACATATCCTTTTAGAGTGTTGGGACTTGCATGATGTGAAACATAAACACTTTACAGCAGACTCCCTGAAAACCTTGTTCAGAGATCTATGCCCCACCTGATGTGATCTTTGAATTTCTGAGGGATATTAACGTTTTTTATCAGATCTAAGATTTTACAGAGGAAAGATTTTTAACAAAATTTCGGTGGTGTTTTAGGTGTGTTTTAAAGAGTTGTGTGAAATGAGGTTTTTTTTTTCCCTTCATTTTATTGATTTTTTTAAAGTGACTTGTGAGTTGGCCCTTTGCGGTCAGCTGGGCTATAAGCAACATTACCCACCCCCCACCCTTCCCCTTTATCCACTTCTCTGCCAAACGTATCATTTGTTTTTATAGTGTTTGAGAGTATCGTTGCTAGTGTGTTTGCTTCATTGTAGTAGTCTTTTTTATGCAATTGTCATTGTGTTAATGGCTAATAAAAAAAATTTTTAAGAGCATTTGTTGCTGTTTTGCAATAGGATTATTCTCCGGAACTGGTTACCAGAAGGTTATAATTTTGTTGAAATTTAGAGCTATGGATATTGATTTGTGTTGCATGGAACAGCACACATAACTTCATGATTGCAGTTACAAAAAAAGGCGAGGCTTTCTGTTGCAATATTCTTGAGTCACGTCAAGCAGTTATGCTTGAATGTCAAAAGTATTACTATGTGATATGAACATGAAGGCATCAAATGCAGAATTTATACATCATAGAATCATTCCAGTGGAAATACGTTAAGCAAGCAAGAGTTTATGAAAGAAAAAGAAAACAGAAAAAAGACCATTTGATGTGCGTAACAGTGTGCTTGTGTAATATTTATGTGATGCCTCTATTCATGTAATGCTAAAACAAATTCCAGAACATGAAAACCATGCATAGTGATCCTGTCTGGAGAATAATTCTTGGATTGGTTGTTTTGACATCCAGTGTGAAGACATTTCCAGTGGATTTTGATCTGAATGTGAAAGTTGGCTTTGTACTGCTTTATGTCTGGCCGGCTCTTTGTGTGTGTGACTTCACCTGTGCTCATGAATGAATGATTGTGTGTTGCTGTGTTTTACATGTGGAAGCAGACATAAGTCATGATTGAACACAGTTCACTTGAGAACCTCAAAAGCAGCCAACTGTCTGAAACCACGTGCACATTGGCTAGAGCATGCAGATGAACTAAGGGGGTCAAAGGTATCGTCGCTTGTATTTTGAATTACTGAATTAGTTCATTTTCATTTATTTACTTTTTAAAAACTGATTTTACAATTTTTTTTATTTGCTGTCCCAAACTCAGCACCACCTCAGAGGCAGTGCATCCACGCCGCTCATTTTGACACCCCATCCACAGCCACAGCCTGGTCGGGCCTGCCGCAGCCCCAGCACCAGCAATCCACAGGTAGCAGTCAGTCAGTGTCAAGTCGTCAAGAGGCAACCCACTGGAGGAGACACTGCACTGCTGCCGAGTCACTTCGGTGGTGTTCAGTGGTGCCTGTTCTGATCTAACATGCACAGGACACCACCTGCTAAGGCCCCTACTGATGACAATAATTGCTTAGTCGCGGAGCCGGCATGAGTGAGCTCTCCCTCCGGAGGGCGCCACCACATCCGTCCAACAACAGCCCCCATGGACTCACCAATACCGGTGACCCCGACGGAACCAAACCAAGACCACAGATGTGGAGAGGACATCGAAATTGAGGTCACCATGAGAGCAGGGCATGAAGGGCCACAGAATTTGAGACAATTTTTTTTTTTTTTTTTTTTTTTTAATGCTGATCGATGAGAATGAGGATGATTAAGATGATGCTACGGATTTCCATGTTGGTCTGAGACTACATGACAGGGCTGTACTCTTCGCTTCCTTTCATAATATATCCCAGCGTCAGCCAGGCCCAAGAGATACAGCATCTGCAGTGTTGGTCACAGGAAATTTGAGCAACTCTTTCAGAAACGCATCCATTAAGTGGAAGAAATTCGACTGTGTGGTCCCAGTCTTCCCAACTGAGTCCGCAGCAAACTCAACTCTGGGTAGGAGCCGGTCGGGGCAGAAAAAAACCCACATGACTCTGATGGGATTCGAACCTACAACCTCCCAGCCGGGAGTCCACGACGTTAACCACTTCGCCACGGCGGCTGGTGATTTTACATTTCTTATCAGTCACAAAATTCATTGTTGATATGATCGATTCCGGTTGCCACTGTCATTAAAAGGCTGTATTGCAAAATATTTAGAAAATTGAATACAGATTTCATAAAATTTTCAGTCATTTTGGGATACATTCATTTTTTATATTCTCATTCAGTCTCACCCCGCCCTCTCCTCCCTCCCCCCATGCTGTCATCCCCTCCCACCCCAAAACCTCACCACCCTGGATCTCTGCTTTGTAACCCATCCCTTATCTTGTTTTTCATCTTCTTTTCTGGAATTGTTTAGTTGGGGGGGTTTTTTTTCTTTTTTTTTTTTTGCTTTTTGCATTAGTCAAATTTCTATAACACTGCATGTGAAAAAAGTAGTTAACTACCCTGTTCAACAACATTGTACTTACTAAAAGTTCCTCTTTATAGTTTCATTAATAGATCCTCATGTTCACAGTGAACCTCTCCTTGTACTTATTGATATGATAGATCCTTATGTATACAGTATAACTCTTCATATCCTTATTGATTGATCCTTATGTATACAGTGTAACTTCTCCATGTACTTTTTGGTAGATCCTCATGTATGAAGTACAGCCACTCCAAATAGTTATCAGTAGACCTAATATATACTATATAAACCTCCTCATGCACATGGTGATTGACCCTCATGCACAGCGTAACCTGTCTTTGCTTTTATTGATGATAGACCTCACATACACACAATGGATCCTCTTCATGCACCCATTGATTGATGATCATGTTATTGATGGATTTAGATGTATAAAAGTTGAATCTCACAGGGCACATATTGATATACAAAATTGAATCTCACAGAGCACATATTGAGATATAAAATTGAATCTTACAGAGCACATATTGAGATATAAAATTGAATCTCACAGAGCACATTATTGATGTATAAAATTGAATCTCACAGAGCACTTATTGATATATAAAATTGAATCTCACAGAGCACGTATTGATAGATAAAATTGAATCTCACAGAGCACGTATTGATATATAAAATTGAATCTCACAGTGCACATATTAATATATAAAATTGAATCTCACAGAGCATGTATTGATATATAAAATTGAATCTCACAGAGCACGTATTGATATATAAAATTGAATCTCACAGTGCACATATTGATATATGAAATTGAATCTCACAGAGCACATATTGATATATAAAATTGAATCTCACAGAGCACATATTATATATAAAGTTGAATCTCACAGAGCCCATATTGATATATAAAGTTGAATTTCACAGAGCACATATTGATAGATCATCAATACAAATGGAACCTCACCATGCACTTTTTGATAGATCCTCATTGTACAGTGGATCCTCCTCTTCACAACTTCTGTGGGCTTTCACAATGATTGTATCCCAGTCTATTTTTTGCAATAAGCCCCTTCCTATCACTAGTATCAGAGATTCTTGCCCAGGTGTGTGTGCTTGCGTGTGTTTGTCCCCAAAGTGTTTTAAGCTCCTGTTTCTGTTTTACAGCTTATAACATGCTATATTTTCTGTTTTCATCTGGTGTCTTGGTATTGAGATTTAAAAAAACAATAAGCAAAAACAATCCACTCTACAGTAGATGCTGGCTATCCATTCTATAGTGTCTGTTTCTCTGTACGCCCCCCCCCCCCCCCCCAATATTTTGTGGTTCTATGTTTTAAGACTGGTTTTACTTCTCTTTTCAGTCTCAAAGTTCAGTGTTGATATATTCAGGCCTTCATGGATCACAAGTGAGTTCATCCAGAGAAGATGAGACACGTCATGTGCTGGAGAGGCTGGACGACATAGTTGCTTCATCCAGAATGAGTTCAAGCCAAAGAAATCACGGAGTCTCTCACTGAGGAAAGGAAAAGTGGTCGAATCTGTGGTCTTCAGTGTTGCCAACCAGGCCATTCCAATAGTAACAAAAGAGCCAGTCAAGAGCCTTGGAAGATGGTATGATGATACCCTGAAAGACACAAAGAGCAAAAGAAACCAAACAGATGTCGGAAGAAGGCTTGGAGACCATTGACCAGTGTGGGCGCCCTGGCAAATACAAGGTCTGGTGTCTGTAGTTTATACTGATACCAAAGCTCCTATGGCCTCTGATGATATACAACATCTGCACCAGCATAGTGGAGGCAATCGAAGCCAAAATCAAGTTCACAAAGAAAAGGCTTGGTGTCCCACCCTGTCTGACTGACATAGCGCTGTACTGTCACCAAGCAAAGCTGAAACTACCACTGAAATCCACCCTGGAGGAATACAAAGCAGGGAAAGATCAGGCTTCAAAGCATGCTGGCTGGAGGACTCAGGAGACAAGGTGGTAGAAGCAGTCAAGCCCTAGCTGAAGACAGGCAGAAAATCGAAAGTTCAAGAGGCGATGGATTCTTCAAAAGAAAGTCTCAAGATCAGAGAAATAAACAGACACACACACAGACCAACAGACAAGGACTGGGGATGACCAAAACTGAATGGTGGTGAGAGGCCAAAGGAAAAGCCAAAGAGACATGATGATTCAGGAGATAAGAAAAGAAGAAGACCAAAAAAGACTCCAAAAAGCAGTCCAGCAGAGCCAGCAAGGGCAATGGACAACGTGGGAGAATGCACTCCAAAGAAGTCTCACTTGGAATGACATTTGGCACATGGCCCCTCTCAAGATCAGCTTCATTCTCAGATCTGCATGTGACCTTCTGCCCTCAAATGCAAACCTGGTGAAGTGGGGAAAAACAGACGATCCTTCATGCCCCTTCTGCCATGAAAAACAAACAGTGGAGCATGTCCTTAGCTCATGTAAAGTAGCCCTGGCTCAAGGAAGGTACACATGGAGGCACAACAAAGTGCTCAAAGAGATTGTGAAGTAGTCTGGCTAGTACCACACCACAAAAGGGAAAATCAGGACTCCAAAAGCACCGGCAACATTCTTCACGGCAGGAGGTAGCAAATCATGGCCAAGAACTACAGTGCCACTCGAAACATGCAGGCAGAGTCTGCTGGACGGGGCAGATGACTGGGAGTGCACTGCAGATCTCCCAGAATGGAAGTCACCCAGAGATCATCAGCAAGAGTGACATGAGACCAGACATAGTAGTCCACTCTCAGTCAACCAAGCAGCTGATCATGATCGAGCTCACGGTGCTATATGAGAACAGAATGGAGGCAGCTCAAATCTACAAGACTGAAAAGTATGCTGATCTGGCAAACAGCCTGAGGAGAGAAGGCTATCAGGTCAAAGTCCTCACTGCAGAAATTGGAGCTAGGGGGTTTGTAGGAACGTCTGCATGCAGCCTCATGAAACAGCTCTCAGTTGCAGGGAGGGAAAAAAACCAGAACCCTGAAAGCAATGGCAGAAGCGGCAGAGAGGTGTTCAAGCTGGATCTGGATCTGGTCAAGGAGGAACAAAAGTGAACTTCATAAGGCTTAATTTCCCTACAAATATCAGGTGCCCCAGTGGCTCAGTGGTTAGAGTGCGAGTCATTAAGTGGAAAATGAGCATGTCCAGAGGGTCATGGGTTCGAATCCCAGCCATGGCTCGTCCCAAGATGGGGGGAAAAAAAAAGGGGCAGCAGAAAAAGTACTTCAAGTGAATTCATATGGTAGAAAGTTTAAAGATAAGAAAGTTAACAACTTGATGTATACGTATGAACTATTTCTTGTTCGTTGATCAAAATGCGTACATATTTGTGTGTTTTTTACATGGTGAAATACCATAACTGCTTTATGGTTGCTTATGCCTGCTTATTTGTTCATATGGATCTTATGGCCTTTAAAAACTGAATAAGATATTTTGTACACATACACAGCCAGTAGGCAGCGTTGTCAGCATGTGGTGAACGTGCATGTCTGAGTCCATATGGTGTGAACATGCTTATACATTGCCGGTATGTTTGCATGGTCGCATGTGTGCTGGGGTTGATAGATTGGGACCATGCACATGCTTCAATCTATTAAGATTTCAGGTTCCATTAGACTATATGCTAGTTTTTCATGTGCAGGTCTGAAGCCTATGTTCAAAGGCAGCACTGATATTGTGACCCTCAGCAAGAATTACATCATGGTCAATTGTAAGGTGAGCCTTCTTTCCTTGAAGTAGTCGTCTGCGGTCGCTACATTGACTTTAGTTGTTTTTGCGCGCAGTGCACATGCAACATACACAGACACACAGATGGGCATCTATCCATTCAGGGGAAAATACACAAGTACATATGTATACATGCACACATGCGTACTCACATGTTCTCTCTCTCTCTCTCTCTCTCTCTCTCTCTCTCTCTCTCTCTCTCTTTCTCTCACTCTGTCTGTCTGTCTCTCCTTCATTCTGACTGCCAAACACACACACACTCACTCTCCACACATGTGCACATTCATGCACGTGCGCGCGTGCACACACACACACACACACACACACACACACACACACACACACACACACACACACACACACACACATGAATGCATGTACGTGCTTGCACACTGACTCATACACACCTACACAGACGCGCGTGCGCGTGTACATGTACACACATACACACACACACACACACACACACACACACACACACACACACACACACACACACACACACACACACACACATGCGTTTCAGTTTCATTAAGGAGTTGTCACTGCGTGCGGACTAGTCCATATATGCTACACCACATCCGCTAAGTTTGAGAGACCTCACTGAACATGATTTAAAGCTGATGGATGAATGAATTAATAACTAAGATGAGAGAATTGAAGAAGAGGGTCTCTTGGGTACGACTTAGCAGATGTCTGACCTACGCATTAACCCAACGCCCTGGTTAGACCTTGAGCGCCTACCTAACATTGGCTGTGCCCTTCTTTTTTCATTGTATTTGGTGCAGTCAATGTACACGTGTGTGTATGGATGTGTGGCCACGGGCCCATGTGTGTGTGCGAGTGCATGCATGTGTGCATGATGTGTGTATATGTGTATGCATGAGTGTGTGTGTGTGTGTGCATGCAAGTGTGTGTGCTTGTGTGTTTATGTGTGCATGCACGTGTGTGCGTGTGCACGCGCGCGTGTATGTGTGCGTGTGTGCATATGCATGTGTGCCTGCGTGTGGTGCGCATGTGTGTTCATGTACAGAAGTACAAGTGCATGTGTGTGTATGATTTGTGGGTTTGTGTGAGCATACACACGTACCTGCATATGTATGTGTGCATGTATGTGTGTGTGTCTTTGTATGTGGGCGTGTACGCATGTGCGTGTGTGTGTATGCAGGTGCACCCTTCATGTGTGTGCGTGTATGTGTGCATGCTTGTGGGTGTGGATGTGTACATGTACAGATGTGCATACGTGTGTGCATAGGAGCGGCCACATGTACGCACGCATGTGTGTATGTGTGCACTAGTGAACATACGTGTGCGCATGTGTGTGTGCGCGCGTGTGTGTGTGAGTGTAGTGACTGCTTGTGCCTTTTATTTTTGTGGGAAATGAATGTTTATGACTAAGGTTCAAGAACAAGAACATCAAATACAACATACACGTGTACGCGCACGTGTGCACGCACACACAATAAGAACAACAAGCCCCCACCCCCACCTCCCACCCCCACCCACCCATGCACACACACACACACACACACACACACACACACACACACACACACACACACACACTCACTCACTCACTCTCTCACACACTCCCTCACACACTCATACACCAAGGCTTGCACACTCATGTCGGTAGACTCTCTAATGAACACGCCTGCATCACGCCACTGATGAACACGCACCAGCGTACACACATCTACAGTATAGGCTGGGGACCCTGAGAGATTCAAAGTCTTATCTCAGTTGACATGTGCTTGATCATTCGTGTCTGTTACTGGAAAGGCCCAGTATGAGTCTGCCCCAGTCTCTAGGAGTCTTCACAGTGTTGGCCTTGAGATTATTCCAAAGTTTGTTTGGCTGGTGATGTCTCCTGCTCTTCCCATAAGTCTGGATGTGCAGTCACTTCCTCTCTCGATGTTCAGATCTGAAAGATTGTCTGTAGTATAATGGCTTTGCTGTTGTTTGCTTAAGTGATTCTTCAGATTTCTTATCACATCAGATCAGCCAAACTGTAATCCAGTTCTTATCGTTGCCTTGCCAGCCAGTGTGTCTGCTGTCTCATTTGCTCTAATTCCAGCATGTCCAGGGCAGTACATCCATATGAGTCTTTCCAGTGGAAGGCTGCACATTAGTTCATTCCAAGCAGGGCTTCCATTCCACTCTTTACTTTCTGAAGTAGGTTCATGGAGTCAGTCAGTGTCATGGCTTGTGTTTTAAACTGGCCTGTGGATGAAAGCCAGTGGAGTGCTTGTGTCACTGCTTCAACCTTCATTGTTAGACTTCAAGTTGTTAAACTGTGCGCACCATCGTCTTCCTGGATAATTCAGCCATATTACTTCACAGTGTATCCCCAGCCTTTGATGATAGAACCGTCAGTGTATATTACAATATCATCTTTTGTGCCAAGGTCCTGCATCAGAATTTCTGTGTTGGTTTTACCTTCTGGCCATTCTCAACAATGTCTTCCAAGTTCTGGAGCGATTGCAAGTTTAGTAGAGGTGTTTCAAGTGGTCTGGATACTTTTCTCATTCTTTGGTTTCTCTGAGTTCTGCTAACTGGCACACAAGTTGTATACTGTCTTCTGCATGTCCCATCCATGATTTTCCATGTCCTAGCCACTCAGCTAGGCCTTTTGTTTCCTTGACTGCAGCATGAAGTGGGGGTTTGGGGGAAATATGCCTTCACCTGTTCTAGCTTGTGTCTTGCCTGCATTGAAGGAAGTCAAACAGGTATCGCATAGTTTCAACTGATGTGTCCTTCATGGTTCCCAGGATCAATCTCATGGTTTCATTTTGAATTTTCTAATTTAAGAAGATTGTTGCTGGACATTGTTGTAAGCCCTAATCCATAATCAATGACACTGAGTCAAATGCGTGATAAGAGTCGGTAGAGATGGCGCTGTTCAATGCCTTTGGCTGCCATTGCTTTCATGGCAGATAGGCCTTTTTTTGCATTGCTCTGACAGCTCGTGGAGAGTAAGGACTTGGACAGGACATCAGCATCCTGTGTTCACTGGGAAGGCACCTTCACTGTGCATGTGGCCCAGCTTCCTCTGTGCTCTGAGCTCTTGTCACACCTGACCATCAGCATGAACAGACAAAGAAATGGCACCACTGCTATCATCATGCAGAACGGATTCTGGGAATGCCATTTAACTGAAAAAGGAGTCTCTCTACCTTTCTGGGGACAATCATTGCCCGCTGTTTTTGTCATAAATAGGAGAGCAGACATTTAGTGGGTAGGACAGTGCATCTTATAACCCCCCCCCCCCCCCCCTCACACACACACACCAAAAAAATCACTGCACATACACATGTGCACACACACACACACACACACACACACACACACACACACACACACACACACGCACGCACGCACACACACACACACACACACACACACACACACACGCACACACACACACACACACACACACACACACACACACACACACACACACACACACACACACATGCATGCACACATGCACATGCACGCATTCTTATTCATAGACATACATGCTAAGACCGAGAGGAGAATGTTTCTCCAGGTAACAGAGAATTATCATGTATTCCTGTATTATGTAGAAGTTAGAATATCCCTGTATAATGTGGAGTATTATTATGCCTTTATAATGTAGAGGACAGTATGTATCTGTACAATATAGAGCCAGGATCCCTGTATAATGTGGAGCATGGTGAAGCCTTGGAGGGTGTGGAGGATAATTATCCTAGGTATTGTTGACAATATATATTAAAGACGACGCGCAGGGCGATAATCTCTGGATAATGTAGAAGATAATGTATCTGTGGATAATGTAGAGAACAGTGTTTTTTCTGGATAATGAGGACTATGTGCTGTACCCCCCTCCACAACCCCACCATGCAGGAGGTGGACGAAGAGAACCCTGTCTACAGAGCAGACCGTGGAGCTGGGGGAACCTACACCCCAGATGGAGACTACACCCCGCGGATCTCTTCTATGGTAACCAGCACAGGAGGGCTTCCATCACTTCCTTTCATAGGATGTGGGGCAAGGAGGATGAGGGGGAGGGAATGGGGGGGAAGTAGAAGTGAGGAGTGGGGGTGAGGTGTATGGAGAGGAGCTTTCCAGTTTCTTTGAAGAGATCCTTGGTGGCAAACAAAATGTTGATGAGGAGGGTGGGTTGGGGTGGGGGTAACAGAAAATCCCATCTGTCTTGAGAAACAACCTTTTCTTTAGCGTGTAAATGGATTCTCTGGACAGATTGAGCTGTTAATGTTTGGAACATGTACATTGCTCTCATTTAGTCCTGCCAATGGCTGATGTCTGCGGTGAAAGAAAAAGCAAAGAACATGAAAGTTTGCATAGATGGTTTATTTTGCAGAGGTTTGCACGCTGGGGCTGGGGGGGGGGGGGGGGGGGGGGGGGGGGGGGGGGGGGGGGTCATTATATCTGAATAGTGCATGGATGAAATGTTTGAATGTTGTCTGAATGTAATGTTTGAATACTGGACGGACGTAATGTGTGAAACTTTCTGTGTAAACAGCAGATTGATGAAATGTTTGAATTCTAAATGAATGTGATGTTTTAAAAAACTGGGTGGACAAAATGTGTGAGTACTAGGCTGACGAAATGTTTCAATAATTGGTGGACAAAGTATGTGAATAATGGGTGGATGTAATGTTTGAATACTAAATGACTGTAATGTTTTGAACATTGGGAGGGGAGTATGGCGAGGAAATATGAGTCGTATTGTTTGAATAGTGGTGGATGAAATGTTAGAATGTATGGGGTGGTCTCAATACTGGATGGAAGTGATATTTCAGCACTGGAGAGACAAGATATTCATAAACTAGATGAATGAAATGTGTAAATACTGAAAGAATGCAATGTTTTAGTTTTGGGTGGATGAAGCGTTTGAATACTGGCGAGACGTAATGTTTGAATATTGTGTGGACGGGACTATCTACTGGGTGGATGAAATGTTTGAATATGGAGTGAATGAGATGTTTTGAATGCTGAGAAGATGTGATGTTTCAGTACTGAAGCGTAACGTTTGAATACCAGGACGTAATATTTAAAAACTGGAGACATAATGTTTGAATACTGCGGACGTAATGTTTGAATAAGGGGGACGTAATGTTTGAATAATGGGGACGTAATGTTTGAATGCTGAGTGATCGTAATGCTTCAGTATTCAGTGGACGTAATGTTTGAACGGTGGATTTGTGAAATGTTTTTATTATTTGGTGGATGCAGTGCTGAAATACTGGGCAGAACAAATCTTTGAATACTTGGCGGATTTGATGATTGATTGATGGACTGATGAAAGGATTGTACACTAGGTAGATGGAATAGTTGTATACTGGGTGGATGGAATGTTTGAATGAATACTGGGTGGACGTTATATTTGAATATTGGGCGGAAATAATGTTTGAATAATGTGTGAAAATATTATTCGAATGCATGGTTGACAAAATGTTTGAATGCTGCCAGGCTGAAATGCTTGAATGTGTTAGCAAAATGTTTAATACTATGTGAAAGAAATGTTTGCACTGTAGTTATATGCAACATGGATGAAATGCTTAAATACTGGTTGAATGAAACTTTCGTGGGTGTATGTAATGCTTGAATGATGGGTGGATGAAATGTGTAAATACTAGATGGACGAAAAGAGATGAATGCTGGGTGGATGAAATGTTTGACTACAGGATGGACAAAATGTCTTGAGAATATTGGATGGACACAAAAATTGGTGCTTGCAGATGCGGATGGTAACCGGATGGATGACATCATCAACGAATACGGGAACCGAGCTTTTAAGTATTATTACCCACCGGCAGAAGTGATGTTACGAGGATGTGAGTCATTCTACATACTTCTTTCTAACTGTTCTATTATTTTGTGTGTGTCTGTGCGGGTGCAGGTGCGGGCGTGCAGGTGTGTGTGTGTGTGTGTGTGTGTGTGTGTGTGTGTGTGTGTGCCTGCCTGCAAAGTCATGCTTGTGTAACGCTAACAATACTACTGCTGATAACAATAGTACATTTTATTCAGTGTCTGAAGGCGATTTCATCCATGTGAGCAGTTGTAGTAAAGTTTCATTTATCCGGCAGCAGAAAGAAGTGAACTTTCTTTGTAATGGATAGTCAAGCTTCACATGTGTGTGTGTGTGTGTGTGTGTGTTTTGTGCATGTCTGCATGCGTGCATATGTGCGTGCGTGCGTGCATGTGTGAGTGTGTGCTTGCATGTGTGTGTACATGCAGATGTTTTACATGTGTGTATGTATGTACATGTTCACATGCACAAGCACATGCATGTGTGTGTATATGACTCTGTGTGTGTGTGTGTGTGTGTGTGTGTGTGTGTGTGTGTGTTGTGTGTGTGTGTGTGTGTGTGTGTGTGTGTGTGTGTGTGTGTGTGTGTGTGTGTGTGTGTGTGCTCATGTGTTGCAGTGGTACGCAGCATGAAAACGGTGCTGGACATCACAGCTAATGGAAGAAGGATCAAGGACATTGAGAAAGACGAATTCTAAATGTCACTTCAAATTTGAGATTGAACCCACTCCCTCCCTCCCTCTTTCTCCCTCCTCCCTCCTTCTCTCTTTTATTTGTGTTGGTTTCTCTGTAGTTGCATTGGTTGATGTGGAATTGTGTCATTCTTTTGTCATTCAGACACACGGTTTTCAATCAAAAACGAAGGCTACAAATTTGCTGTGCAGTCCTGTTTTTTTTTTTTGGCAAAATGTGTTGCACTCAACAGTTCCTATTCCCGCTTTCTTTCTTCTTGTTTTCTAGGCTTGAATTGTAAACAGTTTTTTTTTTTTTTTCACATTGTGACAGAGTGAATTGCAACTCTTCACTTTCTCGGCCTTTGACATAGGTTGATTGGAACCTTATCCATCCTTGCTAGTCTAAACCAGCAGAACATGTTTAGGGAGGCACCGCAAGGATGAATATGCCATTGCATTAAGGACAGTATAACATTCTCAGTCTCAGCTAGAACACATTACCTGCACAAAAAATAGGATTTGAAGAGAGACCGAGAGAGAGGGGAGCACTAACCCAACAAACAAACAGATGACAATAGAGAAGGAATGCGTTTCAGCCTAAAGGATGGCTATGGGCAAGACAAATAGTGACAGAGCAACAATGAATTGAAAAAAAAAAGAACATGCAAAGCAAAACAAAACTCTCAAACATCACCCAACCCCCCAACCACGAACACACACACCTCCCCCCTCAAAAAAAAAAAGGACACACACACATGCATGCACACACGCACGCACGCACACACACAGAGGAAAAAATAAAGAAAAAATGAGATGGCAATAGATTATGATTTGAATCTTTGGAGTCACAGCAGTCAGGTGATGATCATGGTTGTATAGTCAGGATCTTAATCAGTGGGGTTACTTTTGTTGTGGTTTTTATCATACAAAATATCAACAGAAAATAGTCCACTGTTGCCACTGCATGCTGTTTTGCAGACTATTTTCTTTCAAGTTTAGAAAAGTATCTGTTTTTTTTTCCCCTATTTTTTTTTTCAGTAGGTCTATCAAAATCAGCTTCCATGAGGCAAAAAGCAGTTTTAGTGACGCATGCAAGTTGTTACATGTGAATCTCCCCTCCTCCGTCTATTCTTAAGCAGATAATCTTTTGTCATCTGTCTTCAACAGACAGTATCATGTCATGGACTGCTGCATTCTCTTGGGTTTCTTTGTGTAAATTAGTTCAGAGAATAACATATTTTTTTTAAGAAAATGAAACAAAGCATGCTTAATCAACTTTGACTGCACCTCCAACTTCATGTATTGCAGCATTCAACTGTCATATTCTGTCAAAAAGCAAAGCAAAAAGTATTAAGACTGTCCCACCTTAGATTGACAGAATAATAATTAAAAAGAAAAATTGGAAAGGTAAATTAAAGTAGTAAAATTTAGGGAAAACAAAGAAAACATCGTACATGAAAAGTAGGGAGAAGAAGTCTTAAAGTCTTAGGGAAAAAAGACAAAAATGATATGATATAGAACAGGATTTAACAGAATGCAAATGTTAGAAAAGTAGGGGTTGAATGCAGGAAAAGTTGGGGAAAAAATAATTGAATAGAGGATTGAGTCAGAGGGAAAAAAAAAAAGAAGAAAAGTTGTCAAAGAAAAAAAAATGGAGAAAAGGTTCAAATAGGTAGGAAGCATAGCGATTTTCTAAAAGGTAGGAAAAATAAAGAATAAAAGATAATGTGGAAAAAAAACCAGTAAACAATTGTCAATGGTAGAAAGAATAAAAGATAATGTGGGAAAAAAAAACAGTTAACAATTGTCAATGGTAGAAAGAATAAAAGATAATGTGAGAAAAAAAAAACAGTAAACCATTGTCAGTGGTAGAAAGAATAAAAGATAATGTGGGGGGAAAAAAAACGTAAACCATTGTCAGTGGTAGAAAGATGAAAGATAATGTGGGAAAAAAACAGTAAACCATTGTCAGTGGCAGAAAGAATAAAAGATAATGTGGGGAAAAAAAAAACCGTAAACCATTGTCAGTGGTAGAAAGAATGAAAGATAATGTGGGAAAAAAAAAAAAACAGTAAACCATTGTCAGTGGTAGAAAGAATAAAAGATAATGTGGGGGAAAAAAAACCGTAAACCATTGTCAGTGGTAGAAAGAATGAAAGATAATGTGGGGGAAAAAAACAGTAAACCATTCTCAGTGGTAGAAAGAATGAAAGATAATGTGGGGGGAAAAAAAAAACAGTAAACCATTGTCAATGGTAGAAAGAATAAAAGATAATGTGGGAAAAAACAGTAAACCATTGTCAATGGTAGAAAGAATAAAAGATAATGTGGGGAAAAAAAAACAGTAAACCATTGTCAGTGGTAGAAAGAATAAAAGATATTGTGGGGGGAAAAAATGTAAACCATTGTCAATGGTAGAAAGAATGAAAGATAATGTGGGGAAAAAAACAGTAAACCATTGTCAATGGTAGAAAGACAGAAAACTTGTCGTAGAGGGTAGGGAAAGTAGAGAAACAAGTAGGCAAGCATAGAAAAAAAGAAATAAACAAATACGTCAAAGAAAAATAGATGAACTGAAGGAAATGAGAATAAATAGTTGTAAATAGATAATAAAAGAAAAAGGAAAGGTAGGAAAAGATAGGAAAGTGAAGACTTCACTGTAAAAGACAAGAAGTGAACAGATATGGATGTAAAAAGGGGATAAGTAAAGAAAAGAAAAAGAAGCAAAAAAAAAAAATTTAAATTAAAATAAAAAAAAAAGAAAAATTAGAAAAAAAAGAAAGAAAGAAAGAAAGAAAAAAGTTGCAAACCCAGATAAAGTGAAAACTAGTGTTAAAAGGTTGAACCAAAAGAGAAAAACTTGTCCAAATGTCCAGATAATGACCCCACAGTTGGACTTGCATATTTTTTTGTACTCAGTCCTTGTTTGTAATGGGATCTATTGAAGTGTTATAAGAAATAAATCACTTTTTTCTGATCTTATAAGAAGATGAGCAGTTTTATTTTGATGTCAAATGCTCCTGTTTTGAAACATTTAAAATGTTCATGTCCCAGACATTCGCCAGATATTTCCACGTCTAGATGCACATCATGTTATAGTATTCAGTCTCATGAACATTGGCCCAGTGTTTCAGTTTATCTTCAAGACCTGGTCTAAGGACTGTTTTCAGACTTTTAACTGGCGTGCAGACGTCTTTCAAGTCTTTTATATATTCATTAGGGACCACATATTGACATCAGGTGCATCGTCATAGTGATGTTATTGTTCAGCATTTCATTTTTGACTGTAAGTTAGCAAAACCCTTCTTACATGAAATAGCACTAGAAATTTTGATGCTTTTGACTTGCAGATTCTTTGTCAATTGTTTTTTGATGACTTGCCTTTTATAAAGTCCATAAAGTAGCATTCTTCAATGTACTTTAGATCACTTCAAACTGTCATTTTCATTCCTCCCACACTTGCCAATGCACACTCTGCCATTCTCTCCCTCCCCATTTCCCTCTTCTCTTCTTTCCTTTCCTTTTCATCGTCTTCTGCTTGAAAATCATCATCTCAGTTAGATGTCTGCAATCATCTGTACATGAGATGGGACCTTTCTCCCTGTGCCACTGGCATGCGTGAATGTTCTGCTGCCAGAGCAGATTCCAATAAACTAAATTGACTGATTTTGGCGAATGAATGATTCCTTGTCCCTTTAAAAATGCCTTACAGCATTCTGACCAGACATGTCATTCTGTGAGACACAAAGTGCCTTCAAGCCTTCAATTTACATGGTGAGGGCCTGTGACCGAATATTTGGTCAGCAAAATGGATTCGCTTCACTGCCACCCACTGGTTCATGTTCTTGGTGCTATCAGTTTTAATACATAGTCTGTGAGTAGGCTCTGTATGAATGTCTCATTCTGTTTGGTAACTCTTAATGTGTATACACATTTCGTGTGTCTGTACCTCTGTGTTTTCTTGAATTATGCCATTCTCGACTTGTGTGTGTCTATCTGCTGCTGTACTTGCACATTTGTTGAAAGGTGATTTGGTGATTCTAGTCATGAACTCTCTCTCTCTCTGTCTCTCTCTCTGTCTCTCTCTCTCTCTTGATTGCAGAGATTCATGTCAAAATAATTATAAAACAATATTGAAATTACAACATCAAATGCTCAGCTTGCCGACTTTACTGCATATTTAAAACGTAAACTTACTGAGATTGACCACTTCTGTTGGAAATGAACAAATAACGAATAAAAGTAGCGTTCCTTTTTTTTTTTTTTTAAAAAGATTTCATTTGGCAACTCCTGTATGCTTTCAAGTTAGTAACCCATCATTTTCATTAATGTCGTGATATGGTAGCATCAGGAAGTTCCTCAAACCTCAAGTTACTTTACTAGAGGTTTGAGGAATTTTTTGATGTTACCATATCATGAAATTTCCAATTCATGATTTATTTGTCATGAGGCAAAATTTGATTCATGGATTTCACCTATATTTTCCTCTCTTTTTTTTGATATTGAAAAGAAAATTAGTAAATGCTTATTGTTTTTTTGATTGTTCTCACCAAGACCGTTTACCAATACACACAGAAAAAAAAAAAAAAAAAAAAAGCATGTCCCATTTTGCACAGACAAAACCAGCCAGTCTGCTTCTACTGTTGTTTGCAGTCTATTCCGACATTCTCATTGTAAGTGACCCTATGTCGGTGCTAGCTTTGTGATTTTCTGTCATTGGCACTTTTCCATAAATGTCAGTTTGATATTGTGATAAAAAATTGCTGGATTTTTGTTTTTGCTTTGGTTAGTGCGTTGATCTTTCCCTCTCTCTCTTTCTCTCTGTTTTTGTCTCTCCATCTCTGTCTTTGTCTTTCTGCCTGTCTGTCTCTCTCTCTCTTTCTCTCTCCACCAATGCATGCACGTGCACATGTGTGTTTGTGTGTATGTGTGTGTGTGTGCGCATGTTGCGTATATTCCTAGTATGAATCATCATGCATCTTATGCATTTATCTTTGAATTATGTAAA